>JAQFVV010000342.1:0-393955 GCA_028023455.1 Epiperipatus broadwayi | reverse complement strand
CGAGGATTGCCAATTCCTCTACAAGCTTTATGATAAATGCTTAGCCAGAGCCAGCACTTAAAATATCTCTGTCAGGAACCCCTCCCCAAACCCCCCTGACCATGGTTTCGTGCTTTGGCACTCCTCAGAGAGGTGTCAAGGTAGGTTCAGACACTAGATCTAAAAATACCAACCCAAAGCCAAGCATTTAGCTAAAAGTTGTCTATTGAATGGAAAATCTGAAATTTTCAGACATCTACATGTCTTCAAACCCAGCTATCCAACTCAAATAGCTATATGGGGCTGATAGATCTTCAGCCATACCATATATTAGTAGTCATAGCAATATAAAATTGCATAAGACTTTTGGCAGAGACTATAAATAGTCAAAATAAGAGTCATAGATCAATTCATAGATCACATGACCCTATCTCTTAAGCTTGTAAGTTATAAACAGTGAGGATTGCCAATTCCTCTACAAGCTTTATGATAAATGCTTAGCCAGAGCCAGCACTTAAAATATCTCTGTCAGGAACCCCTCCCCAAACCCCTGACCATGGTTTCGTGCTTTGGCACTCCTCAGAGAGGTGTCAAGGTAGGTTCAGACACTAGATCTAAAAATACCAACCCAAAGCCAAGCATTTAGCTAAAAGTTGTCTATTGAGTGGAAAATCTGAAATTTTCAGACATCTACATGTCTTCAAACCCAGCTATCCAACTCAAATAGCTATATGGGGCTGATAGATCTTCAGCCATACCATATATTAGTAGTCATAGCAATATAAAATTGCATAAGACTTTTGGCAGTGACTATAAATAGTCAAAATAAGAGTCATAGATCAATTCATAGATCACATGACCCTAAGTTATAAACAGTGAGGATTGCCAATTCCTCTACAAGCTTTATGATAAATGCTTAGCCAGAGCCAGCACTTAAAATATCTCTGTCAGGAACCCCTCCCCAAACCCCTGACCATGGTTTCGTGCTTTGGCACTCCTCAGAGAGGTGTCAAGGTAGGTTCAGACACTAGATCTAAAAATACCAACCCAAAGCCAAGCATTTAGCTAAAAGTTGTCTATTGAGTGGAAAATCTGAAATTTTCAGACATCTACATGTCTTCAAACCCAGCTATCCAACTCAAATAGCTTTGGGTTGGTATTTTTAGATCTAGTGTCTGAACCTACCTTGACACCTCTCTGAGGAGTGCCAAAGCACGAAACCATGGTCAGGGGTTTGGGGAGGGGTTCCTGATAGAGATATTTTAAGTGCTGGCTCTGGCTAAGCATTTATCATAAAGCTTGTAGAGGAATTGGCAATCCTCACTGTTTATAACTTACAAGCTTAAGAGATAGGGTCATGTGATCTATGAATTTTCATCAACATAGTGAGTATACAAAAACAAGGTCTGTGGACAGATATTTAGGGACAATGATCTGCTCTATATTATAGGAGAAATGATGCTGAATATACTTTGCTTATGGGAAGACACGATTTTGCCAACCACGTTTGCGTATAGTGGTATCATTGATGATTAAACATTGCATAATGTTTTGTCAAGCCATTGCAGAAATGTCACTAAAAATTGGGGCCTCATGTCTAAGTTCATGCCATGCCATGTTAATTTTTTTTTACAATGAATATAGATTTAGGTTTATCAATGGAACTTATAGTTTTGCTCATCCATTACTGTCATGAGAGTGTGTTGTATAAAAGTGTGATATTCGAAATTCTGTGCACAAGTGTTGAATGATAACTTTACTTGCAAAAAAAGCAAAGTCTATGGTGTGTGAACCATGTCTTAATTCACTTTGGCTGCATTGTAATAGTGTGGCACACTTCCAAAGTCCATCATTAATTGTAGTGGGACACCTTGTTTATGCATTTTGGCATTAGAGAACATTCTGGGGGTAATGTGTATTTAGGAGTACATTTTAAAGATAGTTCATGTCTTGAAAACTACTTTGCCAGTGTATGGTCTGATTAATAGATGATATGAAATTGTCTTTGTTAATTTTGCAAATCTGAGAGTAGGCATGTTGTAATGAACTTTGACTTTCTCGATTTGATGCTGAATTTTGGCTCCGTAGTCCAGAGTCGCCATGGTGATTGTAGTTTTTTTATCTTTGCACATACAATTGTAATGTTGTTATATGCAAGTAGCATGTTTTTGCGTTATATAGTTTCTGCTTCCATCTGTGTATGTTGTTGTATCACTTTTTTGTTGAACACATTTGGAAATTTTGGTTATATAGTGATCTTTATGTGGGTGGTTGGCTAAGCTAGCTTTCATTGTTTGCAATAAGTTCCATATTCTGAAAGATTCCATACACTACCAATGAATCTGGGGCATTTTGTCAGGACAGTGTTGGAACATTTCCAGTGATATGAATGTTGGTTAAATTCAAAGCTTTCTTGATTGTGTTGATGTATGTAATATTTTAGCGTTGGTTGGCCAGGAAATGAACCTCAGGAGGCATGTTGGTTTTATTTGTATTTTATGTCTCTTCAGTTGCTTCTTCCTGGTATACTTCCTTTCTGCACTCCTTGATTTATTGTATGAATAATGAAAACTTCAGCATGCTTTTTAAGATAGAGTCTCTATGAGATATTGAACTGTTCAACTCTTCTATTACAAAGCTTCAGAATCACTTTGAGATATCTTCAGTTGCGTAGAAACGTTCGATCTCTGCTAGTATCTGAATATCATCTATAGAAGACTTTTCAAAGCCAGACTTGATCCACAGATGTTGGTTCATAATGCATTAGTAATTGAAATTGATAAATAGTTCATTTGTGTCTTATCTTTGTTGTATATATATATATATATATATATATATATATATATATATATATATATTATTAATATATATATTATATATATATATATATATATATATATATACATTCACACATATATTTCACAAAATGATTCATATGTACAAGTAACAAATAATTAAAATACAGTAAAATAAATCTATGAATAAATGGATATTGATTTATTTAGCTTAGTACTTTTGAAAGAATACTTCATTATCGAAGGTGTGGGCATAAATGAGTTACATGAGTATAACAGTCTTATGAAAATGCAAAGTGTGTACCAAATTTTGTTGCTATTTTTTTTGGATAATTTTTTTGCATGTATCTCCTTTGTTTATTGGTTACAATCCAGAAGTTAATAAATTAGTCGCCCTATTTTTCTTTTTGGGTCATGGCACTCCCTGCACATGATTTGAGGATATGGTGGAGTACAGAAGATTAGCCTATGGAAATGCTGTGTGCTGCACAATTATAGGGCTGTGGGTGGGGTCTGTGTGTAGCTTTATTAAAAGCATATGTTTAGTCATTGTGAGCCTTTCATGTAATGTTACCATTGTTTCCTCTTATATTGTGACATAAGACAATTGTTGTATGGACATGTTGTTTATTACAAACTTGTTTGCTTGTATCTATTGGTGGAAGCTGATCTTTAGTAACATTGATGAGTCCGTTAAAGTTGGGTGGTGGGGGTTGATAACATAAGCTGAAATTCATCCTGGAACGTTTCTGTATAAATTCTTGTGTAGTTTTTATATGGGATGAAGGATTCAATGTTGGACTGTGTGTAGTAATTCGGGTTTAAATTGATCTTGAAGATTCTTATTATGTTATCAATGTTTTTTTTTTTTCTGTTATATCTTACCTTTAATTTCCCAGCTGCAATAAAAAAATAGTTTTACCATCAATTATTAAATTATTAACAATCTCAAAAAATTATTCTCATATTTTTTTATACGATTTACTATATATGTATCAATTTATTTTCCTTTATCTTCATAAATGCTATTGTTGACTCATCTATTTCTTTAATAAAAGTCAATTATTAAATCTCATCCAATGCAGAGTCGTAAACTCCATTTGTGAATAAAAATGTAAATATACTCTATTCTATGAAAGTCATTGGTATTGATTGTTAGCTGATTAATAACCTAAAATCTTTTTCTTTCTTTATTTTATAATCTAATTTAATATCATTTCACATAATCTCGGAATGCCATTTTATTTATATACTCATTTTAACGATTTCTTTTAAATTTCCTGTTGCTTACTGTTTAATATTTGTTAGATTTCTAACTCATTGAATCCATAGCAGCTAAATTTTCATTTCTTTTCTACTTTAATCCAGTCATTAGAGTATCATAATCAAGTTGGTATTTACCATTTCATTCATATATTGCTAAATCAACTTTTCTTCTAAAGATTCAATAGACAACTTGGTTTACCTATTCATTAAATAATGTTTTTATAAAACTCTATTTTCTTTTTTCAGAATATAAAACTGTCTTTTCTTATTTTTTCCACTTGTATTATATCTCAATTTTTTTTTCAGAAATCTTTTTTATATATTATTAATTTCCACAGTCATTTATTAAATTTATATCATTTCTATTTTTACTAATATTTTACCTAATGTTAATCTTTTCTTTACATTACACTCAAACTACTATTATTCTTCGATTGAATCTGAGAGTTTTTATATCCTCCTTTTTAAAAAAAAATGCATTTCTTTCCTTTTTTTTTTTTTTTTTACACTTTTAAAATATTTATTCTCCATTTCATTTTTAATCCAATAATGTCACATTTAAAAACTTGCTGAATTAAAACTCATCTTATTTTTCAGGTACTTTTTATTAATTCTTCTTTAATATTCTATATCATAACACTGCTTGTAATCCATAAGATCGCCATAATTAAATTATACTAAACTTCTATGTTCATTAAGCAAAACTTCCCATCATTTACTTCATTCATATTTCCAATATTCACATTTATTTCAACATTTATTTCAATAATGCACCATTCTTATTTTTTATTTCTAATTCGTTCACTTTATTCTACAATCAAATTTTTTTGGTATAATTTAGGATATTTGTTTACTTATATAAAACTTTAGATTTTTTGTTATTATTCTTTTAGATATCATATGATAACCTAATCAGTCATTTAAATGAATATAAGTTTTAAGCAGAAGACTTTAGATTAAGTAATAAATTATTTAACATTTCTTATATAAAGTGTGTTTTCAAATAGTTATGATTACAATAAATATAAACTTGTAGCCATAGAGAATTATAATAGTTAAATAAGAGGATATTTTACAAGTTTGAAAGCCATTTACTATGAAGTCAAATGCATAGAAATTTGAATGCAAGGTCTAGATATGAATTCAGAATTAGAAACAGTGGGATAGTAAAATTATGCATCTAGTAAACTGCAGGAAGGTAAATACTATGTTTAGCAAGCACATGTGAGGGATTCATATACCATTGTCAAAACAGTTATGTACCAATGCATTTTGGGTAAATCAAAGAGAGATTTGTGACATGTATAATCCTTGAATCTTAAAGTCCTTTTTTTACATTTGTAATTATGTAGGATAATATCCAGGAAATATTTTTTATCACGTTGTAGTATAAATTTCAAAAAATATAGGTAATCTTTATATTTAATATGTCATACAGATAATAAATATATATAAGATATGTGTATAAATGTATAGTAGTCACAGGATTAGGGATATTAAGTTTGATGAGGGTATTTCCCAAGTAATGCAGAGAAATGCAAGTATGAGGAATTCTAAGGTTAAATTAAGCAAATATGTTTTTATATTTGACTGGATCTTCATAGTCCAATAAGTCTCAAGGGCATGAAGAAGGGTACCAAATAAATGGTTTCCCATATGCGCTTTTGTAACAGAGACATATTCTTGGTTATGCCTCATTATATAAACCATCAAAACTCTCATTCATCACACTATTTGAACTTTCCAGAACCAGCTGTTAAATTATAATCTTAAAGGAAAATAAATGTTAGAAAGCAAGGTATTAATATAGCAACCATTCACCAAACCCAAAGTAACCAACATACTTGTTATATGGTGAGAGCTGAAATTTAAAAGCTAGTTACAATTTTACCTGTGTAGGGAAGGGGTGTTGTAAAAGATGTGCTTACAACTAGCCTGCACACACTGACCCTATGTCTTCTTTAATATCTGAATTCAAACCAAGTGGTAGGAAGGTAAATATCCTACTACTTGATTCATATAAATGTAATATATTAATATCTGCATAAACATACATAAAGGCTGCCATGTTTGGAGATTAATGTTTTTTTATCTATCGTGGAATAAGTAAATAAATTATTTGTTTACATGGTGTGTATGTATATATATATATATATATATATATATATATATATACATATATATATATATATATTATATATATATATATAATAGTGAGAGAGTAGAGAGAGATTGAACATATGCATAGAAAATAATATGTTCGTTTATTGGTAGAAAATTAATTGTTTTCTATTTTTTAAGTCATTTAATTTTATTAATAAAAATACTAATTGACTTATATAGGAATAGACATAATTAAAGATTTGATTATATGAGGTCAAGATTGTTACATAAATGGTTGAATTTGGAGATAGAAAATATGTTATTTTATAAATATAATTTTTGTTTATGTTCAGTTATAATATGTTTTTTAACAGTCACGTGATGAGAGAGTGTTTCTTTTTGCAAAAAAAAAAATATAAAAAGCAGACAATGGTTGAGAGACCGGGAATTATGAAGACAGCAAGAAAGTTAAGTTTTATTCTTTTAAAAAAGAAAAATAACTCTTGGAATTTAAAGGAAAAATGTTTGTTGTTTCCAGAAGTTAAACCTTAATTTAAAATTAATAGTAATAAAACTAGTGAATCATGTTCTTTTACAAGTTAAAGTTCATATAGGAATATTAAAGCAAAGAAAATCTGAAACTATTAAAAAAAGTAACTGTTTTCTTAAAGCTATTATATATATATATATATATATATATATATATATATATATATATATATATATATATATATATATATATATATATATATATATATATATATATATATATATATATATATATATATATAATCAAGCTAAGTTATCAATATACATTATGATAAAAAAAAAAACATTATGATATATCTGGGGTAGAAAATTTAATGCTGTGAGATTTTTCTAACTAACTTTTGTCATTGCTTGATTATGAAATTATAACATTTGTCATCGGAACGTCTATTTTGAAAACGCTGGTGCACCACCATTTTTCCATGGATTCATATGATCAGAAAAGATATTTTGTATATATATAAATAACAGCAACAGGTTTGGTGAACTGGAATTTTTTGCCATGAATATTGACATTTTTTTATTGACTGAAGGTTTGCTTTACTCAAGATAAAATTAGATAATTAATTCATGTGATAATGTTTTTTTTTGTATTTTTTTTATTTGAAAGTTTGTGTATTGTTTTTTTTTTTTATTGTGTATTTAAAATGTATTTTTTTTACCAAATTCAATCACCTACAACTTAAAAGTAAACCAATTGATGGAGAAATATATTGTTGATGTAAATTTAAAAAGGAATCCTCTTCAATATATATATATATATATATATATATATATATATATATATATATATATATATATATATATATATATATATATATATATATATATATATATAGAGATAGAGAGAGAGAGAGAGTGTATATATATAGAGAGATATTTTTTAATAAAGTAAATTTGTAGATTATTCCAAAAGTCAACAGTAATCCATTCAGATGACCTTATGTCAAGTAAGATTTATATATATATATATATATATATATAGGGAAAGACTTTAAGACAACAAGACGAGATAGATAATATACTAATCAATTTTACTAATATTTACTTGTAATTTTATTTATTCTGAATATATAATTAATCCTTCTGAATAAATGGTCTTTAGCTGTAATTATTTTCTACCTTAACTTTAATCTACATATAGATAAATGGGAGTGGGCAGTTATAGTGATGATACATTTACCCTAGCTTATAAATATTGTAATAATTATTCTAAAGGTGTAATTTTATAATTAATGAACTTTTATGGTAATTTTCTTTATTGTGTGTTATGTTTATATATATTTAATGAATTACAGAATATAATGTTGTATATAAGTCAAATTATTGTGTTTTGTTTTATTGTATGATAAGGAAATCATTTTTTGATACCTAAATATTAATCTATTTTATTATTTCTTGTCTGTAAATATTTATTGTTTCATATGTTGTTAAGAAATTAATTGTTTCAATCAATCTGATCTCTGTTTGGTCATCACCATCATTACAGTGCTGAGTCTCTTGTGGCTTTGCTTTTGTTTGGTTGCGTGCACTTCAGAGACCATAAATGTGATGAATTGGTTGGTGGCAATCTATCTTTTTGAGGATTTGCGTTGGTGTTATCCTTCCTTTTCCTATAGAATACAGCATTGACTGAAGGTTCATACTTCCTTTTTCCAGACCTCGTGTAGATAAATTGATATTATTTAGATCTATACTGGCCAAAATTTTAGCAACCTGCTCTTTGTTTTTTGCACAAGTACATATGAGGGATTGCTCTATATGCAAAGGTAAGTTTCTCTTGACTATCCGAATGATCTCTGATTCTGTGAGGTGGTGTGTATTCAGTGTGCATAATCTGGTAACCTATCATTGAAAAAAGTTTACAAATGTTTCCCCAAGCATTGATTTCTACTTTACCTGGAGTATATACTATAGGTTGGCTTCATGTCTTACCCGATTCCAGAAATTACCTGCCAATATTGTTCGATATTCCTCAAATGTGGATGAGGTTTGATACAGTGATTCCCACCACATTAATGCATCACCCTGGAGGTGACTATAAGCAAAAATAACTCTTTCAGCTTCTGAAAAACCTCTGTTAACTGAAAAATATAATTAAAAAATTCAAAGATGTCCTGTTTGTGCTTCATTGGAGAAGTCGTTATATACTTTATGTTTCATGAACTGGTTTATTGCATTTGTCTGTGAAATGATCCCTTGGGTTTTATTTACTTCTTGAGAATCCATATGGTTCTTTATCTGATAGGGTTCATCAACCATTCGCTGATCATTGGCTTATTTCTCAGTCAAGCACGTGTAAAACAAATTTGTGTCCTCTACCTCGGTAAGTGTCTTGGAAGCAACTATGCTCTCCCCATACTTATCTTGAGTTCCAAGATCATCCCTTGAGTTCTGTCTCATGAGAACTCTATTATTTGGTTTCTTCCAACTCCTATCAATTTCTTCATTTACTTTCAAAGCTTTCCTAGATGACTTTATATCCAAATGGAACATCTGGGTGTCTCCAAATTGTGATTTACATTGTAGGACATCATTTAAGGAATTCAATCTCTCATGTGTTTCATTAGTAGACTCATTTAACTTATGAAGGGTGATCTTCCCAATCATTGTATCAGTCTCCTTGGAAGCTACCTTATGCCCCAACTGAGCTAAACATTGGGTGAAAGATCCAAAGTCTCTTCACGGCCTTCGTTTTCAACATTGTGGGTCGTGAAAAGATTGTTCAGCTTTGCTTGGAACATATCAAGCTCAGCTTGTAATTCTTCCCTAAAAGTGTTCTGCTTACTCCACACCTCTTTATTCATGACTTCTTGTGTCTGGTATACATGTTTGATCTCTCAGTCGATATGAGTAGTAATATGTTCAGCAAATTTGTTGACACACTCTTGACACTTAGTACTTTCTTCTTCAACCCTGTGCCTTACGTTACCATTATCAGTTTGCACTTTTCCCACATCCTGCAACAAATTTCCTACTCTTTTGGATAGTCAGGTCTCAACTTCCTGAATCCTCACCACCAATTTCTCTTCAATTTCTACTAATCCCTTCCTCATGTTTTCTTGAAATTGAGATATACCTCATTTTAAAGGAAGGATTGTTCAGCTTTGCTTGGACCATCTCAAGTTCAGCTCATAATTCTTCTCTAAAAGTGTTCTGCAAACTCCCCACCTCTTTATTCATGACTTTTTATGTCTGGTAAACTTGTTTGATCTCACAGTCGATATGAGTAGTAATATGTTCAGCAAATTTGTTGATATGCTCTTGACACTTAGTACTTTCTTCTTCAAACATGTGCCTTACTTCATCATTATCAGTTAACACTTTTCCCACATCCTTCAACAAATGTCTTACTCTTGTGGATAGTCAGGCATAGACTTCCTGAATCCTCACCTCAAGTTTCTCTTCAATTCATACTAATTCCTTCCTCATGTCTTCTTGGGATTGAAATATATCTCCTTTTAAACCTACCTCAACTTGGTTGAGATCAGCTCTTCTTCCATGTTGTCCAATTTACTATTTAAATCTCCTTTGTGATCATTAATTTGTCTATACATCTCATTTCTCATATTGGCCATATTTGACTCCAGCTTAGACTCGAATCTTGATTCCATTTTGACCATATTTGACTCTAACTTTGACATGAATCTTGATTCCATGTTGGCCATATTTGTTCCCAGAGTGGTCATCTTCAGCATCATATCCTGCAGGATTTGTAATGTGATGGATTCACTTTTATTAGATGGCATCAATTGATCCCCTAGTATAAGAATAGCTTCTTGGTAAGGTGTATCTGGAAGTTGAGACATTGTTCGGTTTATCCTCTAATGATTAAATATGTTGCTGTGTCTCTTCTGTAGTTTCCTTAAATGCTTGTTGGCATACCAACCTTTCTGCTATACTTGTATCTGTGTCTAAATTTTCACTTTTTTCATTTACCTGTGTCTCATCATCTATTTCATCCATCTTTAAAATGACCTGGTCACTTCTTAATAGCATAAAGGTAGATGTCAATATAATCATTATGAGACAGAATATTCCCTTATTTATTGCTTCTATAAAGTAACTATATTTTTTACCATATGGATATTTGTTGTAAGGTCTTAGCTTTTCCTTCTGGTTCTGTGAAGACGATGAACCAGAAACAAAATAAAATTAAACAACCAACACTTGTACACTTACTAAGTCCCAATCTACTTCTAACTACAAATTGGTTCAACTATCATGATTAAGATACTTACGTCTATTCATTATATATACATTTTTTGTATATCACTACTTCACAACCTATGACATCGATGTTAATTATCTGATTGCTCACATTTGTCTAATGACTAGATTTCCTTTAAACTAATATATATGGGCTAAATACTTGTTCATGCCTCAAGTTGTGTGCCAAAAATGTAACGGATGGATCACTCACCCCAACCATTTACCTAAACCCACACCAATATATACACTGTGACAAGAAAACAGCAATCCATGAAGAATTGGAAAGATCCATCAACATTAGAGTCAAAGTAGATCTTAACTACCACTCAATCCTCTTCAATTGGTAATACTCCCAGGATTTATCCACTTTTCACTTCAATCTGTTAAATTCCCAGAATTAAAGCCCAGTCATAATCTGAGTAGCTACTTTGTTCAGGCATGAGTTATGATAAAAAAATATCTAGTCAATGTGAGCAGTGACTTGACATTATGGTTTATATGGTAAAATTATTAGGTTCCTCTTACATGTATGTTGCCATATAAAGAGTTATGAAAATGTGTTATCAATAAATTATATACATACCTTTGATGAAAGATCAAATTAAATTAACAAATTTATTATAACACAATATAAAACATTAAGATGGACAAATATAAACTTTAAAACATAATAATTACAAATCATACCATTTGCACATAATCTCATCAAAATAATAACAAAACAAAAAATAAAATATCATCCACCATATGTCACTATTGGTATTCATCAGCATCTGCATTTCATGTCATCGTATTGGAATATTGATTTACAATCAGTAATACCATCTAATAAATAACATTGGTTTATAAATTTAAAATAAATATGATATAACCATTATACTATGTAAATAATTATGTTGTAAATATATTTAAACTAATGGGTTCATTTGTAACTCTACTATTATGTATGATAACTGGAATTGACATCAATTTATTAAAATTCATTATATGAATTTATAGATAAAGGTTAGTATGCAACTTATTAATAAGTGGTTAATATGGTTTTATTAACAGTTAACTTTGTTTCTAAAAATGTTGCATCTATAATTTGTCAAAGACTGAGTCTTACCTCCCTGTATGCTCATTTTATCATAACCCAGTCCCTCTTCTTCTTTAAAAGAACCATTTATACTTTTTATTTCAACAATAAATTTTACATCATTAAATGCATACTATTAAATTTCATTGCACTTCTAGCTCAAGATTCAAATATGGAAGTGAAAGAATAAAAGAGAGAAAACCTTACAAAATTTACAAAATTAACATGTCAACAATAACAAACAAAGAAGAACATGTCAACATGAACTAATGAATGATTCTGTAGACATCTTGGGGAACATGAGCATCTTGTTTCAAATGGTAAAATTTATTGTAAATTGAGAATTTTTAGCATCTCTTATACTTGTTTCATTTCCCAAAGTAGTGCTCCTCATGATTTATCCATCTTACACAAGCTGACCAAGTAGTTTGGATAATATCTAGATTTGCAACTTTCACAATTAATCTGGAAGACTTCCACATAACATGTTGTAGCTATATATATATATATATATATATATATATATATATATATATATATATATATATATATATATATATATATATATATATATATATATATATGGAAATTTACACATATATGTAGTGTACATCATCTTCTTCAAACACATCTGAGGTGCCTTGACCCTTCACAACAATTATATAGCACATTTGCATTATATATATATATATATATATATATATATATATATATATATATATATATATATATATATATATATATATATATATATATATATATATATATATATATTTCCTTTCATCCACAGTTGGCCCATTATAGCTATATAATAATAAAAAAACACTATTAAAATCAATCTTTGGATAATAAGTGTTACTAAGTCTAAACTTTCAACATTTCTATAATTACCAGACACTTGATTACTTGAGTAAATATTTTTTCACATATCTTATAATGACTAGTTCAATAGAATTATACAAAAAAAAATAAAAAGTCTTGGTGCCTATTAAGTTTCAATCAACTAACTAGAATTTTTTTTTTTTTTTTTAATGTACACATTTTATATAAAAGTTCAATTCCAATGGAGGCATAAAGATATTCTTGTATTTTAGTTTTTATATCTATATATGAAATTAAATAACTTACAGTTATCGATTTCTTTGTGCGTTAAATTCTTCTTTCTTTACAATGCAGAAAAATGTTTTTATGAAAATATAATTTTCAAATAATTTGACTTGTCATCGTTAAAGAATAAAGAAAGAAAAAACTTGCGTATATCTTTTTCTGAGCTTGTTTTTAAGTTTTTTAGCCATCAAAAAAAATGTTGTTGTCGTTGTCATGGTTATTGTAAGCACGTTTTATTAGGTTTTCTTTTCCCTTCCCATTATAACACTAGATTATAAAATTTGTCTTTTTTTTCCTTTACACAACTTTCTCAATTGTTTAAACAACATCATTTCTCAAAGGGTTATTTTAAAATATTAATAAAATGAAATTTAGTAACAAATTTCTATTAATTACTTTTATCATTATTATTGTTTCAAGCATTTCCAGTTTGTAAAATACAATCTAATTTTATTTACACCTTTATGTGTAATAAACTTGAACTATTCAATGGATGTATTAATTTTATAAATTAACACACATGCCTTATTACATTCACAAATGTTTATTTTTTATTTATGTTTAAAGTTCTATGTTCAATGCATTTCATTGTAAGGATAAGGATGAGACATATGGTGATCTTGCACTATATATATATATATATCATGAAAAATAATGGATAATACCTTATATGAAAACATATGATGGCAAAAATTGGTTACTTACAATATTTCATTAAATAATATACTCTACTACATTTGTGAGTATAAGTGAGAATATGAGACTTTCTGTCATAACAAGGGTTCAAACTCTATTTTTATTACAATATATATATATATATATATATATATATATATTGTTTATTTATTTCCATGCCTAACTAGTCTTTAATGACCCTCATTTCACAACAATTATAAGAAATACTTCAATAAACTACCAATAATTGAAATATATTTATGGACATTATTTTTTCGAATCTTTCTTTCAGCTTGAAATCATGTAACGTGAATCCATTTTTAACTGACATCAATTTACATGTAATTAATTCACTAAAAGAATTATAAATCGGGAACGTAATATATTTTTTTATTATTTCAATGTATAGAGAATCAGATGTTTTGCTTATCCAATTTTTAATATGGTAGTAGTAATTTCATAAGTAATATTTCTCCAAAATATAACAAGGCTAATTACAAATAACAATTGACATCTGCAATATATATTTGTAGAAAAGCTGTAACAATTATCTGAAATGTAAAGTTTTTTGTTTGTCAAAAAAAAAAGTAACCGCTAGCTATAAATAAATAGTCGTTTCTACTGTCTCACGGGTCTATAAATAAACAGTAGTTTCTTCTGTCTAATGGGCCTATTATTCAGAATGCTTACCAAGTCCAAACACCCATGATAATCTACTAAGAGGTTTATCTATCAGATAATGTGTGTCAGAGGCAAACACATGACAGAGAGTACTTTCATCGGTATGAATATCTACTGCATCAGCAAATAGATAATTCATGTAATACTGATTAACATAGGCGAACCTCTATCCTAGCTAATAATTTATTTCTTAGCTCACAAAGCAATGAATGATAAAGCACTATGTTACTTAAACATGCTGAGTTATTAAGATTGAAATAATGTATTTATTTGTGGGTTTCATTTCCATAACAATGAAAATTATTTTCAAATTAAAAATAAAGTATTTGACAATTTTATCATCTTCATTAATCATTTTTACTTTTAGATTATATATCAGTGGTATCAAAGGCTACATTGAAACATTATTTAAATTTTTAAATAGAAAATTCAGAGATTACATTATTTTGCAAAAATTAGAAACGCATAAGAGGGAAACGAAAAATAAGCAACACACATGTGAATATATTTAAATGTCAATTAAAAATTGAATGAAATACTTTTTTTTAAAATAAATATATTTCACTCTACATTGTGACAATAAAACAGTAATAAAAATTAATAGCTTCTTGATTTTTTCATTTGGCATAAGTTGTTTTGTAATTGAAACGTCTTCACATATAAACCATTATGAGTAAATAAAACTTTATTTATATTTGTATAGAAACATATATTTCTTCATTTAAATAACATTCCTTTTTTGGAAATAACCACTCTAAAAACTTACTTAGTCAGATCTTCCCAAAATATTGATTTAATTCGAATAGAACTTGTATGCAAATTAAAAATCTAGTTGCATAGAAATTACAAAATAAGATATCTCAATGGTAAATGAAGGAAGAATAGAAAAACAACTAAAATGGTTATAATGGATTATAGTTAGTGTGAATATGAAGTGATAGCAGAGCACCAAAGAATGGTCAAAAATAGCACACATTTTTGTAAAAATATAAATATAAATAATTAGATATGTTAATTTATTTCTGCATATGCCTACTTATATATAGAATAGTATGAAGTGCTTTATATTTTATTTATAAAATAAATGGATAAAAGTAAACAATAATAAGATTTTGTGATTATTCACATGCTGGATATTTGATCTAAACTAATACACCAGAATGTAAAGGCATGAACACGATGTACTATGGGCTGCAATTAAGTTTAGTTAAATTCCCAACAATATGATGCAAAAGTAGTTGCAAATTAATTGACTTATATTTGCAATAAATGTATGAAATTGCTATGAATATTGAGATATCAATTTGTCAGTAGCAAGAATAAAACTTTTACAATATGTGTCTACCTAAATAGGTTAGTATTTTAACTGGCCACCCCTTCCACTCATCACACCCAATGCTGGACAACTTAAATAGAATATAATAGATCTTAAGAACTGGACACGTGAGCCATACTATAGACTAGATTAAATGACTATGGCTGTCTATGTCACCATAATACCCATAGACAACATTTATATAGTATCTACCAAAGGAAAATTCTAATATGAATTATTCATATAAGTATTATTTATATGTCACAATTTCTTAATAATGCATGAATAGGAGTTAAGATAAAAGAAAGCAAGTTTTCCGGTAGCCCTTGTCTCTGGAGCAAGACCTAAATAAAAAATATCTATGGGAAGAATATATTTATGAGCATCAGTTGATCACTGACCCCAAGTGAAAATCTCACTATTACGGTGAGAGTTATATTTCCCTGACTAACGAGGTGCCTGACCCAAGCTAGCTTTTTCCCAGGGTTGGGAGGAAAACCTATGGGATGAAAGGAGATAATAACAAAAAAAGATGAGTTTGTATGTAACATATAATGAAATCATAAATGTGTTTGCTCACTTCGGACATATTGGAAATTTTGCATTTTTATTCAAAGTTTGCCTTATGAGAACATGATATAGTTTCTTTCTACAAATACCAGCATTAAGATTTACGTAAGTGTTAGATGAGTCGCAATTTATACAAAAAAAAATTAAAGAATAATCGTTATTTTGTTGTTTTTTGGAAGAACATACAAGAGGAGGAAACATATATAATAAAGTAGACAGTTTTTAAAGAAAAAAAAACTGAAGCTTTAGAATGGAGAAATTGCTTTGGGGTATGCACGGATGGTACAAAAGCAATGACTGGTAAAAAATATTGTTTTTAAATCATTTGTTAAAGCTTATTGTAATAATCATATAAATTTTACACACTGCCTGCTCTATCAAGATGCCCTTGCAGCAAAATTATCAACGGAATCGAATGATGTGCTTCAGGGTGCTGTCAAAATTAGAAAAACTTTATTAAAAGCAATGCCCTTAACAGCCGTTTGTTTTCAAATCTTTGTGAGCACATGGACTCTGAATGCAAATATTTATTATTACATGCAGAAATAAAATTGATATCAAGAGGGTGACGTTTAAGAAGATTATTGTTATTAAAAGAAGAAATTATTGTAATTTTAACTGAATAAAAATCTGATCTTGCTGCTCTTTTTCAAAATGGCTTATGGCTATTATAGCTGTACTATTTGTCTAATATTTATGAGAAGTTAAATGATCTTATCTTGTCTCTTCAAGGAATAAATGGCAATATTTTTACTTTGAATGATAAAATTGAAGTTTTATAAAAAAGATCAACATTTGGAAGAATAGGGTAGAAAATGATTCACTCGAAATGTTTTCGACTGTCGGCAATTTTATAATTGAAAAAAAAAATAATTGTAAAACTTTAATTGTAAAAATTATTATAAATCACTTAAAAACCCTACAAATAATGTTTTGCAAATTCTTTATTTCGAATTTAGATTTCCAAAAGTTATCATACATTCAAGAACCATTTTTGATTGACATTAAAGAGATTAATCTCCTGCCATATAAAGCCAAAGAGGAATTTGCTGAGCTATCGAGTAACTCAGACTTAAGAATTGACTTTCCACAAAAATTCTTGACTGAATTCTGGACCGAAGCTAGGACTGAATTTTCCACAATTTTTGAAATGGTATTAAATGTTCTTCTGCCATTCATCACCATACACTTATGTGTAATGCTTTTTTTCAGTTTTAATATATATTAAAATGCAAATATTATTCAACGCTGGAAAACGTTGAAGATGCTTTACTTCCAGCAGTATCAAATATTTTACCAAGTTTTAATTTGTTAGGCACAAAAACAGATTTTTTCACTTTGTTTACTTAAAACTTATTCTCTTTTTTAACAGCATATTGCCATGAAAAGACTGTCTATAGATTCTGCCCTACATGAATAACTACTTATAACCACTGAACTAAGCCTTTAATGATTTAATTAACATATAACAAGAAAATCATTAACATATAACAAGAAAATATATAAAATAATAATAAAAAAATTGTGTTATTCACACTTGCCTTCTGCCATGCTTTCCTTCCACCACTGAAAAGCTGTTAAATATTTATTTTTAAACCATGCTTGCCTTTTTTTGATTTTATATAAAATTACCCTTTCAAATACAAGTATATAGAAAAATAATAATCTTGCTTAATTATTTATATATTCACCCTATCCAGTCTAATTGAACCACAAACAAAATTTTCCAATAGTGAGTCCTTTGAATTCTCACCCTCTGACAACAAATTTGCATGAGGGACTCTCACCGGTTCAAGACACCTTTGGCGCCAATTGCCAGCAGGTGAGATACATGTAAATGTATAAATTGTATTGAACTTCACAATATGCATCACAAATTATATAACAAAAAATAAATAAAAATTTTCTCGCTTTTTTTTAACCATCAGCCATAGTGTGTTACATTGCGATTTTAGCATTTACATTTCTAAGTCTCGTTATAAGATGTATAACTTTTATACACAATTTTACTTTTCACCCTCTTATATATATATATATAATATAGTTTGAAATACGACTAGCTCAATTAAATTATAATGCTTAATTAAAATTTGCATATCTATCTTTAATATACTTTTATATTATCATATTCTAATTAAATTTATTATCAATTATCAAAATCAATATAATTCTATAGTATGTATTAATTAAATAAGTATTTAATTAAAATCATGAGACTGTGAAGTAAAGTTACAAAGTAATAAGTAGATTTACATTGAGTCAATATCTTCCAAGACATTGTCTCAATGGCATAAGAATACTATTACCTCCTTATTAACTTACTACTACATCTACAGCATTCTTATGGCTTTTAAATAAAATAAACTATCTTTAATAATAATAAAATAAATAAATCTTAACTTTTAATTTTTAAAATATAATTAAATAATCTCAGGTTCTTCTAATTATCTTAAAGTAATGATAACTCATGTAAATAAGTATGATATGGGATTTTATATCAAACCTAAATACACCTAACTTATTCTAATAATAATAATACTCAATACTAATCTTAGGGTATAACTTAATCTTATCTATTTCTGTTATATTATCAATCATTAAATAAATAATCATATGTATATCTTTTATTTTCATATAGTATCTTAATTTTAGAATAGATCAAAATCTTATAACTTAATAATCTGTGGCAATAAATAATATTGTACTCTTATATTATGCATTATAATTACTCTATGACCATTGTAATATGATGTAATAATGTCAATCAATTCTCATAAATGATAATCAGGAAAATATTGTATTTATTTCTAAAATAATATTAATAAATTCACATTGTGCAAATATTATGTTTCTTCAAATTATCTGCTGTCAAATGCTGTGGTGCAAAATAATGAACTCGACACACTTTTAAAACAAATTAAACAAATTTATTTACATTAACTTCAATTAAGAATTTATTTACAATATTTACAGTTCAAAATTAGAAAACAAAGAAAATAAAAATAAGAAAATAATAATACAAAATGTTTACACTGTTATTAGCTCATACTCCTATTAAATAATCTATACATTCTTTTAAAATGCTATACTAATAATATTGAAGTATGTTTTTAAAACTTAGACTTTAAATACATATCAGTAAGCTTCAATTATTACAAATAATTTTATGTAAATACTGTTTATGTAGCATATGCAAACAATTAACCTTTAATAATTAAATTGCTACATTAATTAAGTATTACTGTTATTCATTCCATAATGTAATAGTATGTGTTCACTTTATTATTAGTACTACTTTAATATTATAATAGAAATTAATGTATCTGTGTAATGTAATAACAAATAATTGATTATAACTTTATATTTCACTTAATGCAATTCATGCTACAGGTTTTATCAAATATGCATTACATATATGTGTTGTTGAAATAATAATATTATTCAAATCATTCATTAATTTCAAATTAATAAAGTATTATATTAGATAAATTTTATGATTCTTTTCTATGTAAAATTATTACTTCATTTTATGTGTTATACTACTCCTTCTTAATAAATTTCTATCTATAAAAACATCCTCTAAACTTATTTAAAATTTCCGGAAAACAACTTTCAACTCTAAATAAAATACTAATTCCAAACTATTTATGCTTCATCATCTATACTTGGTAAACCTTCAACCTAAATATAAACTTCTCCATAAAACTTAACGTAATTTATCCAATAAAACAACAGTAAAATATAGACTTTTAAATCTATTCCTAACTTGCAATAAAAATAATTACCCATGAATAATAAATATAATTCTAATACTATAACATAAAATATCAAAGTTTATTAACGAAAGAATCATATAATTATTTCTAAGCTTCTTATGTAATGTTGCATCGTATTTATTTCATAAATTCAAATTATGCATATTTAAATAAAACTGTCACTGCCAATATAATGTGTGTATTTTTAAAATAATCATACATTCATTCAAAATAACATAATATTTGGTTGATCTAAATAAAACATATTAAATACATCAAAATTATTATTATTATACAATTTTTACCATAGATAATGAATTAATGTCCAGTCCATCTTCCAATATTCTTCGGAATTACAGCTTCATAAAATAATTCACATTTATACTCACGATCATACTTTAAAATATTCTGTGTTATATTAATTATAAAATAAACTCATGCAATTAATCATTATATTATTTTTTAGTTATTATTTAAAGATATGTACCTATCTTATTTTAATAAATTAATAATATTTAATTTTTATATTAGATAAATAAAACAGAGTTCATATTACGTGACTCCAGCGATGTTTTCTTTTCCACCATAAAGTTTTTTAATCCTAGGCACATATTCACTAGCACACCATTTCCTGTTTCCGGTCCATCACGTGTTTTTTTAAAAGTTTATGAAAACGAAAATGTTCTTTTTAAAAATAAGTTCCCACAAGAAAATAAAATAAAATTAAAATAGTTTATAGGATCCTGGTTTAGTTCTTTTAAAAATATTATTCAAAAGTTATTATTTTAATTTAGTCTATAGTTTATAAAAATTTATATTTAATTATTTTTAAATTAACTTGGACGTCCACGTATTACTTGCACATTTCTTAACAAAATATCCAGGTAAGAATAAGCTTCTTCATCTAAACAACCAGCGTTTAGATTATTTCAATATAATTTTTATTATCTTAAGACTTTTAGTTAATTATATTTTCAATTTATTTGCCTTTCAAAATTGTCAACATTCAGTCTTTTAAACATAAAGACTTAGCAAGGCAAGTATTTATAAAAACTACTTTTATTTCTAATATCTTTCCTTAAGATATATATTTAAATTTATATCTTACAAAATACTTTCTTTATAAAGAAGTATTTTTATTCTTTAAAATATTTAATTTTCTAATAGGCAATAGTAATTAGCTTTTAAAATTATATACTGTCCAAAATACTACTTTTCTCCATCTTATAATTTTCCGAACTAATCCAGCGTTTGTCATATTTCTAAGGTAAAGTTTCCGATATATTTTCACTATATATGATGTTCCCATGACTATTTGCTTGTAAATTGAGCTTAGTAGAGACGACCGATAGGGAAAAAATTAAATTAACACTGCATGTCTATCATTTAAAACTTTTATAAATTATTTATAATGACACTCTTGTAATTTTAAAATTGATTTTAAGAGCGTCTATCAAATTTACTTTGCTATTTTTAATAACACAATTAACTTGAAAAATCAATCACGAAGTCCTCTCCTAACAATTGAATTGAGCTTTTATACTGGAAGAAACTTCCCATTTGATTGGTAGATTAAACAATCAACTTTGCTGGCTTATTTACATATTTACCAACAACACAAAATTAAAAATAAATAATGACTTATTTAATATTTAATAATTATTACATTATTACATTTTTAAAATAATTCTTATCGTTTATTTAAATCCACTAAACATTTTTTTAAAATATTCTTATTTACTTGATTTTAATTTTAACTTTTATAAGATTATTTTTAAATAAACTAAGTATTTTTTATACGTCATATTTTTAAAAACAATATTTTAAAATCAGATTTAATATTCTACATTGATTTATCTTTATTTTATCTCGTGATAGCTCACGTATTATTTATAAATTTTATAACATAATTTTAAAATAGTCTTGCACTTTACTAAATAACTTCCAAGCATGTGTGTGTATATTTAAATAACATCTGTTCTTTATAACACAAGAAACGCTTGTCATCGTCTAAAAATAAACTAACAATTGCATTTTTTAAAATAAATATTTTTTAAATAAATAAGATATTATAATAGATTTTAAAATAATTATCCAATATTATTAAAATCAAATATTAGTCTTTTATTTAAGTACTTACAATAATTAAAATATTTATATTCTTTTATAATATTATTTTATCAACAATAAACATATGCATTTAATTTTACTTGTCTTTTAAACACTTTTAGCTTTAAATACCTATTTATTAAATATATTAATGCAGTATTGATTATGGCCATTTTTCCAACTATATATTATAATCATCATCATTTAAAATGTCTCTCTCAATATCAGCACAATTTCACATATCAAATACTCATAGATTGCTTTAATTAAACCTTTTGAAATATTACCATAAGCAAAATTAACATCACATATTCAAATATATCTTAAATTTAAAATTTTTAATAGATTAGCACAAAATTAGATGGTGACCCATACAAAAGGGCACAATATATATCTATCTATATATATATATATATATATATATATATATATATATATATATATATATATATATATATATATATATATATATATATATATATATATATATATATATATTATTTCTAAATCATGTGTATTGTCCATCATAAATATTTGATACATTTTTAATGTTCAAATTCACTCTCTGACAAAATTTCTTCAAAATCTATCCATTCTTATTATCTACATTATCAATTTCTTCAATATGCCCATTCATATCCCCTACAAACATTATTTTCTTCTTTTTTAAACTCTGTATATCCTTAAATAAGCATTTATATATGCTAATGTTCCACTCCATTACAGTTTCTTTATCTCCAGAAGCTATATAAACTAGAGACACCATCCATTCTTGTCTTCCTAACCTTATCTCAATCAACAAATGATCTTGACATTTACCAGTATTTAAATATTTTTGATATAACACCAATACCACCACCCTTTATTTCTTTTTATTTTCTATTTATATCCTGACAGACCAAATCTTCCAGAATAGGTTATTCTGCTCTTATATATCTTTTCACTACTTCTCTTCCTTTTTATTTGCTTCAATTACAGACATTTTTGGTCTTCTACCACCTTGCATATTCAAAAACCCAATTTTAACCAATTCTTCTTTCCTAAATACTTTTATAATTTTTTTGATTCTTTCTTATTTACATTTATAAATTACTTGCTTACCATTAATTGTACAGATCCATTCCCTTTCCACATCTACACTTATCTCTAAACCAACTATCCTTTGTGTATTTTTTACATCCTGTCCATTCTTCTTCTTTTTGATAATACTGCAATCCCCCCCCCTCATAAATTTTCAGAATTATATTTTTTATAAATCACCTAAAACTTCACTTCCTTGTTTTCCTAACAAGAATTCGTCTTTACTATATAACTCCCTTTTTTCTATAAACTAATACAACACACCCACAAACATAAAACCATTTCTCTTGCACATTTTTTTCAATCTGTCATTTATAGAACATGTCCTATCTAACAAAGACCTATTGTCAAATCTTGGTAATAATCCAGCTATTTCTACTCTTCCTAATTTTAATCAAATTCCTAATCAATTATATGTACTCATCCATTACTTTCTCTGATGGCTCTGACAAATTATTAGAACCTACCTTAACATAAACATCTGTACTACCTTGCTTTTTTACTTTATCTGTGATATATCTAATTCTCGTTCTTGGCTAACATACTCTTACATACTTGCTTCTATTTTCCTTTGCAATTATATCCCCACATTCTCTAATTAGTGAATTTCCTATCAATACTATCTGCTCCATCCATAAAATTTTCTAACACCTTCTAGAACTGCTTATCTACTTTTTCATTATCATTCATGCTCACTAATTACTTTATTTACTCATACTTTGTCTTGATTTTAATGTTGCTTCTACATCCTTCACCCCTTCTTCTATCTTACTTATTTTTTCACTAATCTTCTCCATTACACTACTAATTTCACCCATACATCCTGACATTCCACATATCCATATGCTGTTCTATCTTCATCAACTACATTTTGTTCCATCTCCCCTGACTTTCTCTTTAGACTATCTACACTTACAATCCACTTTCTCATCTCTTTTATCACATTTACACACTATGTATAAATGTAAACCTATTGCACCTTTCCCAGTCTTATTCAAACATTTTAATTGATAAACCTCATCACACACAGTACTCTACCAGATCAATATCTAGTTTTCTCCTGATGATTATATATGCATTGTAAAATACAAATTCAATACATATTTTATTTTATTTTCCAAGTCACCTACTTTATATTTGAATTTATATGTCCTTTCCTACTCTTCAAATTCTTTTGCACAGAAGGATAAAATCTTTCTACTTACTTTCAATACCAATACATCTATAACTACATGTTTTTTGATCTTAAGCCTCCAAAACGTTATTTTTTTTCTCAAATAAATCACAGTTCTTAAATTAAAAAAAATCTTTATTAGCAGAGTTACTAAAAACAGCTCAGCTTACATATAACTTCGTTATAAATATCCTTACACTAACACACATTGAACAAAATATTTATTTTTAACTTCTATATATAAAATGGCAGATGAAAAACATTCTACTCTTTAAAAATTCATGATCTTTCAAATTTCAATTAACTCACTCTCTTGCTCACAATTTACACTTTCATATATGATGTGATGCACTGTAATTTCTCCTTATACAGAGTCAGAAATCTATCAGCAACTAAAACATGTTAGCCACCTTGACCTCTATTTACATTCCCCACTCTAACCTTTACCATATTCCTTTCTAACATTCTCCATCAAATTTACACAACATAATCTTTGTCATCTCCATGGACTTTAAATCTAAATTTGTCTTGTCTTTCCACAAATCCAGCATAAAAAAACACTAAACAACTCTCTGTAATATAACTTTGTTTATATTTATTCTTCCACAACTTCATTATTTGTACTCTTTATGCTTTTAGTCATTTACATTCAATTAAGAGATGCCTTATATTTTTTATGCCTTCCTAACACACCTTGCAGACTGATTTAACCATATTTTTCTATGTATGTGTATATTCCCTTGATGCTAAAGATCATGTTTGAACCTTAAACAGTAAACTATTTTCCTTACTATTATCATAAATTAATTTGCACTCAATATTCTGTTTACTTCTATAAATATTTAAACTCTTTTTAATCTCCATACTAGTTCTCCATCTCTCCAACTCCCTATTCTTTATTATTGCATCTATTCTTCTATCTCATTCCTTAACACCAAAACACTCACCAATTCCCCTAACACAATCAACCCACCTTTTGCATATAAGTATACCGACATAATAACTTTATGCAAATCTTCTACATATCACATTACTTTCTCACCCATAATGTTGCCTGCCATTTATTCATAACCCAATTAAATACTATTTTTGCTATTTTGTATTATCCATAAGCTGTAATCTACTGAGCATTTTCATTTTGCCTTTTGCATCTTTCATAAAAAAAAATTAACCATTCCATTTCACCTTGAATTGTGTCCTTTGCAATACACACTTCTGCATCTAATTCATGCCTTCCTACTTCTCTTTGTATTTTTTCTAAGTAATCTAATACCCCTTTACTAACACATAATGGCATCATTACCATATGTTCACCCTGCTACTGCCATTTCCTTCCACACAATTCTAGATACATCATATTTATTATATAAGAATACTGTCATATGGTAATATGTGATATAATGCACTGTGAATTTTCCTTATATGGCATCAGGAATCTCTCAGCAACTATGTCCAGAGAAATCTGTTAGCCACTTTATCTTCTCTTTTTTATTCCCCACTTTAAATTTTTCTATACTATGCTCCATCTCATTTCCACAACATAATTTTTGTCAACTCCATGGCCTTCATATCTACCCCCCCCCCCCTTTATCTTTTTCCAAACCTAGCATAAAAACAATAATCCACTTTTGTATATTCCCTTTTTTAAATTTATTTTTCTCAAGATTATTTGTACCTTTCTGTTTTCAAGCATTTACATTGAATTAACATATGCCTAAAGGTTTATATGCCTTTCATACACAATTTGCAGACTAAATCACTCATATACATTACATAATCACAGTGGTACCAACCTTATTCTGGCCATTGCAACATATTTTTTGATTCGGAAATAACTTACATGCAGAAAGTACAATGCGATACTACTATTGTGATGCATTTAGTGTTATTTTTCAATATACAAATAGAATTTACAGCTCAACTTAGCCATCATTATGTATAGAAAACTTAATATATTAAATATAATGAAGGGATTGCGACAAACATTTCTTCAAGTTCATGTATCTCAATTAAATATTCGCGGCCCCAACTTTTTGCTTCACGATCCCAAATGGGGTCGTGCCCTACAGTTTAAGTAATAATGATCTATAATGTATATGTATACAGATAAGTAATAACAAATACTTGTACATAAAGTTGTAATACGATTAAGTCAAATATTTTTTTTTTTTTTACTTTTGGGAAATATATATATTCTAGCTATGATTATGAAGGCAATATCTTTTGACAACGCTCAGCTCATTTGTTTTTAGTTATCTATTTTATATTAACACTTTATAGCTTTGAAAACAGTTGCGTCACACACGCTAGAATAAAGTTATAATTTAAATTTAAAAACGCTCTCAAATTAATTTGTTAGTAATTAGTATTTTCATAATTATTAATCTTAAATATTTTATTTTTATCATAGAAACTTTTTATCGTAGAATATTTTATTTTTTCAAAAATATACCAAGAATAATTTATTTGTTAATATCAATTATCAATTCCACCTTTATGAATATTAATTTAATGATTTAATTTAAAATATTTGTTATTTTTTAAAAAGCTAATCTGCAAAATTATTTCATTCATTTAGTGCTACTTAATAAATAATATTAAGAATTAAAAGACTTATGTTTTCAGTTTTAAATATATATATATATGTATATGTCCAAAAGATGGCGCTATACCAAAACCGCCGAACAAGTGTAAGATTTGTTTTACATAAACGAAAAAAGAGTCAGAAATTAACTACCTCTTTCATTTGCTCACCCCCGATCAGCTGATTTCAAGATGGTTTGCTATCCTCAGTGGGGGATAGAGTATAGAAACTAGATCTAAAACACTGACTCTCAAGTGTTTATGCAAAACGTTTCTATCAGATTGCAAGCGTGAGTTTTTCAGACCGGTAAAGTCTTCAAACCCAGCCTAGCAAGCTAGATATTTATATGGGTCTGATCTCAGTTCAGAATCACCATATAATCAAAGTCTCTGCAATATATATCATTGCAAGAAAACTTTAAAGGTACATTTATGAAAAACAAAAAACAAGTTAATCACGTAACCTGCTATCACTTGTTATTTATGTCCAAAAGATGGCGCTATACCAAAACCGCCGAACAAGTGTAAGATTTGTTTTACAAACCAGCTTGAAATCAGCTGATCTGGGGGTGAGCAAATGAAAGAGGTAGTTAATTTCTGACTCTTTTTTCGTTTATATAAAACAAATCTTACACTTGTTTGGCGGTTTTGGTATAGCGCCATCTTTTGGACATAAATAACAAGTGATAGCAGGTTACGTGATTAACTTGTTTTTTGTTTTTCATATATGTATATATATGTAAGTTAATCTAATATTTTACACGTGGACAAGTATACTTTGAAATATAATTTATAGTAACGCAAATTTTGTACTGGAAGTGAAAATTTTTAAATTGAATTAAAATTTAGAGAGAAAGTACAAATGCGAAACTTAATTTGTGTTTCAATAATATACTTTTTTGTACAAAATAAATTACATGAATTTGTTGTTTATCGAAACTTAATTTGTGAGAAGTGGACCTGAGCCGAAATTTTTATTTAACACTAAAATTCTTAATTTTTTATGCATAATGAAAGTGAAATTCAACTTGCGATTTGGGATTTAATTATATCATTTATTGACCGTTCTTGAAGAACATTTTATTTTGTTGGCAGTTCTTGCACATTATAGGAATACAATGGCTAAAAGATGATCTTATAAGAATATAATAATCCATAGTTTGCAGTGCTTAAGAGTCAGTAATGGTTCTCTGCTCAAGACAATTTTCCAATTTATTGCGGACGATTTCCATTAGATGATACTAGTTATAACGTGAAAAAGAACATATATCGTGTTCTGCACAGTGGAGTTATGGAAGGTATATTTACAAAAAATACATTGGGATGCTACAAAATTGCTGCTAAAATAGCTAAGTGCTTAAAGTTAAAAAAATAGCTAAAAAAAAAGTTTAATTTGGGATAATTTTTTTTCTTCGAAAATAAAAAAAAATGCAAAGCAAAATATTTTTTAAATATATTAGTCACTAATAATGTAAATGTTATACCAATAAAAAAAAAATTCTCTCATATTTAAAGTGAGTCTGTCCTTTTTATTCTCAATATATTTCAATGAGCTGATGTGCACTAATCTATTAAATGACCAAGTCTTAGATCCATATGTAAAAAAGGGTAAAACGTATGGATTTGGAAATGCAATAAGAACGATAAAGGATCCTTGTATACTATACAGCTGTAACGAAGAGAAAATAGACCTTTTCGCATTGGTATAAATATACTGGTAACTTTGTAATGTTGTTATTTTGGCAACCATTTACATCAAACGCTACAAAGTTTCCAATACATGGATACGAATGTGAAAAACCCTCCTATCTTTTCTTCGTTGGAGAAATTGTACACAATATCTATATTTTAAAAAAAAAACAAAACAAACAAACATATGAGATACATATTTACTTCAAGGAAATCCACACGTAGACAGACGATGTAGCATTGGCACTTAAATCGATCAATTTCAAAAAATGTGTAGAAAGAGTTTTTAAAAACACATAAATTACATTCAGATGAAACTTACGGCATAATACACAAATATATATATATATATATATATATATATATATATATATATATATATATATATATATATATATATATATATATATATATATATATATATATATATATATATATATATATATATATAAAGGGAAAAAGAAGTACACAAGTACTATGGAATATAAACATATGCAGACAAACACACTTTAACACTTAATAAATTTAAAAAAAAATGTGTATAAAACAGATAAAGTTATAATAAATAAATTAATTAAAGAGCCTATATTTACCTACAGTATATCGAAAGAACATTCATTTACCTGATCTAATTAATGGCTAAACAATGCATAGTAAACTTATAAGCATTATTTAACAAATCAATATTTAGATCACCCATTAAAACAGCAGATTCTGAATCCAAATCTGATAACAAAAAATCAGGTTCAGCAACAAAATTCAAAACATTACTTATACATGATCTATATGTAGCCAAAATAGAAAGAATAAGTTTAGGAAGTCTCATAGTTAATAAAATACACTCTACAGTATTAAATGTTGGAATAATAAAAGGAACGTCTAAACCTGATTTTATAAAAAACCATAACACCATCTTATCATAAATCCATACGAGGAGAAAGTATGCTCATATAGCCACTCAAATTATATACATTTTGTTATTGTAAAGAAATCCGAGTGTCCGTTAAAATTATTATATCAAAATGAAATAAATGAAAATTACTTAAATAAACTACAAGTTCATCAAAATAAGATCTAAAGCTATGTATATTTAAATAAAAAATATTAAGTGAAGTAAAATCTTTTTTTTTAGAAATCATATCAGAATTCATAATAATAATTCAATTCATTTATTTAAGTGCTAAACAACAGCATAAAGCCAATTACAGTTTGCACATACAATAATAGTGAAAATAAAACATATAGCATAAAATGAAAATATAAATGTATACATAATAATGTAAATTTAAATACTACTACTACTACTACTACTACTACTACTACTACTACTACTACTACTACTACTACTACTACTACTACTACTACTACTACTACTACTACTACTACTACTACTACTACTACTACTACTACTACTACTACTACTACTAATAATAATAATAATAATAATAATAATAATAATAATAATAATAATAATAATAATAATAATAATAATAATAATAATAATAATAATAATAATAATAATAATAATAATAATAATAATAATAATAATAATAATAATAATAATAATAATAATAATAATAATAATAATAATAATAATAATAATAATAATAATAATAATAATAGTAATAATAATCTTTACAAAATTATTAACCCCTAATTTATTTTTGAAATTGTGAGCAGTAGATATTAAGAACTGATTTTATATTGAAAGCAGAATTTAAATGCTGAAGTCAATGTCAATTGGCTGTCTCTATTTATTGTGAAAGGCAGTAAATCATGAATTATAATGTCATAAGTACTGAATAAAAAAAAATGGAATATATTTTTTTATGGTTTTAGCTTCTAAATTTATGTTAATAAAAGAAATTATGAAGAATATACAAAAATGAATAATGACATTAACATAATCCTTAGCCAAATTTATAATGTTCTCCAAGTGGAATGTAATATACTATAGAGTTACTATTTCTGAATTCATATACAAGTAAATTGCATTAAGGGTAAGGTAAAAAAAATGAGTGTAGTTTTGAAAAAGATGCAAAATGGTAAGTCTTGAAGTGCATCTCAAAGGAATTAATAAAACATAGAATTTAAATATTTTGTTATTTTCATTAAATCTAGAATTACAATGACAAGTACATTTAATCAAAACGTTCAATATTCAATTATTTATTTAAATACAATATTTAAATACAATATCAATATATATATCACCATCAACTGTTTACAAGGTATGTGGTAATTCACACACACTTTACTATTAATACTATATTTATCATTTATTAAGAGTTTATTATTTTATTTTAAACAATGTTCTAAAATTAACATACACATATAGTATTGATAAGTAATACTATCCAATTATTACTTAGAATGGAAAAGTAAATTTCAGATGAAAGTTTGTTGCAGAAAATGATAATTTATATCAGTGGATATTCAAAACATTAGTAAGCTTCAGATTTATTTGTTTTTTGAACATTTTTTTTTGTGATGTGCAAAAAATTATTTTGCTTCATTTCTCAATAATATTAAACTCTTGCGTTTGCTAATACTCCAATTATGTTTTCATTAAAGTTATCTGTTTTGTATGTTTTATTTAAGTATTTGACATCAATATATGGAACTATTTACAATTGTCTATGCATGTGAAATTAACATGTGCAATAATAATAATAATAATAATAATAATAATAATAATAATAATAATAATAATAATAATAATAATAATAATAATAATAATAATTATTATTATTATTATTATTATTATTATTATTATTATTATTATTATTATTATTATTATTATTATTATTATTATTATTATTATTATTATTATTATTATTCCTGTAATTGAGGTTGTTATTTCTGCAGATGTCATTAAAATAAGACTAATGTGAAAAAAAAAAGATTTGTTTTCTAAATCCATTTTTAATTATTTTAGTCAAGAAAAATCGATTTTAATAATATTAAATTATTTAATTGTTTTTCTTCAAACAAAAGTTAATTTATATTTGTTTTTTTTATATACAAATAATTGTGTCTATTTTTGTAATTAAAACTATCTAGAGAAAATTAATTGGCACTATTGTTTTTAATTAAATTAACAAACAGAAAATTATTGATTTAATATAATAAATTTTATTTCATTCTCTTCAGTTTAAAAATGTAATATAAATTCGATTTTTATAGACATCATTTCAAAAATGGCTGATAATTATTAATAATTACTATAAATATTGGAATCGTATGTGTGTGTGTATTATTTGCATACGCATTGCAATTTATTTGCAGAAAATTTTCAATATGTTTAATTAAGCAAATAAAATGTCAATACTGAAGCTTTTGTAAGTTTTAAGCTGGTAGGTATTTATTATTATTATTATTATTATTATTATTATTATTATTATTATTATTATTATTATTATTATTATTATTATTATTATTATTATTATTATTATTATTATTATTATTATTATTATTATTATTATTATTATTATTATTATTATTATTATTATTATTATCATCATCATCATCATCATCATCTCAATTATTATTATTACTTAAAAATCATCGCAATAAATAAGGGACAAAAATAAGTTATAGATTTATGTAGATCTATTATTGTATGGAATTCATTATTAGAAATCGTAATAGCACAATATATACATATTTTAAAAGCTTCATTTATGTATGTTTAACTTTTAAATTTAAAAGTACAATTGCAAATCATAAAACAAACAAGTATATTTTTTAAAAAAAATCTCCTGATGACAAGGAGTACGGACCTCATTGTAAAGTCACACTTACATTATATTGAGGATGTGAAAGAAATTAATGCTGCTAAATTTTATAAAAGTAGGTTTTAAAGATAAATTAAACATATTTTCTATTACATAATAAAGTAGAAAATAAAATACTTTATGGAGTTATATTTAGATGCAGTGTTGATATATTTCAGAAAAAAAAGTTTCCCCACTGAATACATGTGATTGAGGCTACAGCCTTAATGAATATTACTTACTGTACGTTTAAATAAATTTATAATTAGAACTTTAAATTATCGTAATATATTTCTCATTATAAAATTTTTCCATTGACTCGTTGTAAATCGAAACAGTTCACGAGTATTAATGTGTAATAAGAAATGTGGACTTAATTAGTGAAGTATTGAATAGATTCACACTTTCAGATCGAACCGCTTCAGCTTCACCTATTTAAATAGAAATTAAGTTGAAGTAAAGAGGGTTCCCGTCTTTTCTTCCAAAGAGTAAGCTTCTGGTTTAAGACCTGTAGAGGTCCCTACTATCGCATTTTATATGAATGTGCTTGATGCTACAGCCTTAATGAATATTACTTACGTAATCAATGTGCCTTGAAATATTTTTATAATTTAAAATTAGTGTAAAACAAAAAAAAATGGATTAGTTTGTTATATATGTGGACACATTTATACTTCAGAAATTGTTTTATTTAGTCAAGGCAAAACTCAACTGAAGATTGAGTGTTGTCTTTTTTGTTGTTGTTTTGTTGTTGTTGTTGTTAGTATTATTATTATTATTATTATTATTATTATTATTATTATTATTATTATTATTATTATTATTATTATTATTATGATTATTATTATTATTATTATTATTATTATTACCATCATCATCGTTATCAATTAGTGCCGTTATTCCAAATATTTGTCAGAATATAAATTTTGTGAAAGAAATGTTTTTTTTTTATCTTTTATTTTTACTAAACATTTCCTTCAATACATAAATTTCTTAACAGATTTGATATTTCTTCTATTATATAATGTGACGTTAACAAAAATGATTTTCTAGTATTTTTAAAATCTGATAAATTTAAGAATTTCTGAAGTTCTAAATCTAGTCACATTATATCTTTTATACAATAAAAAAAAAAAAAAACACACAAGTTTTACTTTTTATCATAAATTATAACCAATAATTACATAAATAATGCCACAGAAATAATTCTCCATTTATGATTCATAAATTTTTATAACATATAATTTAAATAAATCGTTTGCAGAAAATAAATACGTATTTGTCAAATAAATTTATTGGACTTCTTCTTCTTCTCCTCCTTTTTCTTCTTCTTCTTCCTATGCTTCTTCTTCTTCTTACTACTACTACAACTAATACTACTACTACTACTACTACTTCTACTACTACTACTACTACTACTACTACTACTACTACTACTACTACTACTACTACTACTACTACTACTACTACTACTACTACTACTACTACTACTACTACTACTACTACTACTACTACTACTACTACTATTATTATTGGTAAATGTGTAAGTTATTGTGACAATAATGATTTTTTATTTACAAATATTATGAATGACTTCTGAATGAAAGTCCCTCTCATATAATTTCTATTGCTTAGAATACATTACCAAACATCTCTAATTCCAACATATAATTAACACATCGTATCTTTCATCATTTGTTATAAACTAATGAAATGTTTTTGACGTCAACACTTCATATATTACTATGTCTTTTACATTGCATCAAGTCCAGCTTCATTTAATTTAAACATCAATGATACCACTATGTCTTGAAAATTGTGTTTATTTTTTAATAGTTCTGTATAGAGATCTACACATTCCATTGAATATTCTGAAATCACTGTACATTATTTTCTTTCATATTATTAAGTATGTTCTCATGTCACATTCATTATAAAACTTATCTTTTCAAATAAAGTCATATTTTCTATTAATATTTTTTTTCTCAAAGAAACCATAATAAAACTTCTGATTAATTTTATTTATTATGTTTTAATTGTATTAATATTAAGATTATGTAATTTGCTGTGGTAACTTCTTACATTTCATGATTATCGATGTTTTTTTACTAAGAAAATTAATTGGACAAAAATAATTAAGTTTGTCCTAGTTTTTTAGTTTTACTTGCTAATGTATTGGAACCCTGACTGAATGACCAGAGCATTATTTGCAAAAATTTACAAATCATTTGGAATATCTAGATAACGTATGTTCCTTAACATCTTCATTTTTTCCTTTTAGCCAAAATATTTACAAACGTGATCTAGGGATGTTTTTTTTTTGTTTAGAAATCTAGAACCACGCTATAGTACAGCTTTCTCGATGTTAATCTTCTTACTAAAACAGTGTAACTTGAAATCGTTGTTGTTATATTTTGATACATATTCATCAATATATCATTATATCCTATATCTATAATTTCATGATTCAAATCTTTTACACTTTATGGAACTCTTCCATTCACTAATCTTGCTAAACTTCAAAATTTATTAATCAAATTCACATTTATTTTTTATTACATATTCAGATCATTTGCATTATTTGTTAAATACACCTAATTATTTTTTACATGATAGATTGGTGTCGAAAAGTGTAGAAAATACTTTATATATATATGGAAAATAATGAGATTGTCTCCAGACCAACAAAATAAATGAAAATTATTAAATAAACCATATAAAAAATTTCATTAGAATGTGATATTTTTTATGTGCTATGAAATTTTATTTCATAAACATTGCACACAAATGAAATTGCATTATTGAATATTAAATTGTATTTGGAAAAAAAATGTAAAGAATCAAAGAGGCATCATTTTTAATTCATGTTATATATATATATATATATCAATTTTTATCTGAATTTTGAGGTTTGAGGTCGTATATATATATATCAAAATATTAATATATAACAAACTAACCAAAGGAAATACATATAAAAACAAAAAAAAAGACTTATAAATCCAATAAATAATATTATATTTCAACCAGAGGACTGGTTTTCATCAGAAAGAAAAAAATACACAGTAAAATGGCGATAATCAAAAATTACAGATTTGGTAAAAGATTAAAAATTTAACAAAACCCCCCTGATTGGTCACAAAATCTAACACAGAATATCTACCCAATCAATGACAAAATTCAAACAAAAAAAACAACAAAAAAACTACATTCCCTCTTAATCAAGCTTAAATTCTATTTAAATTAAAATAAATATAAAAATAAAAAATCCAAAATTAAAAATAAAAATATACATATGTTTGAATTTTGTCATTGATTGGGTAGATATTCTGTGTTAGATTTTGTGACCAATCAGGGGGGTTTTGTTAAATTTTTAATCTTTCACCAAATCTGTAATTTTTGATTATCGCCATTTTACTGTGTATTTTTTTTCTTTCTGATGAAACCAGTCCTCTGGTTGAAATATAATATTATTTATTGGATTTATAAGTCTTATATATATATATATATATATATATATATATATATATATATATATATATATATATATATATATATATATATATATATATATATATATATATATATATATATATATTGTTATCACCAAATTGAGGGAATTCTTTTTGCTGTCAATTATACTCTTTAAATCAGAAAATTCAATTTCACTCACTGAATTAAGTATTTACACAATTTGTAAATAATTATATAAATATGTGGTCGATTAACAGTAATAATTTTTTATATATAATTTGTTTTATTTCTGCTATTTTGCGTGATGTTACTGCTTGCCTAAATTTGATCAGCATGTTTATATATTGTTGTCATGTGGCTGAATTAAACTTCAATTAACGAGAGGAATTTGTAACAAAAGGGAATAATAATATTTAATTTTATAGTTTAATATAAATTATATATTTTATCCTACATTTTGTTAAATATCTAAGTATAGAAACAATTAAATGCTTCTCAGCTACAGTACTTGTGAAGATTTCATTATTTGATTATATGTTTTATTTAGGTTACTTTTTCTTCCTACATCTAAATTATTTTATATTATATGTATAGACTATTATTATTGTGAATATTGGGCTTGAACTAGATAAAAATGTTTAGTAGTGGGGTGTAATACCACACCTTACATTCATTAAATAGAGAACCACCTTAACTTTTGATGTTATTATGAAATTACAAATTACTACTAATTAGCAATTCCTGCAGCAAAACATAATATCAGTTATTTAAAGATCAATTTGCATTAAAAGATGATATACATTAGCACTTTGGCTGTTATTGTTCTAGATAATTGCATATAAAATAATCCAAAATACATTAAGAGATGGTCCACTCTTTTATTATAAAAGCTATCAAACTTGGTGGCTAGAGGGCCGTTCAATTATTATTTAAAATAGATATGATAAATTCCACAAGACATTATATTTATTCATTACTAAAATATTATTTACCTTTACGTATATAACATGTATTAATTTATTATAGAGTTTTAGAAGTGAATGAAATATCTCCACTTTATAGATTTAATATCAGTTATTTAAAGATCATTTTACATTAACATATATAAAGTTTGATTTAAAATAGCACGGTAGCTGTCATTGTTCTAGATAACTGTGTATAAAAAGATCCAAAATAAATTAAGAGATAGTCCACTCTCTTATTTTAAAATTTATCGAATTAGGCAGCTAGAGTGTTGTTCAATTATTATTTAAAATAGATTTGGTAAATTTAACAATGGCTTATAAGGCAGTTGTGCTAGCCACTCGACCACCAATGCTTGATACACAATTTAACCCCAAAATAATAATTTATGTACAAAATACTACGATGAAAACATTGCATATACATATAATAAATTAAATTTGATATCTGTATTCATTACACAATATATGTAATATACAAATCAATATATATATATATATATATATATATATATATATTGATTTGTATATATACATATATATGTATATATATTTATATATATATATATATATATATATATATATATATATATATAAATACAGTAATATTTACATAAATTATATGGTTTTTAGAAGTACTTTCGACTATACATTTTGTAGTCTTTATAAACTATATAAAATTCAATAATCAAAATGAGACAATCTTTAACAATACTCATAGTTTAATTCAAATTTTCCACAATTCTGTTATCTTAACATTTGATGACTGGTGATTCATTAACATTTGGCAATTTCTTGAAATCAACATAACCTCTTTTATTTTAAGTTTATTATGACAACATTCAATTTGAATAATAATCATATTTTTATAATCAAATTTAACTCCACAATGAGAAGATTTATTATGATCAAATATAATGGATGATGAAGGTTTATTTATATCTATTCCTGATTGTTTCTCTTTTTGAATTCTATTATATAAAAATATATATGCTTTTATTCTGTGTTCAAGTGTATACTTAGATTAACTGATATATTGAAAGCCACATCCACATATCAATTCATATACAATAGAATTTTGATTAAACTTTGAATTTTGAATTTTAGAGTTATTAAGTAATCTATTTATATTATTTGTTGAGATTAAAGCAGTATTACACAAATCATTATAAATTCTCCTAATAAACTTGACCTGCTCATCAGATATAAATGGCATTGAAATCCATTTTATTTTGATATTTTTAATTTTGTTATATTGTTGATTTTTTTTACATTTTTTAATAATATTAGTAATAGTATTTTTATAATAACCAATTTTCAGCAAGTCATTAACAAATAAATGTACATTTTTTTATTTTATCACTAGATAATTTGCACAATTTTTCCTTTCGAAATAAGAAAGATTTCAATCCAGACAACTTATGACATATAGGTAAATGTGATTCATATGGAATAAAACCTCTACTTTCAATTGCTTTAATTAAAATAAGATAATCCAAACTGTAATCATTACGTGTAACTTGAATATTCAAGAATTTCATGGAATTGTATTTCTATTGGATTATAACCCACTTTATAACCTTAGTTTATTTAATGGATATAAAGTGGTTTATAACCCAAGAGAAATACAATACCATTATATTCTTAAATATTCAATTTGCATGTAATGGATTACAGTTTGGATTATCTTATGTTAATTAAACCAATTGAAACTAGAGGTTTTATTTCTTATGAATCACATGTATCTATATGTCATAAGTTGTCTGGATTGAAATCTTTCTTATTTCGAAATGAAAAATTGTGCAAATATTCTAGTGATAAAATAAAAAAAATGTACATTTATTTGTTAATGACTTGTTGAAAATTGGTTATTATAAAAATGCTATTACTAATATTATTAAAATAATTTAAAAGGAAACAACAATATAATAAATTTAAAAATAAAAATAATATCAAAATGAAATGAATTTCAATGTGATTTATATCTGATGAGCAGGTCAAGTTTATTAGGGGATTTTATAATTGTTTGTGTCATATTGCTTTTTTCTCAACATATAATATAAATAGATTACTTACTAACTCTAAAATTCAAAATTCAAAGCTTAATCAAAATTCTATTATATATAAATTGATATGTGGATGTGGCTCACAATATATCAGTGAATCTAAGTGTACAATGCTTTTATATAATAGAATTCAAAAAGAGAAACAATCAGGAACAGATATAAATAAACCTTTCCATCATCCGTTATATTTGATCGTGATATTATATCTTGTCAATATGGATTTAAATTTGATTATAAAAATATGAAAAATATTCAAATTGAACGTTGTCACAATAAACTTAAAATAAAAGAGGCTATGTTGATTTTTTGAAACCGTCAAATGTTAATGAATCGCCAGTTATCAAATGTTAAGATAACAGAATTGTGGGAAATCTGAATTGAACTATGGGTATTGTTAAGGGTTGTCTCGTTTTGATTATTTAATGTTATATAGTTGATAAAGACTACAAAATGTATAGTCAAAAATAATATAATTTATATATTATATATATGAAAGAAGGTTACTGTTAGCACTAACTGAAATAATTATACAAATATATAAAACATTATACAATTACAAATATCCAGTAACGCCTTCTGTTTAAAAGTCTATGTCTCAATAATAGCGAACTTAAAAATTATACCAATTTGAAGTTGTGTCCTAAACAATGTTAAATATTGAAATACAAACTAACTCAAACACAGAGCATGAATTTTTTAAATAAGCAAATGATTTTAAATTTTGCTAATAAACTAACAAGTTTACAAAGTTATTAAAGACAAACTAAACATTAGATTTTAATCTTTAAATAGCCCTCCCAAACTATAAATGTAAGGAAGTTATTATTATCACTAACTGATATAATTATGCAAATATATAAATCATAATACAATTACAAATATCCAGTAACGTCCTCTGTTTAAAAGTCTATTTCTCAATAATAGCGAACTTCAAAATGATACCAATTTGAAGTTGTATGCTAAACGATGTTAAATATTGAAATACAAACTAACTCAGACACAGAGGACGTTACTGGATATTTGTAATTGTATAATGGTTTATATATCAGTATTTTCCTGAAGGTTTGTGATGATGGTGATCTAGTTGTATTCTTATATTGGACCATTTCCCTCATCTAATATGCGTATTGAATGTCTTTAGAAAAAAATGACTTTATTTAAAGATTCCAAATCCATTAAACTATTAGTAGTAGCACATCATACACGATAGTATATGGACAACGTTTTGAGAGGTATTATTCTCCAGTCTTGTTCAGGCATTGCTGGCTTGACCAGTGACAATATTAGCATTGGGTTCCAATCTGGGTCCTTAGATTCTTGATTATTGAATTTAAAGTAACGATTTAACCAACTAAGCCATACTGCCAAAGACAATAGTAAATATAAATATTATATACTTATCTATTAGTTTTTTTCTTCTGATTTCTCCTCTTTTTCCTAAGAGCAAAGTTGATTCATGGTTTCCATACATCATGTATAGTCACACTAGGTTGCCCTATGGTATTTTTTATCATTGTTATGTGAACAGCTTCTTTACATTTTCTTATTTGTACCTTTACTTTTCTATTCAATATATTTGCATTTTCCCAATTGAACATGTGTTCATTGATACATACATGGTCTGCTACCTTAGACACATATGCTTTCTCTTTATTAATCATCAGTGGAAGAACATATATTGGTAAGACTAATCATCTCATTGAAAAGCACTTGTAATAACATAAATTGAATATTAGAAGAAAGAAAACAGACGTGTCTAAGGTAGCAGGCCATCTGTGTATCAATGAACAAATGTTCAATTGAAGAAATACAAAAAAAATATTGGATAGGGAAAAAAAGGTACAAAGAAAAAAATATAAAAAAGCTTCTCACATGACAATGGCAAAAAATTCCATAAGCTGACCTAGGGTGACTATACATAATGTATGAAAACCACTAATCAACTTTGCTTTTAGGAAATAGTGGAGACATCAGGAGAAAATTCATAAATAATTATATGGAATTTCTACGACTGTTGCCTTGGCAGTATGGCTCAGGTGGTTAGAGTGTCACCTTAAAATTCAAGAATTTAAGAATCCAGGTTGGAATCTCATGCTATTATGGGCACTAGACAGACCAGCAACACCCGAAGAAGAGGGGAGAATAATACCTCTCGAAACGTTGCGCATATACTAACCTGTTTGATGCACTATTACTAACAGTTGAATGTATTTGGAATATTTAAATAAAGTTATTTTTTTCTAAAAACATTCAATATGCATATTAAATGATGGAAATAGTCCAGTAATCATCATCAAAAACCATTATCAATAGACTGCAGGATAAAAGTCTCTACAAATTCAATTCATCTTTTATTATCTTTAGCATCTCTGATTCACATGACTCTTGCCCACTTTCTTATTTCATCCACCCTTCTCACATGTAATCCTATATATATATATATATATATATAGGATTACATAGATATATATATATATATATATAGATATAATATATATATATGATATATATATATATATATATATATATATCAGTAGTTTGTATTCAGGCAGTCAGGAGAAATTTATAAACAGGATGTAGTAAAAAACGTCATTGTATTAAATAAAGTATTTCACGCTATATTATAAATATTACATAAAAAAGTTTGTGTTCATTTAAGGCCAAAGTAATGTAAGTAAAAAAATAAGATTATTACAAACTTGAAAAAAAAAAAAACTAATATAAATGAAATTGTAATGACACAATATATGAGTAAAAAAAAATATTTACATATAATAAAATTTTCAATAACAAGTTAATGGAATCATAATAAACATGGAGCAATTAACTATACAAAGTGCAGTATCCACAAAGGAACACCTGTCACATTTAATATTGAAATGAATCAATAAATAAAAATAGAAGTTTAAAAGATGCAATGCCATGAAAAATAAAAAAAATAAATGGTACAAAAGACTATAAGTAGTATGAAACAGGAAAAAGTACCTCAGATTCAAGAAAAAATACAACAGGAATCTGAATTTGTAGAAATTAAATGAAGCATTGCTTGAATGATTTATTCCAAAAACCTCTTGAAGTTAAAAAAAATAAATTACAAATTAATTTTAAAATATAATAGAAAACCCAGAAAAAAATGAAAGTGAAGAATATAGGTGATGATTAATTTCTATCTTTAAAGAAAAAATTCAGTCAGTCTCAAGAGAAGATGCAATAAAGCCAGAAAGACTTAGTTGGCTTCATCACTATACAATAAAATACACTAATCTGGTTTGAATAATGTATAAAATAATTTTAAATAAAGATAGAAATAACATGGGAGAGACAAAACCAAAAAAAATCCATAAAATTATAACAATTACATGACTAAAACTAAATTCTAAAAACTAGTTTTGTTTTAATCAATTTCTCAAAATTAAGATGTTCAAAGGTGAGGTATTCCTATGTAATATATTAATGTATGGAAAGTTATTTCTAATAAACTAGCAAACAAAAAGGACCAATTGGTTCAACTGTATTTATTAAAAATATTCTCGTAGTTTGGATACAGAGGGCAATTTTGAATAAATTTTGTGACAGTAGTTCCAATAAGGCATCGGTTATCAAATTTGGTAAAAAGGATTTCATGAAAAAAAAGGAAGTTATATCCACTTCTTTTAAAACATGAATTAAACATTAATGAAATTGTCTGTTGTAGCATGATAGAAAGACAAATCATTTGGATTATTTGAACTAATTTAAAACTTAGAGTCAAACAAATGATCATGTGTATAGATAGAAAATCATAGAAAAAGTGACAGAATTTTCCATTCTCATCGGCATAACTTTCTAGAATCAATAAATCACAGGAAATGGAGATGATAAGTTATATCACAGCAATGAAGTTAATCAATAAAATGAGGAATATTATGCAATAGAGATGAAAAATCACTGTAACAAAGACAGAGCATGTATAGTGCATTGGTTTACAAGTTTTTCGTACCCCCAAAAAACAGAAAATCTAGAAAGAACAACGGAGTATTTATCACATCTAGAAACTAGTACTGAAATAAAAAAAGAAAGGAATAAACCCAGAAATAGAAGAGAATGGGATCGACGCAAATGGGATAAGTGTGCAGTTACCGTGAATATATGCCAACATATCTCAAATCCGATAGTATAAGGACACTATCACCATCGCATGTATCTATATCGATGAAAATATTAATAAATCTGAAACAGTTATATGATTTATCATTTTACAAGTTGCTTGAGAGATTAAACGGTAAATGATTTACAGAGAAAATAAAATAAAATTTTAAAATACAGTGACACAATTTAAAATCAATGTCAACACTAAAAGTAAAAGATAAAATAATAAAATTTAGATATATTTATTATAAAATGAGTGTAATAATGATGAAAACAAATAATGTAAATAAATGTTAAATATTGGATGAGAGTAATATTATTAATCTCACACGTTTTAAAAAAAAATCATGTTAACTATTGTTTAGATATGTTCAACTTTTAATGATACTTGATGTAAGACACTATATAACCTTGTGATTTTTGTATTCGATATCACACTTTCAAGGAGTTAACTAACCCACTCATAAAAGTCAGAAGAAGTAAGGTAGTTCAAATGTTTGTTGAATTAACACCATCTAAAACTAAAAAGAGAACAAACCTTCATATATTGACATTTTATTTAAATATTTATGAGTTGTGAGTAGTATAGTAGTATCACAATTTAGATAATCCCTCATGGGTTCATGTTTTATGTACATCTATACGTTTTATAATTATTTTTTATGAATTCAAGAGTTTTCAGATTTTTTTATTCCTTTGGTAATTTAAGGTCAGACAAATCTTTGAATAGTGAAATAATGGATAAAAGCATAGCGTTTGTATTGTATTATTATATTAGTAAAACAATATTTATAAAAATTACTACAACATAAAAATAGATAAATAACCTAAAATTAAATTATAATTTTTTTATAGAAATGAGAAGTGAAACGTTACACTGTCCACAGTGCTCTTTTAAAAGATGGGAATTATAACAGAACAAATGCGACTGGAACTGGAATTAGTTATAATGCAAAGCTGCAATGTCAAAATAAATTAAAAAAAACATTTATCGTTTTATTAATAAATAATAAATTGTCATGAATGTATGTGAATGTATTTATATAATATATGTGTAACTTAAATATAAATCTTTAAAAAATTAAAGAAAAATAGATGTATAAAATTAATTAAACTACTGAAAATCAGTCTATTGATTTTATGATTTAATTAATTACTTGATACAAAAAATATATTTTATAAAATTAAAAAAAGCAATGAATGAAGTAATAACTAGTATGATATAAGGAAAAAAAAAGTTTTTGTACTGCAAATGGATTTGAGTTGTATAGTTTGAAAAATTGTAGAGTACTTTGGGATCCGTTATATATTAACATGAATTGTTTTTAATTTTGAAATAATATTTATGAGTATGTGAAATGTGTCTTTGAATAGATGTGTTCATGCAGGTATTATTTAACTTATTCAAATGTAGTATATAAAAAGTTGTATGTAATGTGCAAAGATATAAATTAATTTTCTTCTATTTAAAGACATAATAAAAATATATGTTTGCAAATATATAAACGATTTCAATAAAAATTTTATTAACAATAAATAGTGATTACATACTAATAAAGGATAAATAAATTGTACAATAATATGATTATATAATGTTCTATATGTCATCTGGCTAGATTATGTTATGAGAGCACAATGTTATACTCTTATGTGGTTAGGTATAGTGAAGAGATTCAAAGAACTTGTTTATGGTATTAGCATTTTTAATATAAACATGAATATTTTCTTTTATAAATGATTATTCTATAATGTTGGGTAGTTGGGAATTGATAATCAGGAAAAGGAAAGAGCAATTAAAGACCAGGTGTCAGCAAAGACTTTACTGGAGGCAAGGAGCTGGTCACGTTTCTTGATTTTTTTGAGCGTTTGATAGAACAATGGTATGATTTATGGCGGGGGTAATTCCATGAGACTTTTGCATCTCACTATCTATATGGAATAAAGGACAAAGGTAGAAAGCCTTATTATTGAAAAAAACCCATTATGAATGGCATTTTCGAGTGAGAAAATCATATCAGGTCTTATGTTGGAATTGATTATAATTATATCTTTTAGAGTTTTAAGTCTTGGGCACCGGTGTATAATATGGTCTATGGTTTCATCTTCACGAGCACACAGACCACATATAGGGTCAATGCTGGTAAAACCTCTTCGGTGATAAAGAAACCAATTCGTGGGTAGCGCATTAAGATTTATTTTAATGATGAAGTCAAGGAATTTGGGTTCCAGACTCCATCTTTTGAAGTGTGTAATGAGTCTTTGGTTGGTTATTTTTAGGCTGGTTTTAATGGATTGTTGATTATAGTTGATTATATTGTATGCTTCCCATAAGGTGATTTTTTGGTTAAGGTTAGAGGATGTTATCGGGTTATAAAGTTGTAGCTGTTGTATTAGGGATGCTATCCATGAACTGGAAGAGGGTGGAGGACGATCTGTCGGTGTAACTTTTTTAATAATGTTAGAGTATCCACAGGAGAGGATCAGATTATGTAGAGTGTTGTGGGTTTTCTGTAAAATGATTGCTTGTATTGAGTGGAATGACAGTCCATTGAACCTGCATGGTCGTTGGATACCTCGCAAGCTAATAGCAACTGTCCTTCCTCTCCAGAGAAGTTTGGTGCATAATCGGTTAATTTTATTTTGAAACTGTTTAGACATTTTAACGAATGGAAGATAATATGAGATTTTTGGCATTATGATCATGTTGAGGAGGCCAACCTTTCCATATAATGAAAGGTATACTCTAGAGAGTGAAGTGGTGATGGCTTCAGTTGAATGGAGGATTGCATCTTGAATCTCTCTTGCCATTGCAGTTGGAGTTTTGTAGATTGGAAAACCTAGGTATCTTTGGGGTTTTGCAGAAAAGGGAGAGTTAATTTGTTTACCAGACATTATCTTCCAGATGGAAGATTTGTTAAAATTTATTTGTAGGCCAAGTTTCGCTGTATTTCTGTTTAATATGTTCATGAGATTAGGAAGGTATTTAATGGTGGGAAGCACAACCATAATGTCATCAATATATGCAAATACATTGAAGCTTTTATTGAGAGAGGGAAGGAAAATTCCAGGGAGGTTTTTTTCTATATCCATCAGAAGAGGGTTGATGTATGCTGTGAAGAAAAGGGCACTGAGCGGGGATCCTTGAGGGATTGACTTGTATGGCTTGAAACCTGGTGTGATCTTGCCATCAAGAGAGAGAAAAATCTCTCTGTTGTTGAGCAGATTGCTGATCATCTGTACAATCCCAGCTGGAATGTCGCATTCCAACAGAATATCCAGAAGGATGTTTATCTGGAGTGAATCAAATGCTGCCGCAACATCCAGCTGGACAGCAATAGGTTTTGATTTACGATGTCCTCTGATGTAATTGAACAGTGCAGTTACATTGGACATAGCATGCGAGGTTGATGATCCCTTTTTTCCGTATTGGTTTGATGAGATATGGCTAAGAATTTGAGTTTGGATTTGATCTTTAATGACTGACTCAATTATCTTGATAAGCAATGGGGTCATGGAAATTGGCCGGATACTGTTAATGTCGTTTAGTGGTTTTGCTTTTTTAATAAAAGGCACGAGTGCCACTAGGTAAAGATCTGTTATGTTTCTGTTGCCGGAGGCTAGGTGATCAATCATTTTTTTAATAATTGGCACAGTGAATTGACTGAGGTGTTTCAGAAGGAAATTTGGGATGCCATGAAGGCCAGGATGAACGCCGTCAGGGAGAGATGTTATCTTCTTTTTGATTTGGATTTCCGTGATACCATGTTCGCCGGGGTCACCAGCATCTAACCAGCTGTTTATAGGAGGAGCTCCATCTTTTTGCATTGATTGGCAGAATTGTTTGCTGATGTGCTGCATCATTGGAAAGCCAATAAGATTGGTTCCATTAGTATTAATGGATAAGGGAGTGATTTGTTTTTTATTGTATCCCAGTGCCCATCTGAGATAGTCTCTCGTCCAGCAGTGTTGTTGTGCTAAGAAACATTTGGCTCTTCTGATGGATATATATTCTGCAAGGGACTTTTGCTTGATTTTGTAGAGATTTTTAAGGAAGATATTTTTTTCTGTATTTGTGAAGTTTTGCTGTGATGCTTGAAGTTGTATATTAATGTCTGTTAGGTCATTTAGAAGGCCTTTAGGTCCTTTGATTTTCCTGGTGTGGTGATTTAATATGGACTGAAGTATTCCAATGAAGGAAAACCAGCCCTCCTCAGCAGGCAGGGAAAGGATGTTTATTTTCTGGAAAAGGATGTATGCCTCAGACACTATCGCTTCGGTCATATTTGATTGGGTGATCATGCGCATGGTTTTACCAGGTCCATCAATGTGTGTAGGGATTGCAATAGGTGTAAGTTGTAAGATTAGAGCCATATGATCAGAGAAAGCAACAGGGGCCATGGCTACATCAAGGTTGAAATGGAGGTCTGGGGTGTAGAAAACCAAATCAATCAGGGACTTTTTAGTTTTAGTATAGAAAGAGTAGGCTTCAGGAGGGAAGAAACCCTCTCCACACATTAATCTGCGATTTATTAGATGCAAAAATCTCTTGTTGAAGTCATTGTATGTAGTGTTAAAGTCTCCCAGAAGAATAGTAGGAGAGGCTCTGTTAGCGTTGATGGCATTTAGGATATGGATTATTTTTAGATATTGAGAGGTGTCTTTGGCTGTATATATATAAGCTATGATGATCGGATAACCCCAATAGTCTATTTCTATGATAATAATATTGGCATCTAGGAATAGAATACTAAAACTGTTTGCTGGTGTTGACTTGCTGAGAAGAATACCGACTCCACCTGAAGCAGAATAGCCTATGGAAAATTTAGTAAATCCGAGAGCTGAGAGAAGAGATAATATTTTATGATCAGTCTTATGGTGATATTTAGTTTCACCCATAAGAAGTATATGAGGGGAGTAGAGCGAGAGCCAGTTTTTAATAGCTAGAACTCTATCAATTGAGTTGATGCCGCGAATATTAATGCCAGCAATTTTGCAGAACATGATAGATTAATCCAAACCGTCCTCTGCAAAGTGTACCAAGTCAATGTGGGGCATCTCCATGTTAATGAGTTCTGATGTTGTTTGGAAATCAGAGTCTTGTGATTGAACTTGTGGATGGATTGGTGATATATTTGTTGGTTGAGGAAATGCATCCATGAAGTCTTCGGTGTCTGATGAAGTAGTGTAATCTGTCTGAGATTCGTCAGATGGATCAATGGTATCGATGGTTATAGGATCCATGGTTTTCCTCTTTTTTTCTATGGATTTGTGAAGCTTTGTGCTGGATATATTTGAGATTTGTTTGCTAGCGGGTGGTGGTGAATAATGTATTGGATGGGAGCTGTCATCATCAGAGCTTGATTTATCTGAGCGAATTGATTTTCTTTTAATTTTCTTATTTGTATTTTGGGTATTTGTTGTGTTGGTTTCTGGGGTTTTTTTAAGTTTAGTAGTGTTGTTTTCTTTTTCCTGTACTTTTAATGAAAGTGTTTTATTATTGTTATAAGAATTAGGTTTAAATTTTAGATCTGAGTCATTTTCGGTTTGCTGTAACTGTTGTGAAACATTAATTATGCTGACTTTTGGGTTGAGTGTTTGATAAGTCTTTTCATCTGGATGGTTGATTACTGCAGGCATTGAAGAATTGAGGACAGTTTGTGGATCACTTTGTTTAGGTTTATTAGACTTAGCTGGCACGAATGATGAAGCATCATTGGTTTTAAGCTGGGTGGGAGTTGTTATAGCTGAATTATTTTGAAATTTTTTAAGTGTATTTTCTTCATCGCCTGTGTTTTCCTTGCTCTCGTTAGATGGTTTGGTCATATTGTCTTCTTTTGTAGAAAGAGTTTGGCCTAGCATTGTTTCTCGGGGATTAGTACAATATGTATCTAATGAATGATCTTGAGTATTATTGGTTTGAGAGATTGGTTTAGTAGCAGTATATGTTATTGCTTGGTTCTCTGATTCACTACTATTAGTGTAGAGGTTGGTGTTTGTTCTTTCTTGAAGATTTTCATTTTGAAAGATAGGTTTGGATGTGAGAGGGTTTGTTGGAGGATTTATTTGAGTCAGATTGTCTGGGTTTGTGAGGTTGCTGTTTGAATTAGTCCCATGTGGTGATTGTCTATTTAAGGATGTGATAGCTGTATTAATAGGTCTACCAGGGCATCTGTGAACTTTATTCTTTTTAATACCACAGTGTATGCATATTCTTGCTGCACAATCTTTAATAAGGTGTGTTCTTTGAAGGCAGAAGAAACATTGTGGCTGTACTCCCCTGAAGGTCAAAACCATAGGAGAGCCTCTTGCAGTAATAATGGTGGGTATGTCAGTGGGTAAAATGTTTTTCTTTAAGGTAAGTGTGAAGACAACTGTATTGGACAGAATTTGATCTTCGAAGTGAGGGTTTAGTAAGTGTTTAAATTTACTAATTGAACCATAATTAAAAAGGATGTCTTGTAGTTCTTGTTCTTTCAAATGGGCAAGGCAGTTTTGAATTCTGCCAGATAGTGTAACTGGACGGTTCATATCTATGGAGCAAAGTATATAATTTCCCAAAGATCGGTAGTTATTTTTAAAGTTCATACGGTCCGCCCACGTTTTAAACTCAATGATAACATAGCGGTCATTGGGATGATTAAGGATCATGTGAATGCCTCTGCCTAATTGATTTTGATTGATTAGACTGTATAATTGTTCTAGAGGGAACTTATATAACACACATTGTTGATTTGTTATGGCTAAGATTAATGACTTATCGCTGTAGTAGTTTGTAAACGATTTATACAGAGTGTTGGGAATCGTTTTGTTAAACTCGGTATTAATTTTTAGGAACATGTCATCATTAAGATCGTTTATATTAAATGACACATTTTCTAGAGTGTTTGATTCTTGTTCTGTGTCTAATTCTGAGATATTCAAATATAGTTCATTGAAATTATCGGCCTTAATATTTTCGGAGATTCTCTCAGAATTTTTAGACCTTACGATATTTGCGTACGTAGTGGAATTTTTCAATATTGGAAATGAGGAAATTGGTTTAGATTGCAAGTTGGCTGATGTAGCAATGGATTGTTCTGTGCTATAATCTTTGTTTGTTTTGGAATGAGGTTTATTAGTTTTAAAATTTATTTCTTCTTTTTGATTTTTAAATTTACTGTTGACAAACTGTAATGTGACAGCGCTGGTTTTGTCGACCTCTGGTGGAAAAGTTTTAACTTTAAAAAATTCGCCGATATCATCTTGTTGGAAATTTTGTCTATTATTTTCAGATATGGTTTTCGGGGTATTATAGGGCAAAGAAAATTGCTCATTAGAGTCTTCTGTGGGAGCGTAAAATCTTCGGAGAGGAGATGATTGGTTTTTGCTTGTATTGTTAAAGATTTCAATAGTTTCGCTTGATGAGATATTTATGCTATTGTTTATATTAGGGGTAAGTAGAATATTTTCTGAACTTTTGTTGATATTTGCGATGGTGTTTTCATTTGATTTATTGGTTTGTGGGTTTTTATTTGTAGTAGAAGTTAGTTTAGTTGCATTTAGATTAGATCTAAGGCTATAATATTTACGACCGATTGCTGCAACTGGTCTTATTAAAAGCGTCCCTTTGCGATTCAGTTTCAAGAAGACAGGGACGATTGTCCCCTTACCTTTACGTCTTTTATTCAAGGTAAGTCGGTTTTAAACATTATTTATTATGGAAAGTGATAATATAATCGATAATTCTCAAATTAATGTTAACCCCGATCTCAGCACTCAACCTAACATATAAACGATTTCATTATTCTGAATTATGGGTTATACAACTATGGGATAGAAGTCCATGTAAAATGTTTTACATTGTAAGTGCTTTTGCTTCTAGATTATATTTTTCATCACTGTTCAAAAGAAATGTTCTATTATATCAGATGACAAATCAAAATTCTGCATTCAGTAGTCAATAAAATATTAATCATATCTACTGAAAGAATAACTTTTCTATATTTACCTGTTCCAAAAACAAACAAAAAATTACCTTGTAAATATATAACCAAATTCACAATCAACATATTTTTTTATAATATAGTGGGTTTTTTTTTTTTTTATAATTTCTCACTAAAACAAATTTAATATTATGTTTTATATACACATCTCTTAAAATGTCTTACAAAATGTTATTGATATCACACAATTATTTTATATCATCATCTTATTATTACACTAAAATTATCTACATCTTAAACATTAGTAATGCAATAAATAATTTAAAAAAACATACTGGAATAAAAATTATAAAATTCAATACACTCTCAATCTCGTCATTGGAGTTATTGATGATGATGATTATGATAATAATAATAATAATAATAATAATAATAATAATAATAATAATAATAATAATAATAATAATAATAATAATAATAATAATAATAATAATAATAATAATAATAATAATAATAATAATAATATCTTAAAAAGTAAATCTTATTGGTCTTGTATGCATTCCAATGAATCATTAATTATAATTCCATCAAAATATTATGTAATGTTATAGTAGTAATCAGCCCTTGAGGAAATGCACATGCACTTTGTGGATTTTAACTATAAGTGAATACTCTCATTTTACAAATACAAGATAAAGTCTTTGTGAAAAGAGAGAATGAAACCATCTATTCTTTCAACCCAAATGTGGCAAATCTTAAGCATTTGGAAATGAGAGTGTGAAAATATTAAACAATGACTTTAAATTACCTTTACTATGCCTGAATGAATGACCCTTGTGATACATCATTCTTAGTGAGAGTATTCATTTATAGTTAAAATCACAAAACACATGTGCATTAGTTAAATACATGATTATTACTATTTACAGTTTAAAAACATTACACACTCTATATAAAATAAATTCTTATTGACATAAATTTAACTTCAACAAAGAATGACGTATTGTAAATTCTAATAAATTTCACAAGTGTCATTCATTCAGGCATAGTAAAGGTAATTTAAAGTATTGTTTAATATCTTCACATTCTCATTTATAAATGCTTAAGGTTTGGGTAAAAGTTTACTTTAGCATCCACATCATGTTTACCCTCTATTTTTTTAAAATTAAAACTAAATTATTATTCGAAAATCGTACATATATGCTACTATATTACAATTACATTAAAATTTATTAAAATGTAAAATATACTAATAAAAATATACCATTTTAAATAAGTTGAAGGTTGAATTATTTACACTACATTAATTAAGATAATTAGTTTAAATTATTTGAAACTCAAGAATTTAAACTATCTACATTTATAGCACTTATTACAAAAAAAGTCACCCTTTCACCAGTGAACACCGAACACCACACTGTTGGCATATGGTGTAATTCTTCATGTGTCTTCTTGCAAGCCATTTGATGGCTAATTCTGAAATTTGAAGGGCATTCCACAACTGATACATATCTCAATCTTCTGCCAGAATAGCACCAACATTCAAAATTGGATCATGTGGAACTAAACATATAACAGATCTACCTGCCATTTTTTGCAACTATAAAACTGTACATGTGTGCGTGTAATTAGAATTTTTGAACCCAGAGGATGTCTTTTTTTGTAATAAGTTCTATAAATGTAGATAGTTTAAATTCTTAAGTTTCAAATAATTTGAACTAATTATTTTACTTAATGTAGTGTAATTAATTCAACATTCAACTTATTTAAAAAGGTAAATGTTTTTTTTTTTATTATCTTTTACATTTTAATAAATTTTAATGTAATTGTAATATAGTAACATATATGGAAGAATATTGAATAATAATTTAATTCTAATTTTAAAAATTAAAGAGCGAACATGATATGGATGATGTGGACACTAAAGTAAACCTTTACCAAGATTTGCCCATACTTAAACTTTAAGTTGAAAGAATAGATGGATTCATTCTATCTTTTCACAAAGATTTTCTCTTGGGTTTGGAAAGTGAGAGATTTCATTTATAGTTAAAATCCATAAAACACATGTGAATTAGCTCAAAGGCAGATTATTACTATTTTTTTCTCATATGTCATAGCATCAGCTGGGAAGCGAAGCCGCTAACATGGGGCAACTGCTTGTAAAGGAGCTGTCGCTGACCTCTCGACCACCATTGCTTGACTGATTATTTATCGTTTAAAACATATTTTATATAAAATAAATGCTTATATAATGTTATGTTTACTCAAAGTAATTTATCTCAAGATCAATTAACAATATTTTATTTGGAGAAAAATACAAAATAAAAATAAAGATGAAAATATTTTATAATTAAAAAAACCACAACAACAACAAAAATCCATACGTTTTTTTTTTTTTTAACTACAGTCGACATTTATGGATATTTCTAACTAAAACACAAACATCTGGAATAATTGATTTCATATAATGTTAAAGTTCATCTTTCTGCTTTTATATTTTTTTGTTTCTACAAGGCTAATTTATGAATAAAAATCCGTCTTTTTTTGTTAAGTCAGTATTAGAAGAGGTAAAGAAAGACACTTTATATATATATATATATATATATATATATATATATATATATATATATATATATATATATATATATATATATATATATATATATATATATATATATATATATATATATATATATATATGTGGGTGTGTGTTGAACAGGTTTGAAATCCGATTCAATGGTGATATTAGAAAAAAGAAAAAAAAATAAGTTTTTAATTTTCACTAAACGTTTAATGTTTAAATTTTATTATTATTTAAAAAGAATACATGTATCAAAATAAACATGCGTTTATATGTAAAACGAATCATTTCAATGTTTATTGATTTATTTTAAAATAGTTTTCATATATGGTTTACTCTAAATCAATTAATCAAAAACAAGCAACCTAGCTAATTACATTCCTGTGGCTTTTATTTTAATTATTGTAAATTAATTCTAAAAGCAGAGATTTGATTTTTATGTAGTTGTTTTCATTTTAATAATCCCTGGGTATGGAGTGATGTATAAATAACCCCGAAAATTTGGAGAGTTAGTAATTAATTATTCTTAACTAGACAAGCTGTTTCTCAAGTGAAAGTTTATATCAACGGACATTTAAATTCTTAAAAGAAATTTGCTGTTATTTAAATCTTTTTGCTTGCAACAAGATGGCAAATACTACACGTGTTATCACCACCAGAATGGCTTGCTAACTTAACAAAAGATGGATCCCTAATTTCCAAATTTGCTCCAGTAATCCCTTTGACATCTACAAGAAGCCGGAACCTCTGTATATCTACCTTGCCACTGTCTAAAGACCTGAAAATGAACAAAAATAATAGTGTGCACTCTATTTGAACATTGTTTTTACCGAAAGGTAACAATTTTCTTTTTTTATTCTTCCCAGGGTAAATTAATTCTCATTAAATCTCCCTCAGTCCAATTAAAAATCTGTATTCATAAGCTTAAGTAATATTTATACTCATATTTCATCTTTATTGTGTTTACTTGTATTTTTGTAATGGGTTTTGGAGTCTTAGTTTTAAGATTCCCAAATTTGCTTTCAATTTTGTTTATTGGATAGTGACGAATGAGTTTTATATTTTTATGCCTCACTTTTTATAAATGCTTTAGCAGTCATGTATATATAAATGCTTACCTGTAATTATTTTATTATTTAATAATTAATTTAAACAATGTGTTTGCGCTTTTGCAAACCTCCAAAATCTTTTGGCTGTCAACTTTATTGTCTAATTTTCCGCAGGTGGAGATTTCGTTTCTTATATCTGTAAAGCCGGAAATTTGAATTGTTTTTCTTTGTAATTTTGTAAATCGTCAGAAGGAAGATAATAGTTATCCCTTTTTTTAAAAAAATTACAGGTGAGCAATACTTTCATTCTGCTAAAGTATTTCAAACTTTTAATATTTTCTTACTCATGTGAACTCTTTGTAGATTTATTTTTGTATTTATTATGTGTGCTTTAAATTTAACAGAGTGTTTACTCAGAATTTGTTTGTAATTCATTTTCTTTAATTGCTGGGGCAGACATAACTGGTTTTCTAAAGATTTACATGTCTCCTATTGAGACCTTTAATTATTATTAGTTTTTGCCAATCATTTGGTTGGGATTCACCAGTTTCAATTGTTTTCCCTTCATTTTAAATTATATTTTTCAGTTGTTCTTGGGGTAAATCAATCACCCTTATTTTAAACATAATAATAGGTGCAGCTTCTACTGACACTTGACATTCGTTGTCCAACACATTTCTCAGGCCTCGGAAAGCTCTTTGGCACTGGTTTCATTGATTTTTTTCAGGAACGTATTGTTTAAATATCTGAAAGTGAAAACCAATGTTTGGGCAAATCTTCTGCTGAATCAAATTGCTTCCTCCCTTTAAAATTCGTTATTAGAAGATCAGTCGGTCTGTCATAGCTTTACATTTAGTATTTCTGGTATACGCCTGAGTTAACCATATTTATTGTGTCATAAATAAATCATACTTCATAATTTATTGTCTCTTAATAAAATTTTAGAATTTGTTTAAACTTAATTTGGCTGACATTTGTCTTTGTGCTTTTTGTTTCAATTGTCTAAACAATTTTAAGATCTCTTGTTTCTCCCTGAGTTTAGTCAGCACAAACCATCATCATCATCGTCTATTCTGATCACAGTAAATAAATTTTCCAGATACGTAGTGATCTGGTGGCATCCTCTGTGTCAGAATAGATTGAGTGTCCAGTAAATAGGAAATAAATTTTAGCACTACCAATGTAGGGCTTTGACTTTTGAAGCCCACATGAGATTTTGTTAGACAATTGAGAAAGATTTCAGGTGTAAGAGGCAAGATCTAGTAGGTGGAGGTTCGGTTTTTATTAATTATTGCATGTATTTTGGAGCAGTTTGGTAGAATAGGGTTTGTCTTCTTTAGAACAGTAAAAAGAGTATTTTCTAAAAAGTATGATGAGTAAATTTTTTTTGAAGAGTTATAGATAGTTTGTCTTTGTTTTGAAATACTTTATAGCATTTTATTTGTTTTTAGATTTTTAGATTTTTGGTGTTCAATTTTAAGAAGTTAGTATAAGCAAATTTACTCTTGAGTGAAAATGGGTGTAGTTGAAAAAAAAAGAGAGTGAGTCACAGATGATGATGAAGATGTTGATAAAGTTGGTGATAGAAATGAAGGAAGAAATTAGTGAAGTTAAGCAGGGCCAGCAGGCAATAAAGAAATAAATTAGTGAAGTTAAGCAGGGCCAGCAGGCAATAAAGAAAAAAGTGATTAGGGAAATGAAAGAAATAAGACAAGAAATGATGGGAGAAGTAGAAGAAACTTAGGAAGTAGAAAAAGAAGTTCACATGGCTAAGGAGCTGAAAAATGGGTTGAGTAAAGAGAGTCAAGATGTAGAAAAAGTAGACGTCATAAAATATATAGAAATTGAAGTAGCACAGGATGGAAGTACAGTTAGAAACAAACAAAAATTGGGTACAGGTAGAAAGTGTGGTGGAAAATTTAGTAAATGTAAATAAAGCAATAGAAGAAAGTTATAAGGTAAAAACAGAAAAGCAGGTAGAAGAGTCTCCGCATGAAACTAAAAATAAATTGGTTTCAATAACTGTTTGTTTTGAATATGAATTCGAAATGAAGAAAAGAGTTAAAAGAAAGATTAGAAATATAATTTTAAAGCTGAAGTAGAATCCATCTATATAACAATCTTATTTAAAACGTTTGAAAAATGGGGAGAATATAAAAATTGTCTATTTGCTAGTGTTGATATGCTTGAAAAGGAAAGGATGAAGAATTGGGAAGTTTTGTTAAGAAACAGATTCAGGTATATACACTAGAAAAGAGAACAGAACGAGAAAGAGACAAGAGAAAATTATATAAGCTAAGAAAATATAAGAGAGGGAAAGGAACTTATTTCAGTAAGTAAGTAAAAGGAGTAAAAGAACTGCCAGACATTATTTTAAAATAGTTTTCATACACCACATGTTTTTACTTTAAATCAAATAATTAAAAACAAGCAACCTAGCTAATTACATTCCTGTGGCTTTTATTTTAATTATTGTAAACTAATTCTAAAAGTGGAGATTTGATTTTTATGTAGTTGTTTTTATTTCAATAATCCCTGGGTAGAATTCTTAGATTAGATTGAGTGGGAGATTAATATTTGCCATGCCTTAGGCATAGCATTCAAAAACAAGGAAAGTGTTTCGTGGGAAATGGATAGCCCCAGAAATTTGGAGAGTTAGTTATTAATTATTCTTAACTAGACAAGCTATTTCTCAAGTGAAAGATTATATCAACGGACATTTTAATTCTTAAAGAAAATTTGCTGTTATTTAAATTCTTGTGCTTGCAACAAGATGGAAAATACTATGCGTGTTATCACCACCAGAATGGCTTGCTAACTTAACAAAATATGGATCCCTAATTTCCAAATTTGCTTCAGTAATGGTTTAGATATTTAGAAGAAGCTGGAACCTCTTTACATCTACCTCAACGCTGTCTAAAAACCTGAAAATGAACTAAAATAATAGTGTGCACTCTACGTGAAGATTGTTTTTACCAAAAGGTAACTATTTTTATTTTTATTATTCCCAGGGTGAATTAATTCTCATTAAATCTCTACTCAGTCTAATTAAAAAATCTGTATTCCTAAGCTTAAGTAATATTTATACTCATGTTTAATCTTTATTGTGTTTTTTTTTTGTATTTTTGTAATGGGTTTTGGAGTCTTAGTTTTAAGATTCCCAAATTTGCTTTCAATTTTTGTTTATTGGGGAGTGGTGATGAGTTTTCACTTTATATAAATGCTTTAGCAGTCATGTATATTTAAATGCTTACCTGTAATTATTTTATTATTCAATAATTAATTTTAAACACTGTGTTTGTGTTTTTGCAAACCTCCAAAATTTTTTGACTGTCAACTTTATTGTCTAATTTTCCGGAGGTGGAGATTTTGTGACTTATATCACTGAAGGTGGAAATTAGAATTGTTTTTCTTTGTAATTTTATAAGTCGTCAGCAGGAAGATAATAGTTATTCCTTTTTTTAAATTACAGGTGAGTGATACTTTCATTCTGCTAAAGTATTTCAATCTTTTAATATCTTCATTCTCATGTGCACTCTCCGAAAGATTTATTTTTGTATTTATTACATGTGCTTTAAATTTATCAGAGCGTATACTCAGAATTTGTTTGTAAATCATTTTCTTTAATTGCTGGGGCAGACGTAACTGGTTTTCTAAAGATTTACATGTCTCCTATTGAGACCTTTAATTATTATTAGTTTTTGCCAATCATTTGGTTGGGATTCGCCAGTTTCATTTGTTTTTCCTTTCATTTTAAATTATATTTTTCGGTTGTTTTTGGGGTGAATCAACCACCTTTATTTTAAACATAGTAATAGGTGCAGCTTCTAATGACACTTGACAATCATGGTCCAACATGTGTCTTGGGCTTTGGAAAGCTAGTCGGTGCTGGTTTTGTTGATTTGTTTCAGGAACGTATTGTTTAAATATCTGAAAGTGAAAACCAATGTTTGGGCAAATCTTCTGCTGAATCAAATTGCTTCCTCCCTTTATAATTCGTTATTAGAAGATCAGTCGGTCTGTCATAGGTTTGCATTTAGTATTTCTGTTACACGCCTGAGTTAACCCTATTTATTGTGTCATAAATAAATTATACTTCATAATTTATTGTCTCTTAATAAAATTTTTCGAATTTGTTTAAACTTAATTTGGCTGACGTTTGTCTTTGCACATTTTGTCTCAATCGTCTAAACAATTTTAAGATTTCTTGTTTCTACCTGAGTTTAGTCAGTGCAAACCATCATCATCATCTATTCTGATCACAGTAAATACATTTTCCAGATACGTAGTGATCTGGTGGCGTCCTCTGTGTCAGAATAGATTGAGTGTCCGGTATATATATATATATATATATGAGTGTCCGGTATATATATATATATATATATATATATATATATATATATATATATATATATATATAAGCGTCTTTCTTTCTAATCATATCATAATTTTAGACCTTTAACTTCGAAAGTCTAGTATACCAACCATAAGAAGTATTGCTAAAAATAATAGAAAGACCATTTTCAACATATGGTAATGATCTATTTCATTAGTTTCCGACTAATATTATGATATCTAACCTTTAAGAACTCACAATTATAAAATATTTACTTTTCCAAAACGAATAAAATAAATGATCAAACAAACCTCCAATCAATAGGAACTATTTTTATTATTACATTGTATGTCTGATACTCAATGTTAAAAATACTACTTATTTTTAATTAGTGAATCATCAATGAAATTCTTATAATACTAAATAATTCAATTCAATTCCATTCCATTCATTTATTTAAGTGCAAAACAACAGCATAAAGCCAATTACAGCTTGCATGTACAATAAAAGTGAAAATAAAGCATATAACATAAAATGAAAATATAAATGTATACATAATAAAGTAAAATTTAAAAGACAAAATCAAACATAACATTTCAGTTTAACAAGATTACAAAATTTCTTATAATCAATGTCACACAGATTAAGGTTACTCCCAATTTGATTATATAAAGAGGGTAACCTAAATAAAGGAGAAAATTTAAGAATATTAGAACGGCATGTTTGAATCTCATATACACAAGTAGACCTAGTATCATAACTCAAAGACCTAACTGAGATAGTTGAAACTATATCTGATAAAATAACCTGTTTATTAACAATTTTATAAAAAAAAATATTTCAAATCCCTGTACTTTCGTCTAGATGAAAGATTAATCATTTTACCCTCCCAAGAAACATATTTGAAAAACTTCTTTGAAATAGACTGCAACAAGTTACATCCTTGCAAAGAACTAGGGTTCCAAATTATTGAACCATATTCAATAATAGGAAGAACCAATGAAAAAAACAATTTCCGTTTAGTATCATTACTGAACTGATAACCAAGTCAAAGAATGGCACCCATAACTTTAAAAGCTTTACCAACAATCATTTCAAGATGAGGAGTAAAAGATCCATTACAAGAAAACATAATTCCAAGATCTTTTTGGCATTTAACTGAAATAATTTTATGAGAATTGATATAATAATAAAACTGTAAAACTTCAGATTTTTTGGAATAAGAAATAAAGGAACATTTATCAAAATTAACTGTCATATTATTTGACTGACACTAAACACTAAAGTTATCAATATCCTTCTGAAGGAGAACACAATCGTTCACTGATACAATTCTTCTAAAAATCTTACAGTCATCAGCATAGCTTAACAGAAAAGAATATCTCAAGCAATCATTAAGATCATTAACGTAAACATTAAACAGCATGGGTGCTAAAATACTACCCTGTGGAACACCTAAATTGCATTCAAAATTAAATGAAACTTTATTATTGAATTTAATATATGCTGTACGACTACATAGAAATGATTGAAACCAATATACAAGTTTATTAGAGAAACCTATTTTATGTAATTTATGAAGTAAGACACTGTGATCAACTTTATCAAAGGCTTTTGACAAATCAAAATAAATAACATCTAGTCTTTGACGATCTTCAATAGCATGAGCTATATGATCATAAATTGTCAGTAGATTACTATCAATTGATCTAATAGGACTAAAACCATGTTGAGAATAATAAATTATCTTACCCACATGTGAAATAATTTTATTATAAAGACATCTCTCAAAAATTCTTGCAATGGTATGCAAAACAGAAATCGGTCTATAATTAGAAACACAATCTTGATCACCATTTTTGAAGATTGGAACCATTTTAGCACATTTCAAAACACTAGGAAAAGTACAAGAATTAAGAGACAGATTAAAAACAAAGGCAAGAGGTACTGCAATAAATTCGGCTAGCCCCTTATAAATAAAAGAATGAATATTATCACATCCTAAACTAGAGTGAGTCTTAAGCCTCCTAATAGCTACAATAACATCTTCCCTAGAGATATGATCAATTGTACATTTAGCACTAGACAAATTGCCAGGAAATGTAATTTTAGAATCAATCCCATGTTGTGAAAAGTATAACTCTGCAAAATGTTTAGAAAAATCATCTGCATTTAATGCAGAACCGTGAGTCATTTGAACCTTTTTCTTACCCAAGCCTGAATTATTAACAAAATTCCAGAATTCTCTAGGATTAGAAGAAATATTAATTTCAATTTGTTTTATATACTCTTGTAAATCTCGTTTATAGATATATTTAGCCAATCTTCTAAAATTAATAAAATTATTATAATAAATTATATTCTGTGTCTTAAAATAGAGTCTATGATGGTAAGATTTCCTTTTAATAATCTTAATCAGAGTATATGAAAACCACAGAGGATAACCTTTGTTAAACGATAATTTATTAGGAATATATACATCAATAAAACCATTAAAAATTATCAAAAAATAATCCAAGCAAAAATTCACATCATTAATTGAGTACATATTATTCCAATCAACTTCAGAAAATTTTCTACAAAGATCAACATAATTACCCCTCCCATAATCCCTTTTCACAACATTAGAACAAGTAATTTTAAAATAACACATCTTAATATAAAATTCGATAGGTGGATGATGAACATCAATTGGAAAAGAAACAGAGACAAAGTGAAAATTACTAACTATTGGTACATTACAAAGAACACAATCTAAAGTACGCTGAAAACTATAAACAACAGGGTTATATTGTTGAAGCCCAAAAAATTTGCAAAATCTAAGCATTCTTAAAGCTTTCTGAGATAATAAAGAATAATGCATAATAATATTACCCTTAAATAAATCAGGCATATTCAAATCACCAACAATGATAATATTATTATATCTAATCAAAAAATCTTCAAGTGCTGTCAAGAAGTAATCAAGCTCTAAAAGTGAGATATTAGGTTTAAAATAAATATTTCCCAATATACATTTAAAATTATGATCCATGTAAACTTCACACCATGTAGATTCACATACAGAAGAAGTAAAACATAGATTTCTATATAAAACATTTTTGTTGATAGCAATAAGAGTACCACCTCCTCTAGCTGCATATTCTAAAGATCTATCCGTACGTAAAATATTATACCTATTATCAAGGAAAGAACAATCAGAAAATTGTTGATTTAACCAAGTCTCTGTAAAAAATATCAAATCAAAATGCTCTGTTTCAAAGAATTGTTTAATTTCCACATACTTATTTCTCATCCCTCTAACATTCATATAAAAACAAGACAGCCCTACCATATTAAATTAAAAATAAATCAAAACAAATAAATAAATGATATCAAGTAAAGAAAAATGTAAGTAAGTATAGTGAATAAAGAAAATAAATAAAAGAAAATAAAGAAAATAAGAAATCAAAGAAAACAAAGAAAATAAATAAATAAATACCACTAAAGTTTTAAAGAATTAGCCAAAGTTCCATAAAAAAAACGAATGGAAGCACCACGAGGCCATAAATTGGAAGAGATTAAATCATTATGTTTATGAGCAGGAGCAGATATATAAAAGCAAGAAGATTTCAAGTTATACATATTAAATTCATGACATATGATCCTAGTTCTTAAACGTTTTTCAAGAAAGACCTTAATATTATATGAATTAAGACTCACTGGCATATTAGAAACAAAATATTTATTACATTTTGTATTAACATTATTAATAATATTATTATGAATTTTAGAAATACCAAACCCCCTTTCCACAGGTAGTCTACCTTTTTTACCAGAAGTTGAAAAAGAGCATCCCAAACCATTTCCCACATTAACCTCATTATCAATATAATTGTTATATTTAGAGAAATGTGAATAATTTGCTCTATGAGTAAAAAAACCTCTATCAGCATTCGCTAGACAATTTTTTTTTCTGAAATTTGATTTAGAAAAGTCACCAGAAAAATTACTACTATACTTTTTTGGAACAGAATGTGAATATCCATCCTTCAATATATACTTTTTATCAGGAAAATTATCATAATATCCCAGCGATGAATTATTAACAGAAAAGCCAGAAAACTTGTTAAATTTTTCATCATCATTAAGTCTAGAAAATTGTTTTTGATATTTATCAGACTGCCTATAAATTTTAGTTTTATAAACTTTTCCTTTATTGTATCTTGTACTATTATCAATTCCACATCCAATATATTCATCACATGAATGAAAATCCGGATCTAATATCTTATTATTACCTTTATAATCAACATTATAAATGCTATTGTTTTTATTTTTATCTTTTTTCCCAAAACTGTTTTTATCTTTATCTCTAATAAAGAATGAGGACTTGGGCAACTTTTCTAAGGTATTATTACCCTTAAAAGATGAATTAACATCAACAGCACAATCAACCTCAGCAATATCCCCAAAAACTTGTGTTTCCAATAAATCACATTGTATACCTACATTACCAGAAATAACACCATCACCAATAGCTTTTGATTCCTTCACACCAAATTTTGCCATATTCATAATCATACTATAAACTTCCTGAAGAGACATAGATTTTAATAATTCAAAAGTAAAACCAGCCAAGTCTACTTTTCTACTTTCCTTATCTTGAAGCAAATTAACTATATCCACATTAGAACTAGAATTTAAACTCCTATCAATACCTAAATTATTATCACTTTTATCTTTAACACTATCTCTATTATAATTATCCCTTTCAGAAAAATTTTCAATATGTATATCCGATTCCACATCTATAAGATCATTATTATTAACTATATCCACATTAGAACTAGAATTTAAACTCCTATCAATACCTAAATTATTATCACTATTACTTTCAACACTATCTCCATTATATCTATCTCTTACAGAAATATTTTCAATATGTATATCAGATTCCACATCTATAAGATCATTATTATCTGTTGACCTAACATTACCAATATTCCTCATTTTATCCACAGACAATTGATTACATTCTATACAATGGAAAAAACCCAAACCAACAGAATCAAAAATTTTTGCATCAGACCTGGACAAATTCAAACAAGATATATGAAAATACCCTTGACAAAATTCAGAGCACTTAATTCCATTATCCGCATCTGACAATTCTACATTACAATAAGTACATTTAACCCCAACTACATTTAAACCCAAACCATATGTAGAAGAATCCATTACTAAAACATCAGGATCATTACCAATATTAATATCAGCAAATGGTGTAGTAAGATTATCTGAATTATCTATTTTCTGCTCAGTATTATAATAATGATTACAAAATTCACATATGAATTCCGGACCATTATCATTAAAGATTTTAAAATCACTTAATTTATAACAATCCAAATGATACTTTAGCCCACAAAAACCAGTGCACTTTAAATATTTTTGTCTGCCATAAATATTACATAAGCAGAGAGGACATCTGACAGCAAAAGGTGCCATTAATTATAATACAAAAATTAAAAAAAATATAACTATAAAATATACAAATTTTCCATTAACATATACAAATCAATATATATATATATATATATATATATATATATATATATATATATATATATATATATATATAAATATACAAACCATTATACAATTACAAATATCCAGTAGCCCTCTGTTTAAAGATCTATATCTCAATAATAGCAAACCCTAAAATCATTTTAGGGTTTGCTATTATTGAGATATAGATCTTTAAACAGAGGGGTTACTGGATATTTGTAATTGTATAATGGTTTGTATATTTTCTATAATTATTTCAGTTAGTGTTAACAGTAACTTTCTTTTCTATATATATATATATATATATATATATATATATATATATATATATATATATATATATATATATATATATATATATATATATATATATATATATATATATATATATATATACACAAAACTTTAAAAAAAAAAATTCACATACAACATGTATAAATCTGTAATATCTTAAAGAGAGTAACTTCTTCTTTTCTCTCCTTCACTATTCTCAGATTCTCCAATATATATAAACAATGTCCAAAATAAAAATTGTTGAAAATATCAAAGTCACTATGTACTTAATTATTAATAAAATGAAATTTTATGTTTCTGTTATTTAAAAATAAAATAATAGACATTAGAAATCCCATTGATTATGTTTCAAATAAAAACACATACATATTAAAAAAATCCATGTTAAAAAAAACAAAAAAACTTGAGTCATATAAATTAAACCATGATAATAGTTTCCAAAAATAAAAATAAGCTTCAGTAATAAAATTCTCCAGGCATATTAGTTCTAAATGCAGATCACTAAAAAAAAAACACTAAAAAAAATTCATTTACTTCTAAAATTCCCAAGGCGTAATTAGAACCCAGTAAACAATCTATTAAAAAAAGCTATTAAAAGAAGCTATTCCATTAAATAATATAAAGGTCAAAGCAGTTTTCAATGATGAATTATATTAGAACAATAGAAATGCTAAAAAAAAAATCATGATAATATTTCCAAAAATAAAATATAAGTTTCAGTAATAAAATTTTCCAGGCGTATTAGTTCTAAATGCAGATCACTTTAAAAAAAAAAAAAAAAACACTAAAAAATCCATTTACTTCTAAAATTCCAAAGGCTTAATTATATCTCAGTAAACAATTTATTAAAAGAAGGTATTCCTTTAAATAATTTTAAGGTATTCCATTAAATAATTTTAAGGTCAAAGCAGTTTTCAATGATGAATTATATTAAAACAATAGAAATGCTAAAACACATTTTGATCCAATTCAATGTTACAGAAAATATAAGTTTCAGTAATAAAATTCTCCAGGCGTTTTAGTTCCAAATGCAGATCACTTTAAAAAAAAAAACACTAAAAAATCCATTTACTTCTAAAATTCCAAAGGCGTAATTATATCTCAGTAAACAATCTATTAAAAGAAGGTATTCCATTAAACAATTTTAAGGTCAAACCAGTTTTCAATGATGAATTATATTAGAACAATAGAAATGCTAAAAATCGTTAAAAAAACACATTTTGATCCAATTCAATGTTACAGAAAATATGCTCATATTAATTCTTGATTAAAGGTTTATAAAATGTATAAGTCTTATAAACATAGTACCAAATTAAACTATGTCTAACATAAACATAATATTGAATTAAGTACAATATCCAGCAAATCTGATAAAAAAATAACGAGAGACTTCTTAACAAAAGTAAAAATTCCAATAGTCTTAAGAGGTAAAAAAACACGTCTTTCTTCTACAAGAGACAGCAGGATAATATATAAGTTTTAAATACGATTTTTTTATTTTTTTATAATGTATCAGTAATTTTTCTGTTAAGTAATTACATCAATAATATGTCTATGTTTATTATAATCATTGTTATTTTTAATCATTTTTGTGCTTATTTGTGTGTGCGTGTAAAATATATTATGACGTGATACTTTGAACAAAGTATTTACCGATCATTATTTTTAAAAAAGTAAACAGGATGAAAAGGAATCTGTAATTAATTTCAAAATAATTCGAGATAAGTATTTTACAATTATGCTAAATTTTCTTATTTATAGAGACTTAGATATTTTTTTTAAAAGTGGCTGATTGTTGTTGTTGTTGTTGTTATTATTATTATTATTATTATTATTATTATTATTATTATTATTATTATTATTATTATTATTATTATTATTATTATTATTATTATTATTATTATTATTGTTGTTGTTGTTATTATTATTATTATTATTATTATTATTATTATTATTATTATTATTAGTTGTAGTCTGAATTAAATTTATTACTTTTTGATCATTTTAGTTAGTATTAACAGTGTATACATAAATGACTTGTTACTTTATTTTTATGTACTTGCTTTAATGTCTTGTTGACTCTCTTTGGCTTTTTCTTTCTCTCTCACACACATACTGTATATATATATATATATATTAATTCTAATATTTTCAGGGATAAATGATGGTTTCATATTATTATTATTATTATTATTATTATTATTATTATTATTATTTTCGGGATATATTACCACATGGAATATTCCAAAAATAATATATTTATATATAATTACAGATCAATGAAAGAAATATTTAATATATCTAAATTTGCCTACAACAACAATATTTTTTCTTTAAATGAAAGTAACATTTTGCCATATCAAGTATATATTGATATTACAGTAACATTCTTAATTCACATAGGAAGCATATTTGGAAATCTTTTATTAATTATATCTATAATTGCATTTCAAAAATTGAACACTATTCTTAATATATTTATTTCCAGTCTTTCTTTAGCAGATATACTTACAGCAGGTGTAGCTTCTCCTCATTATTTTTACAATACCGTTTTAAATTTGAATATGAATGTCGGCTGTGATTTTTTCTTCCTTTTTTTTACTTTTGGGAGGAACAACTGGTTTATTGACCTCAACTCAGATTTCACTTAATTGTTATATTATTCTTTGTAAATCATCATATGTTTATACTAAAATATATACTGTTAAGAATGTTAGGCTAATGTTGGGGGTGACTTGGGTTATTAATGGATTATTTACAATGTTTCTTGATTTTTCTGGAATTATTGAAGTAACATTCAACGATAATTTGAAAGCTTGCACGTTTCCTCTTGATGCCAAAAGATTAGTAGTAGCTATAGTTATAGTGTGCACTTATTACCTGATATGTTTTCCTATTATAATTTTTTGTTATTATAATGTATTTAAAATAATTCGAAATTCTCAAAAGCTTTTTAGAAACCCGACTATTTCAGAGTCAATGCAGCGGAGATTTGCAGCAAATGTGCGGATTACTAAAGCAATGTTTTTTTATTTTCGTTATTTTAGTGATTTCCTTTATTCCAGTAGGGATTTCAATTCCTTTAAACAGTATCTTTAATATTCCAGTTATTATTGTTAGAGTATCAATGTTCTTGGGTCTTTTTACCATTCCATCGCTTATCCAATTGTATGTCCTGTAACTAATAAACATGTACGAGCTTCATTTAAAAAAATAACTTAATTGTAATTTTACTAAAGAATAAATGTAAAGCGAAAACTCTTTTTTTTGAGAAATTGTTGTTGTTGTTGTTGTTGTTATTATTATTATTATTATTATTATTATTATTATTATTATTATTATTATTATGATGATGATGATGATGATGGTGATGATGTTTCAGACGAATGTATTGTACAATAATAATTAAAAAAGCAAGACATTATTGCATTGTTTTTTTTTACATTTCAACTATATCTACTACTAATATAAACCAAAATAATAAAAAAACATCCAGACCTGTAAAAAAGTCTTTCTTTGCAAATGTTTTTTTTTTTTTTTAAGTAAAGATATTAAATATGGAATAATTTTATATTGGAATCCCCATTCATTTTTTTCAAACTTCAATGGATTCATTAAAACAGGTTATAAATTTGTATATGTGGAATAATAGAGTTCATGCAAGTTGTATACAATTTATGATTCCAAAAAGGCAAATATGTTAGAAATGCTAGTGTCAATTAGAATGTCGGGCAGTAACAAATTGGAATATCATGTGGAATTTTACCGAAACAATTTTTGGCATAAATTTGCCAAATACAAATGCAATTAAATCTTTTTATTCTCCCAAATATTCTGTGTTATTTTTAATAATATATATATTTTTTCGGATAACATGGGTTAAAAAATATCATCAAATTATTTTCAGTGACTATTTTTTCTATATTTTTTATGTAGGGGAAACTCAGAATGAGCTATTTTGCAGTGAATAACATGTCTTGGACATGAGTGAGATCTACAAGAATATTTTTTAATTGCAAAATATTATTTAGTGAGCCATATATATATATATATATATATATATATATATATATATATATATATCTATATATATATATATATATAAAATATATATATATATATATATATATATACTTTTGAGAAAATATCTAGTTTTATAGTAACTTTGTTCATAGACATGAGAAATGTAGATATTGATATTTTTGTTGCATTTACTATTTTTATTCTTCTTCTTCTTCCACTTCTTTTTCTTCTTCTTCTTCTTCTTCTTCTTCTTTTTATTATTATTATTATTATTATTATTATTATTATTATTATTATTATTATTATTATTATTATTATTATTATTATTATTATTATTATTATCATCTCAGTTCAAAATATATTACAGTATTTCTTGAAAATAATTTACAAACTAGTATTGTTTGTAATAAAGTTAATATGAATAATTCTAAGTCTTCTTGCTTTTATGTTTCTGTTTCTGCACGTAAACATAATGGAATAATATTCCCCAATTTATGGCCTTGCGGTGCTTCCATTTCTTTTTTTTATGGATCTCTGGCTAGTTCTCTAAGGTTATATGAGAATTTATTTTGTTTTACTATCTATTTTATTTTATTTATTTATTTTTATTTATTTTTATTTATTTATTTTTTCTTTATCACTTTTTTTTCTCTTTTTGGTTTTATTTGTGTTGTTTCCATTATCTTTGTGGGTAACATGGTAGGCCTTTCTTGTTTTTACATGAATGTCAGAGGTATGAGAACTAAATGTGTTCAAATTAAACAATTTTTTGAAACAGAACATTTTGATCTTATTTTACTTAAAGAAACTTGGTTGAATCAACAATTTCCTGATTGTACTATTATTGATGATAGATTCAGTATTTTGCGAACTGACAGATCTATGGATAATATTTCTCGAGGTGGTGGTACTCTGACTGCTCTTCATAAAGATGTTTTTTTTTTTTTTATAAAGAACTTCCTTTTTCTTTTTGTGAATCTACATGGTGTGAAATTACTTTAAATCGCAATTTTAAATTTATTTTAGGTAATGTTTACCTCAAACCCACTTTGTCATTGTTGGAGTTTGATTATTTTTTGACATCACTTGAAGATTTTCTGATTGGCTATGATAATGTTATTATTACTGGGGATTTAAATTTTCCAGATTTATATCAGGGTAGAATTACTACACTCTTTTCTTTTTTGTCTTCTAAAGCTTCTAGAATGTTACAGTTCTGTAAATTTTTAGCACTTAAGCAATATAAACCATTTGTTAATTCCTCACATCGTACTTTGGATTATATTTTATGTAATTCAACAGTAGCTAGTAATTTTCAAGTTGTATCTGTTAATTTTTCTATTGATGCTCATCATCCACCTTTTGAGTTATATATTAACGTTTGTCACTCAAAGATTAATTTTTCTAATATTTCAAGAAAGGATTATGGGAAGGGTAATTATGTTGATTTTTGTAGAAACTTTTCTAAAGTTAATTGGAATTTTTTGTATTCTTTTAATGATGTAAATCATTGCTTGGATGGGTTTTTAAAGATTCTTAATAGTTTTATTGATTTGTATATTCCCAATAAGCGACCTTTTTATAAGTGTTTTCCTTGTTGGTTTTCATGTGATCTTATTAAAATTATTAAAAGGAAGTCTTATCATCGTACACTTTATTTTAAAACACAGAATATCTTTTTTTATAATAATTTTATTAATTTCACAAGATTGGTGAAACATGTTTATAAAAGAGATTTGACGAATTATATTAGAAAAAATGAGTTTAGTATTTCATCTAACCCTAAAGAATTTTGGGATTTCATTAAAAAGTCTGGTTTGGGTAGGAAAAGGTTCAAGCTACTCATGGTTTCACTTTATAAGCAAATGACTTTTCAAAACATTTTGCTGTTGTATATTCATCACATGATGCAATATTTTTAAATATTGCATTATTTTTTAATTCTTCAACTGTTCATTGTACGATTGACCATATTTCTAAGGATGATGTTGTTATGGCTATTAAGCGACTTAAAATTCATTCTAGTTTGGAAAATGATAATTTTCCTTCATTTATTTACAAAGGGCTAGCTGAATTTATTGCAGTACCTCTTGCATTTATTTTTAATTTATCACTGAATTTTTGTGTTTTTCCTAAAGTGCTTAAGTGTGCCAAAATGGTCCCAATTTTTAAGAATGGTTCACGTGATTGTGTTAATAACTATAGACCTATTTCTGTTTTACATACTATTGCTAGAATTTTTGAGAGGTGTGTCTATAATAAAATTATTTTAGATGTTAGTAAAACTCATTTCTTCTTCACAGCATGGTTTTATACCTAATAGATCTGTAGAAACTAATTTGCTAACAATTTATGATCATATAGCTTATGCAATTGAGGATCAGCAGAGACTTGATGTTATTTATTTTGATTTATCAAAAGCTTTTGATAAAGTAGACCACAATATTCTTCTTCGCAAATTATATCAAATGCGTTTTTCTACAAAGCTTGTTTATTGGTTTCAATCCTTTCTTCATGGTCGTACTGCATATATTAAATTTAATAATACTATTTCATCTAATTTTAAATGTAATTTGGGAGTTCCTCAGGGTAGTATTTTAGCACCTATGCTTTTTAACATTTATATGAATGACCTTAAGGATTGCTTAAAATCTTCTTATCTTTTGTGCTACGCAGATGACTGTAAAATCTTTAGAAGAATCACATCTGTGTTGATGGCACTCTTGTTCAAAAGGATATAGATAATTTTAGTGTTTGGTGTGATCTAAATAATATGACTGTTAATTTCAGTAAATGTTTTTTAGTCTCGTATTCTAAAAAATCTGAAGTTTTGCATTTTTCTTATTTTATTAATTCTCACAAAATTGCTTCCGTTGAATCTCAAAAAGATTTGGGAGTTATATTTTCTAGTAATGGATCCTTTCTTCCTCATTTGGAAATGATTATTGGTAAGGCTTTAAAAATTGTAGGTACTATTTTAAGGTTTGGTTATCAAATCAGTAGTGTTACAAAATTTAAATTATTTTTATCATTGGTTCTTCCCATCACTGAATATTGTTCAGTCATTTGGAAGCCTAGGTCTAAACAGGGATGTAATTTATTACAATCAGTCTCTAATAAGTTTTCTAAATATGTTTCTTTGGGAAATAAAATTGTTGTTCATCTTTCTTCTAGAAGACAATATAGAGATCTTAAATATCTTTATAAACTTGTTAATAAAATAGTTCTTTTATCTGACACAATTTCTACTGTTATAATTAGATCTCATGTGCATGATACTCGGTCTGCTTCTGTTTGTTACATTAAAACTTGTCTTTCCAATGTTCTTAGATTTTCTCCTTTATTATTTAGTATACCATCTTTATATAATCAGAAATATTAATAATATTAATTACTTCAATTTAGATTATAATCAATTTTGTAATGTTATTAAATTTAAATGCCAGATTTGATTGGTTTAACTTGATTTTGTTTATATATATGTTAAATTGTTTTTTTATTATTATTTTGTTATGTGTTTTATATTTATCCCTTTTATTTATTTGTTATTATTAATGTCTTAATAATAATTGTTTATATGCTGATGTTTAATTTTACTTTAGATTTTTAAATGTGTTAATTATCTTTTATTAAATATGACACATATTTATATTAATAATTTGTCATTTAAACTCATATATGTATTTATATATTTGTTATTGGGCAATACTGTAATTGGCTTTATGCTGTAGTTTTGTACGGTAAATAAAATGAATTCAATTGAATAATAATAATAATAATTATTATTATTATTATTATTATTATTATTATTATTATTATTATTATTATTATTATTATTATTATTATTATTATTATTATTATTATTATTATTATTATTATTATTATTATTATTATTATTATTATTATTATTATTATTATTATTATTATTATTATTATTATTATTATTATTATTATTATTATTATTATTATTATTATTATTATTATTATTATTATTATTATTATTATTATTATTATTATTATTATTATTAGTCTGAATTAAATTTATTACTTTTTGGTCATTTTAGTTACTATTAACAGTGTATACATAAATGACTTGTTACTTTTTTTTATGTACTTGCTTTAATGTCTTGTTGACTGTCTTTGGCTTTTTTTTTCTCTCTCAAACACATACCGTATATATATTAATTCTAATATTTTCAGGGATAAATGATGATTTCATATTATTATTATTATTTTCGGGATATATTACCACACGGAATATTCCGAAAATAATATATTTATATATAATTATAGATCAATGAAAGAGATGTTTAATATATCTAGATTTGCCTTCAACAGCAATAATTTTTCTTTAAATGAAAGTAACATTTTGCCATATAAAGTATATATTGATATTACAGTAACATTCTTAATTCACCTAGCTAGCATATTTGGAAATCTTTTATTAATTATATCTATAATTGCATTTCAAAAATTGCACACAATTCCTAATATATTCATTGCAAGTCTTTCTTTAGCAGATATACTTACAGCAGGTGTAGCTTCTCCTCATTATTTTTACAATACCGTTTTAAATTTGAATATGAATGTCGGCTGTGATTTTTCCTTCCTTTTTTTACTTTTGGGAGGAACAACTGGTTTATTGACCTCAACTCAGATTTCACTTAATCGGTATATTATTCTTTGTAAATCATCATATGTTTATACTAAAATATATACTGTTAAGAACGTTATGCTAATGTTGGGGGTGACTTGGGTTATTAATGGTTTATTTACAACGTTTCTTGATTTTTCTGGAATTATTGATGTATCATTCAACGATAATTTGAAAGCTTGCGCGTTTCCTCTTGATGCCAAAGGATTAGTAGTAGTTATAGTTATAGTGTCTACTTATTACCCGATATGTTTTCCTATTATAATTTTTTGTTATTATAATGTATTTAAAATAATTCGAAATTCTCAAAAGCTTTTTAGAAACCCGACTATTTCAGAGTCAATGCAGCGGAGATTTGCTGCAAATGTGCGGATTACTAAAACAATGTTTTTTATTTTCGTTATTTTAGTGATTTCCTTTATTCCAGTAGGGATTTCTGTTACTTTGAACAGTATCTTTAATATTCCGGTTATTATTGTTAGAGTATCAATGTTCTTGGGTCTTTTCCATTCCATTGCTAATCCAATTGTATGTGCTGTAACTAATAAACATGTACGAGCTTCATTTAAAAAAATATTTAATTGTAATTTTAGTAAAGAATAAAAGTAATGCGAAAACTCTTTTTTTTGAGAAGTTGTTGTTGTTGTTGTTGTTGTTGTTATTATTATTATTATTATTATTATTATTATTATTATTATTATTATTATTATTATTATTATTATTATTATTATTATTATTATTATTATTATTATTATTATTAATGATGATGGTGGTGATGATGTTTCTGACGAATGCATTGTACAATAATAATTAAAAAATCAATTCATTATTGCATTGATTTTTTTTTAACATTTCAACTATATCTACTACTAATATAATAAAAAAAAAAAAAAAACAACCAGACCTGTAAAAAAGTCTTTCTTTGAAAATGTTTTTTTTTTTTTTTTTTTTTAAAGTAAAGATATTAAATATGAAATGATTTTATATTGGAATCCCCATTCATTTTTTTCAAACTTCAATGGATTCATTAATACAGGTTATAAATTTGTATATGTGGAATAGTAGAGTTCATGCAAGTGGTATACAATTTATGATTCCAAAAAGGCAAGTGTGTTAGAAATGCGAGTGTAAATTAGAATGGCGGACAGTAACAAATTGGAATATCATGTGGAATTTTACCGAAACAATTTTTGTCATAAATTTTCCAAATACAAATGTAATTAAACCTTTTTATTCCCCTAAATATTCTGTGTCGTTCTTTAATAATATTTTTTTTTTCGGATATCATGGGTTACAAAAATATCATAAAATTATTTTCAGTGACTATTTTTTTCTGTAGGGGAAACTCAGAATGACCTAATTTACAGTGAATACAATGTCTTGGCCATGAGTCTGATCTACAATAATATTTTTTAATTGCAAAATATTATTTAGTGAGCCATATACTGATATTTACATTTGAGAAATTATCTAGTTTTATAGTAACTTTGTTCATAGACATGAGAAATGTAGATATTGATATTTTTGTTGCATTTACTATTTTTATTCTTCTTCTTCTTCTACTTCTTTTTCTTCTTCTTCTTCTTCTTCTTATTCTTCTTCTTCTTCTTCTTCTTCTTCTTCTTCTTCTTCTTCTTCTTCTTATTATTATTATTATTATTATTATTATTATTATTATTATTATTATTATTATTATTATTATTATTATTATTATTATTATTATTATTATTATTATTATTATTATTATTATTATTATTATTATTATTATTATTATTATTATTATTATCATCATCACCATCATCATCATCATCATCATCATTATTTGCAATTTTATTTTTATTTATGCTTCCTTTGATTAGATCAATATTGGTTAATTGTGATAGTTCCAATGTTTTGATATAAAGTTGTTTCTTTATAGATAACATCTATTTGAATAAATGTATTTATGTCAAAACATCTACTGTTTGATGACATAGATATTCATTTTGAAGTAAAATAAATAAAAATTGAACATATGATATAACTTAAATTTTCTATAACGTGTCCTTTCAAAACGCAAACTAAAAAATCATTATAATTATATATTTTATGAGAGTTACATATCATTAGGCATTTTATAAGTTTTTTATGATTACTATGGCTCCTAGGAAAATGTAGAAAAATAAGAAATAATGTCGTAATTTGACATTTTAAAATATTAAATAATAAATAAACAAGAAAAAAACGTTTCACACGACATTGATACTCTTTAGTAGTACATATAATACAAAAGTAAATACATCGATTTCTTCAATCACGAATTTATACTGTGCCAACCTCAGTCTTTCCACATAAAATAGGGTGCAATGAATACATTATTTTTCTATTAATATATTTTTGTTTACAATTTGATGCTAATTATATGTACTCTCAGACATTGTAGACCATAGGGGTAGACCCAAAACATCTGCTTAAACATCAAAGTCATTATAAATGTGTGATAATATGCACATCTCCAGATATTTTTTCTATATCACAGAAAATTGTAATTTTCATTAAAAAACAAAACATTTTCTCATTGAAAAGAAGCATAGCTCAAAAATAGTCTGGAAATGGGGTCAATTGTAGATAATGTCTTCAGGGACTTTCTCTTGTAGCATTTATCATGAAATAAAAATAAAAACCGAATCTTCACAGATAATAATCATAAATATAAGACAAAAATAAATTATAAAAATGCGATTATTAATTAAATATTAATAATTAGGACATAATAAAATATGAAAAACAATAATAAAGTATTTTATTTTTAAAATATGTAATATCAAAGAATATTTAGAAAATTTTAGGTAATAGTCTGATTAGAAAAATAAAATAACTCTAGTCAAGTACAAAAGTAAAGTTTAGCTCTTAAATAATCATGACTAAAATTGGCGCAATAAAAAATTAATGCCAAAGTAATATATTTTTTTAAAAAATATAATGTAAAACTTTAATATAATAAATGCATAAAAAATAAGAAATTAGTGACAGTCCAAAGAAATTTAGAGGGTGGAAATATCCGAAACAATATTTTAGCAAACTGAAATTAAACAACAAAACCAATTATAAAACATAAGTCGTGTGTAATAAACAATAAAGTTAATTTCACAAATTACAGATAACAAAGTAAAAGCAAATTAAATATAATAAATAACAACATAAAAGCGTACTACGCACATTTAAAAAAGGATGACACTACATTAGTTTGAAAAATATTAATATTTAATGGGAAAAAAAAATTCTTAATGACAAACAAATACAACATAGAAATGAATAATATTTGACAAAATAAGTAACTGCTTACTTGGAAAATAATTATCTCAGAATTTCTTTAACAATTAAATGAATATAGTTAAAATCAGTAAATTAGCCTACGGTTGGGGCCACAGAATATAATTCTAATTCCTTTGTTTATCACAAGCTTTTCTACACATTTAATTATGACTTCGAATTGTTCTAATTTTTTTTCATACCTTAAAGTGTCATTAAAGTAATGATTTATCAGAACAAGCCACATTAAGTATGTCATCAAAATAAGGTACTACACTATGTACCTCCTGTAATAAATCATTAACTTTTGTTTTAAACATGATAGATTACATTAGTGTCATTATAACACCAAATGGTAGCCGATTATAAATAAATAATCTAACAATTGTTGTTATGGTTAATATTTTTCTGATATGTCTGTAACAAGTGTTTTGTGAAAGGTGGACTTCAGGTTCAATTGTGCAAAGACTGGTTAATTTTTCTCTCATGTTTGGCACGAGCTATGCTCCTTGTTTAAATATTTAATTATTGAAATGCTGTAATCATCAGAAAATTCAGATTTTACCATTAGTTTTTGTTTTACCACTATAGTTGAAGTCCAATCTGATATTTCTACCAACATTAATATTCCATTATTAATTCAATCCCTGAATATATTCCTCTATTTTATTTTTTGCATGAATGAAATGTTATTTACTTTACAAAAAATAATATGTATATTTATTAATAATTAAATCTATAAAAGACTAGTTAACATTGTACTTAATTTGCCATTAAGTAAGTCTGGATATTTCTCTAAATGTATTTTTCCAGCAATTTTTTTCACAATACTGACATGAATTCTTATCATGTGGAACTATTCTCTTCTGATTGTAGGGCTAATATATATATATATATATATATATATATATATATATATATATATTTTTTTTATATATATATATATATATATATATATATATATATATATATATATATATATATATATATATATATATAATAGTAAGGCCATTATTTATGTGCAGTATTTTATCATGGATTTACTTAATGTAGTAATTTTAATGTTTTGCATTCCCATCTTGAGTCTTAATCTTTGATTTTTCTATTAGAACATCCCTATAGTTATCTGACAGTGGGCTCCAATCTTTTGGACATAACATATATCTTTGAGACAATACCTATCTACATGCCAATATCTCCCCACAGATTTTCAAGTTCAACCTAAATTGCTTCATCCCTCAACATCCTTGTTTAAAACATAGATTTTGGGTGATTTATCACACCGATTTTTCTATAGCTCAGACTGAACTAGCTCTCCACATTATAAACTTTCTTGCACAATGTGATAAATGACCTTTATATCCACAATGAAAACTTTTTTCATGCTTCAACTTGTGCTTTTTTACTTCTGACAAGCTTCTCCACGTCAATAATTAGTGCTTTTATCATTATTCACATACATTGATGTTTTCAGTATAATAATTTGTTTATTTGGTGTATAAACTTCTGGTTATCATCTATTTTATTTTGATAAAATGTACCCTTGCTCTAATATCATCTCATAAGCTATTCCCTATTTAAAAGCCATCTCATATAGTAAATCAGATACATTTAAGGCTGGTGTCTGTTCATTTAATCAGACATCACCCAAGGAAGCTGAACAAAAAGTATTTGATTGGCAAATTTCCTATACTTTAAATCTTTATTTAATTTTCTTGGGTTTATTGTATGTTTTTATTCCTTTTCTCACTCGTCAATTGCTTACTATTTATTAAATTTAAATTAGGTATATAGCGAAATTGACAGGAGATAAGTCTTTTATTTCACATCCACATTATTTCCTTATAAGGTATATCATCTGTTAAAGCAGGCTCATATAATATATTAATCTCAATAATCCATTTATTTGAAAAGCATAAGACTGCTGCCACTTTTCATTTATTGGTCTCGATTTCATTTAAATTAAAAGAATTCTCAATTTGAGGTAGGTGTAATGGCATCCGGAAGCTTTGCTTAAATTGAACTTAGCTTTGCAAGTTTTCCAAATAGATGTCATTTTTATTTTTCTATATCTAGGTTGAACTTTAATAGTGCCAATTTTGTGATGTATTAGTTTCTACTTCTCTAATAAGACAGATCATAAATTTCCAGGAGTAAGAATAAGAAATAATATTTTGTAAAACAAATAGATGACACAATAAACCAGTGATTCAAAATCTTTTATAAATATAATAGTTTAATATATACACTATTACACACACACACACACACACACACACACACACATATATATATATATATATATATATGTGTGTGTATATATATATATATATATATATATATATATATATATATATATATATATATATATATATATACAGCTGCAGAAAGGAGTTTTCTATTAAATGAAAAAGACCCTTTGGTTTCTCTTGGAGGCCTTAAAGGAACAGAGAAAAGCAAATTCCTAATGTCCACTCTATATGTTATTGTCGTTGCAGCTGCTATTACTATGTGATTATTCATACAGTATAAAAACAAAGATGGGCTGCTCAACAACACATATTAGCCAGAATAGTGAGTTTATTGGCTTTTTACTTATGAGTTTAAGATCAAGAAACACCATGGTCTTTCTTCCCAGTCCCTGATGAGGCAGAATGAATGTTTGTGTAAATGATAAATATTTTTTCAATACATATATACAATTATGACAGATAAAAATAAAGCATGTTTCTTATTCCCAAGAGGCTGTAAAGTCACCAACCAAGGCAGTGGTTGGTGGCCAAAGGCAGATGATGCTAAGAATCTCCTGATTGTGGATACAGGCTGCCATTTGATGATGACTTTTTATTTAGGTACTTACAACTGCAGATCACTTTCAAGTTAAGGAATATTGCAAGAAATAGAAGCACAGTCTTATATTAAATGGGACGTTATTGGATTTTGTGAAGTTTGAAGAAAAAATGAAGAGACAATTGATTTAAAAAGTGGATGTATATTTTATTATAAAGGCACATATATTGGAAATACAAGTGGAGTAGGATTCATTATAAATAAAAAGTGAAAAAACAATATTGTGGAAATTGATGGTGTATCGGACAGAGTGGCAAGATAGTTATACAACTTAATAGCAGATAACAAATGCAGGTAATTCAGGTTTATAGCCCAACAGGTTATCATAGTGATGAAGTAGTAGAAGATTTTTATATGGATGTACAAAAAGCCTTTGATCAGAGTAAACAACATTTTAAAATTGTTATGGGAGACTTTAATGCTAGAATTGGTAAACAAATGAATGATGAAAGTGATGTAGGTAATTTTGTTTATGGTAATAGAAATAAGAGAGGACATAGACTTGTGGAGTGTGCAGATAAAAGAAAAACTTTATTTTATGAATTCTTTTTTTTTTTTTTTGAGAATAATGATAAAAGAAAATGGTCATGGAAGCATCTAATTGAAGGTACAGCAGAATTTGATTCTATTTTGACTAACAGAAAATACATATTTCAAGATTGTAATGTTCTTAATAAATTTAACACAGGAAGTGATCATCGATTAGTAAGGTGTAAGAAACGTGTTACTGTAAAACTAGAGAGACAGAAATTATTAAGAAAAACAATATTTACAGTAGATATTCCTAATCTTTATAAACATTCCAATGAATTTAAATTAGAACTTATAAATCGGTTCTAAGTATTAGTAGATTTTGAGTATGATTCAAATTTGAATGAAATTACTATAAAAATATCTGATACAATTAAAAACTGCATCAAAGATAGCTGGCAAAAAAAAAAACAACAATTGACTAATAAAATTTCTAATGAGACTAGAGAATTTATGAAGAAAAGAAGGAATTTGAAGATATACAAAAATGATACGTTAGAACGAATTGAATATCTCGAATTTTGTAAAATGGTGCGGAAAAGAGTTGAAAATGATATAATAAATTATAACTGTGAACTAGCAAGGAATTCTGTAGAAGAAAATAAAAGTCTTAAGAATGTTAAACAACATTTTGGTATTGGTAGAAAATTTATATCTGCAATAAGAAAAAAAAAAAGATGGAATTATTACTAAAAAGATAGATGACATCATGAAATTGGTAGAAAATTTTTATCAAGAATTATATAATAATAAAGAACAAGTAACTATTATATCTATTACATCTTCCGAATTGCCCAGAATTTTAAATGAAGAAGTGAGACATGCAATTAAATGTATGTAGAAAGGAAATGTTCCAGGTAATGATAGAATTATAATTGATATATTAAAAAATCAGGTGAACAAATAGAAAAAAAAATAGAAGTGTTATAGACCAAATGTCTAAATGATAAAGATGTACTGGATGATTGGAAGAATGCAGTAATAATATTAATATTTAAAAAATGTAATAAAGAAGATATTAGAAATTACAGACCTATCAGCCTTTTATCAGTTTTATATAAAAATTTTACCAAGATAATTACAACTCGTCTACATAGAACATATGATTTCCACCAACGAAGAGAACAAGCTGGATTTAAAAATGGTTGTAGTACAGTAGATCATATTCAGGTATTAACAGAAGTTATAGAAAGGACACATGAATATGAGTTGTCATTATATTTTGAATTTGTAGATTATGGAAAAGCATTTGATTCTATAAACATTTTTTCAGTGATTAAAACATTGGATCATCAAGGTATATATCCAGGATATTGTCACATTTTAAAGTATATTTATAAAAATGCAACAGCAACTGTTAGATTACATAATGATACTGGGAAAGTCAACATTGAGAAAGGTGTAAGACGAGGTGACACCATATCTCCAAAACTTTTTACAGCAGTGCTGTAAGAAGTATTGTGTGGATGAAAATGAAAAACTAAAAGAGTGAATGTAAATGCAGATTATTTAAGTTATTTAGATTTCGCAGATGATGTAGTTGTTTTTGCAAATAATGCTTCAGAGCTGCAGGAAAAGTTGCAGGAATTATCAGATGAAAGTACGAAAGTAGCACTAAAAATAAATGTTAAAAAGACTAAAGTAATGTTTAATCGATTTGCTCACAATAGGAAAATAAAGATTGATTATGATGAATTAGAAGATGTTAACAGTTACAAATACCTCGGTGAGATTATTAATACTGATGGACACACAATGCAAGGGATTAATCATAGAAGTAAACTTGGTTGGAGTCCTTTTAGTAGAAATAACTTGATACTAAAAGAAAATATGCCTATGTGTTTGAAAAAAAAAAGGTTTTTAACAAATGTGTTTTACCAGTTCTTACTTATTGATCTGACACTTGGACACTTAATAGAAAAGCAATACAGAGATTTCATAACACTAAAAAAAGTATGGAAAGATCTATGTTGGGATTAACAAGAAGAGATCGAAAACGCAATGTATGGGTAAGAGAACAAACAGGTGTTACTGACCTCATTGAAAAAATTAAAAGATTGAAGTGGAGATGGGTTGATAATATTGCTAGAGAGATGATCATAGATGGACAATTGAAATTTTAAACTGGATTCCAAGAGATTATAAAAAAACCAGAATGATTCAGTTTTTTTTGGGATTATGAAAGGACATTTAAATATAAATTTAAATTTGATATTTTAAGTGTCGAGATTGTTCCTAACTAGTAAAAGCATACTAAAAGGAAAATTAAGGAGACAATGTTAATAAATAGTAATAAAATGAATTTAATAACTAGAAAAGGTGCTAACATTAAAATTCGGAATTCATGGGATTTGAGTTGATGATGTGTTCTTCCATTTTGTACTTCTGCTGGCTGAAACACTGTATATAATATTTTATTACCATTGCATTTATTATTTTCATTGCTATTACTATTACTGATTATACAAATGTGACCTTTACTAAAGCAAGACCAAGAGATCAAGATTGTCTAACAACCAATTAACATGGGGGAGGACTGCATCCTTAGTTTAAACAACCCCTACTTAGGTTTCCCACCTCCATCATCTAATTATCATCCCAGATGTCACCTAGCTTCTCTTTCTTTATACATCTCTATGCAGTCCTGGTACCAAACAAGAACTCTCTCTCAGGGTTCTCCATTACTAACATTACTTCTCACCGGCACCTATTAATTCTTTACATTATTGCATTTTTTATTATTATTTAATTAAATATCTATAATTATTTCAGTGTTTGGGTTCAATCTCAGTGTTGCATGACATGTATGCCTGTGTTATCACTTTGAATGATTAATAACATTTTACAATAATGAAATAAATATCTAAATGAATAGCTCTGACTCACATTACAAACTAACACAATATCAGTTTATTATTATGTTGACATAATACAAATAAATTGTTTACAAGCATAAATTAAAGATTATTTATAATCTTTTACAACATTTTGGAAGGTAATGCCAGCTTAAAATTACATTTTAACATATAACGTGATCATCATCACCACATTTCATGTTTGAAACTAAGGTTAACAATTTATTTAATAAGGGAGTAATTTATGCATGGGTTCAATCTGAGTTACCAGGGATGGCTAATGATTGTATGGGATAGCAAAGGCCAACATTAACTAGAGGTTGTGGTGCTACCTATAAAGTCAATGACATAAGAAATGGTGATGATAAAGTTGGTGATCCAAAGGTTCAGTTCATCACACAAAGGGTGGTTGACCCTGGCTGCACAGGTCAATCTTCTTTTAACATAGGATACATACCACAGGAGAGTGATATGAGATGCATAAATCCAGGATTTGGATTCACTAAAAGTCTCTGGCTCTTAGTTACTCAGACTAGGACTAATCTGTTGATTAGGATATCCAGGCATGGTGCATGATCTACCCTTATGCAGTTTGACCATTACAGAATTATATGAAAAATTGATAATAGTAATAAAATGTATCCATTGCCACACATATGATAAGATAGAAATGCACTATATATATGAAATAACAAATATATTACAAAACATTCTTTCCATTGGAGTAAACTTTAAGAAATAATTTTATAGGTAGATAAATCATGAGCATCCCAATTAACTATTTATCAGTAATTTTAACAATAATATAATCCATTCACAATTTTTGTTTCATTACTTTTAAATCTTGTGTGTATATAATCAAACAATGTATATGTCTTGTGAAAAATATTTATTCTTGGATTACATTGATATAACAATTCATTATTTATTGTACTTTTTATGCAAACTGCAGTTAACTTTATACAAAGACTTTAAAGACACATTAATTAAGTTATTTCTCAAATTATGGATAATATGAAATCATATTTATTGATGTAGTTAATGACAGTTTTATCATAGAGAATCATTTATTTTATGAACAACATCAATAATTTGGCTGTGTAAAAAGTTACCATTTACATCAATGAGTAAGCTTGTGGTTTTAAGACCTGTAGAGGTCCCTACTATCGCATTTTATATGCATGTGCTTGAGGCTACAGCCTTAATGAATATTATAACTATTTATTACAAGCATTTAATAATATTATTTCTAATGTTTATGTTAGATTACACATAAATGGAGCAATAATAAGAACAAAATGATTTAAAAATTGATTGAATAAAATATGCTCACCATACTTGATCGATTTTATTCATAATTCTAAGAATTTAAAATAACTCACAACATAATTGGGGATGAAAAAAGAGAAACATTAAAACAATTTCTATAGCTTGTTATTGTTTCACATTTAAAATCTTATTATTAAGTATTTTCACTCCAATCTCACCCTTGAGTCTAGGAGAACAGAGAAAACATAAATATAAATATGTTTAACTAATTATTTTTTGCCTCTTGCATTTAAGGTGAAATACATTTGTAAAAAAAAAAAAAAAAAAAAAAACATATATATTTTAAGTTATTAAAATAATTAATCCAGTAGGTTTCACATTAATAAAAATATAAAATATACATAATTTATGAGGTTATGACTAGAAACAGGTGAATAATATATAAAGTTAAGTTAGAGTTATTCAGGTCAGTTAATTAAAATATTTCATTGGCATTAATGAACTGCAGGACTTCTGTAGAGGTGTAGATGGATTTTGATCTGTACTGGCATGATGTTGGTAGGACTTGGATTGACTGTATCTGGATTGATCATCTCAGATACCATTCTGCTGATGATCTTAGAGAAGATGATGCTGGAATACTCACTCTTATTGGTAGGTGTGTTTAACATGATTCTTCTTCTTCATCTTATTGAGCAGTGTAATCAATATCTTCAAACTTTAAAATAATTTTAAAGATGAAAAATTGTAAAATAGTCATGTAAGTGTTCTCAAATAATTGTGGAATGAATAATTAATTGAAAGAGTGAATAATAATTTTAATGAGTGAATCCTATAACAATGCCCCACACAATGTTCTTATATCTTGTATTATACCTGGCATTGCATCTTGTAATTTTACCTAATGGATTCCACATCCATTATAGTAATTACTATATCATTAACTCTTCATGTTGTCATACCTATCAGTCACATATTTGTTTTCCTGGTCTTAATAATTTCTATCTATTTAACACCTTAGAACATCCAAAGATGTTCCACTGTAACTATTTTAAGATATAAATGTATGTATAAAAAACTATGACACTTATGTTCAGTTCATTTATGGCTGTCCACCTCTTTCCTATTGTATAAAATATTTTTACATTTTTGTTTTATGGATTTTAACTTTTATATAATGTAACTTTTTTAGATGCAAATGCATGACTTTAATAATTAACTTTTTAACTTTTAGAAAAAATTATATAATATTACACACACATATATATGCAGCTATTACTAATGTGTATAGATATTTATAATAAATTATACCTATATGATAGGATATATGCTGATTTAAATGAAAATGAAGGAAATATATCTGTGAACAGATATACACCACTTCATATCTGCCAAGTTAGGTAAAATAAAATTACCAAAAAAAAAAATACTCCACCCCTACAGTGAATGAGTGATCAAAGAATGAGTTTTTCTGGAGTGTTAGTGTGTGTTAATTAAATATCATTTATTACAATGCTATTCTCTCTATTTTTCTTTATTTTATTTACATATATTATTTGCCTATAGTTTCTCCTGTTCCTTAATCTATGTTAATTTCAAAAGTTGTCATCTGAGTGGTTTCTTTATTCTTTTATCTGGATCCTTTTCCTTGATCATGTGGGCAATTGTAACACTGTATCTCTTTACAGTATGTACATACTCATATTGGTATCCCTATCTGGTTCTGAATCTTGATTTTTTTATCTCTTCTTTTTTTTTATTTAGCTCATCTAATTATTGATTTGTTAGTTATTTCTTACCCTTTATTAATTGATAATTTCTACAAGTATTGGTAAATTTGTGTTTGTTGAACTTTCTTCTGGATTTTCACAGTTTCTTCTAAATTCCAACATTACTGGAACAGTTATGAAGGTGTTTACTTTCCTTTATTTCTCCTCATTGACATTTGTTACAAGTATGTATATTATGAAAGGTTTTACTGTCCTGATTGTGTGGGTATACCTGTAAATGTCTGTGTTTTTCCTCACTTGTGATAGGTTTATCATTTATTAACAGGTTCAAATTCCTACAGTCTGGGTGTGACTTCACTTTTCTTTGATATTCATCATTTATTGCTGGGTCATCCACTATTCCATGTTTTGAAACTTGGTTATCATCATGTAATTTGCCCTCTTCATCATCTTTGTCTTTGATTGTGTTCATTTCCATTATTAGTGAGTTCAAATCTTGGCCCTCTAGTTGTGCTTGCACTTTTTTCTGAACAAAATCATTTATTACCAGAGCTTCTACTGTTAAAAGGCTTGAATCTTGGTCATCTGGGTTTGTCTGAATTTCTTTGTGATTATTGTCATTCACCTTGGGTATCTCTGTTATCTGGGTATTCAATCTCTGCCCCATCACCATTTGTTCTACCATCTCTCTTCTCTCTTCTAGTTTTCTCAATTATTTATTTTGAACCCTTGACAGAATCTTTCTTTTCTACACTTCTTGATATAGAATACACTGGTAATATCCTACATCAGGGGAATGTGACATACTCTAAATCTATCTTGTGGTCAATGAGGTTCCATACAGGTATTTGTCTCTCATCAATTCGACATGTTGTATGAGGTGTGCTTGGTATTCCTGGAAGTATCGTGGTGGTTGGTGAAAGCAGGTCCACCATTATCTGTTGACTCCATCTAAATGATATTTTGCAAGAACTACTTGATGTTCATCACTTAGTTTATACCTATGAAATGTCTCTCATAGACTCTCTAAATGTTTCTCAGGGTTTTCCCCTGGGTCTTCTTTTAACACTAATATTGGTGGGCCTCACATTCTAAGAGTCCAAAATCTCCTCAATAGCATGTCTTCATAGTACTCGAATGATAATAGTTATTCTGGAATTGTGCACCATTAATATTCTACCATGTATGTCAAATAATGTGTGACTATTTCTACTTTATGTTTTTTCCCAATCCTATGTCATCCGAACATCTCTTGCAAGCTCTCTTTGTAAGGTCATGGTTTGTCTTCTCTATATCCACTGAACTCCAGTTTATGGGGTAAACTGATCTCCCAATTCTCATTGTTTTCCATTAATAGCATTATACCTATAAAAAATTTCCAGAAATGATCCACTTCTCATGGTCATCTTACATATGGTGTGTTCTATTCATTCTATTCTTTTGTCTGAAAAGAAAAAAAAGCTATATCTACCTTTATATAACCATTTTAAAAAGTCACTTCTCTATCCATCTTTATTTAATCATTCTACAAATATTCTACACTTTATTTAAATACTTCTATCTATAGTCCCTCACACATGTGTCTCTTACATATGAGTTCTTAGTTGGATCACTCACTCCATCTGAAACATGTGTCTCTTACATATGTGTTCTTGGTTGGATTACTCACTCCTTCTGCAAAAGAAAGTAAAGACAATTATTTTATCACAATAATGTTATGCAAGTGCACAATATCTCTATGCATGCTAGTCTCAACCTGTCATGCTATCTAAAAAAGAAAAAAAATTGCCTTGTCAGTTGGAATATAACTCTTACTTATGCATCCACTGCTTTGTTTTCTATGTCTGTTTGTTTTAATTACATTGGTTACATTTTTAATATAACTAAATAGTTCATGATCTAAGTTTAGAATATTACATAAGCATTAATTAATCATATATTTGAGATAAAACAAATTTAAAAAAATATAAATTAACTCAAGTGTGCCTCCATGGTTGTCTGAAGACAGGTTTTTAAAGCCTCATGTTGGCTATGCAATGTTGTATTAAAAAAACTCTGTAACAATCAAGACTGTATAATCAGTCGACAAGACAAAAAGACCAAGCAGGAAGTCACAACCAGTTAATGGGGGGAAGTCCCATTATCTAGTTTAAACCCTATCTAGGCTTCTCAGCCTCCATCATTCAATTAACATTTCTGATGTTACCTAGCTTTCTTTTCTTTATACAGGTCAACATTGTTTATGGACTAGGAAAGGAATCTCTATCTCAGAGTTGTGTGTTACTAACATTACTTCTGACAGGTGCCTATTAATTCTTTACTTTTATTTTTGTTTAATTAAATATCTATATTTAGCTCAGGGTTTGGGTTCAATCTCAGGAATATATGGCTTGGATGCATTTACTTCTATGCCATCAATTAAAATGATTAATAACTTTTTACAATAATAATTAAAATAAATAACTAAAGAAATAGCTCCAATTCACAACACAGAAGTACATGTACATTAAATAAAATAATATATGTTTATTATAATATTGACATAGTAGAGATTAATAGCTTATGCACATAAGTTAAAGATTATCTACTGGCTTTTACAACATTTTGGAAAGTAATGACAGCTTACAATAATTGCATATAACTTGGTTATCGACAACCATTCCATGTTTGAAACTGAGTTTAACCATTCATTTAATAAGAGAATCTTTTGTGCAAGGGTTCAATCTGAGTTACCCAGGATGGCTAATGATTTTATTGAAAGGCAAATGCTAACATTAATTAAAAGTTGCAGTGCTACTTATAAAGTGGAGTCAATAGCATAAGAAATGATGAGATTGATTTGGAGATCTGAATATGAAGTTCATTGCACAAAATGTGGATGTCTTAGGCTGCAGTGGTGCATCTACTTCTTGCACAGGATGCATATTACAGGTGAGCACTATGAGGAGTTTAAATTGAGGATTTGAGGTTTCTAAAACTTTATGGATCCTGCATATTCCAGCTGGATTTTAATCTGTGGATTAGGAAACCCTGGCATGGCATCTGGTCTCCCCTTATGCAGTCTGACCATTAGTAAGCCTGAAACATAAATAATTATATGAAGATTTGTTAATAGTAATAAAATATGTCCATTGCCACACATATGATAAAATATAAACACACTATATATACAAAATAACAAATAAATAAACCTTCCCATATGAATAAACTAAAAAAATAATAATTTTATAGATAGATAAACTATGAACATTCCGTTTAATTTTTATAAGCAATTTTAATAATAATATAACCCATTCACAATCTTTGTTTCATTACTTTTAATCTAGTGTATATAATCAAACAATGTATAAGTCTTTGGGGAAATTATTTATATTTGGAATATATTGATATCGCAATTCATTATTTATTGTATCTTATATGTGAACTGCAGTTAACTTTATAGAAATATATTTTTTTTTTGCAATAATTAAGTTACTTCTTAAATTATGGATAATATGAAATCATAAATATTTCCACAGTTTATGACAGTTTTACCATAGGAAATCCTTTATTTTATCAACATCATCAATAATTTGGCTGTTAAGTGAAATAACTATTTACATAACTATTTATTATAAGCATTTAATAATATTATTTCTAATGCTTAGGTTAGATCACACATATATAGAGCAATAATATGAACAAAATGATTATAAACTTTGATTGAATAAAATACATTCACCATTGCACATTGGTTTTACACATAATTTTAAGAATCTAAAATAACTCACCTTGACATGATTGGGGGGGGGGGTATAATGTAAGAAGAGAAACTTTAAACCAATTTCTATAGCTTGTTATTTTTTTACAATTGAAATCTTAAATTTTACTATTTTTACTCCACTCTCTCCATTGAGACTCTGAGAACAGGAAAATAAACATGTTTAACTAATTGAATTATCCCTCCATCATTCAAGATGATATATGTATATACATTTGTAAAAATATACAGATTTTAAAGTTTTTAAAATAATTAAGCCAGTAGCTTTGATGTTAATAAATGATGATTGATACTACTTTATCTAGAAAAAAACATATTTTTTACCCTTTAGGGGTGACAATGCTCAAAGTTGATCAGGAGCTTGAAATACAAATGTATAATTAGTGGTAAATGAAGTACATTTTATGAAGTCAAGCACATCACTGAAGTGCATTTTATGAAGTAAATTGTATTACTGAAATACATTTTAAAAAAAGAGAATTTAATTTTATGAAGTCAACCACATTACTGAAGTCAAAAGCCACATTACAGAGGTACATGTTGAGAGAAGTTAATAACATTTTATGAATTCAAGCATATTACTGAAACAGATTTTATGAAATATCAAAAGGTTCACTACAAACCACATTACTGAAGTATATTTTAAGAAAAGTAAAGAATATTTTAGGATGTCAACCATATCAATGAAATACATTTTATGGCGTCAAGCATATAACCAACATATATTTTACTAAGTCAAAAAGATCCTCATAAAGCACATTTATAAATTATATTCATGAGATTGCACCTTATGTCAACCAAATTACTGAAGTACATTTTATAATGTCAAATACATTATTGGGGTAGATTTTATTAAGTTGTGAAATGATTCTTACATAATGGCAAATGATTTTTGGGTTTCATGTTAATCATTGAAAGAAAATGCAGAATAGTGAATCTTAAGGTTTATCCAATGGTTTGAAAAATTACTGATCTTCAACGTTTGGATGCAAATAAAATGCAGGAATCATACATACATCAGGAACATATAGTAATAATAATAAAAGTACAATTTACAATTATTTTTAAATAATTTGCCAAAGTATGGGAAAAGCATTTCAATATTCCTATATTTTCCAGCTGACATAAATCAGTGATGCCATCTGTACCCAACTTTAAGACAATTTTGGATTTTTGCAATCAAGACATTGTCTTCTATAAATAAAAAAAAAAAGACAAAAACAAGATTAAAAACTTTTCATTTTCTCTATCAGTTTAGCATCCATTGAGTTAATAAAGTGTTTATATTGCGGATTATAGATTTATTAAAAGCAATGTTTAAGTTCTGTTAAATTATTTTCTTCATGAGCGGTTTTAATGATTTTATGTAAAAGTTTAAAATCCCCAGAGACAATAATTTATTTATACAGATTCTGAATGTATTCGTTTGATTATAATTTTGATACTTATTGTTTTCATTATTATTTTTTTTTTTTCATTTTATAAAACTCCGTTCTTTCTCGTCCCTCCCTTCTCTGTTTTGAATATCTGAAAAACTCTAAAATCTTTTAAATTATGCCATTATTGCACTTTGTTAAGTTTTTTTTTTTTAAATTGTTGTATTAAATGGAAATCAGAATTCAAATTGAAAGTTAGAAATTTATAAATTTAAATGTGTTACTGCGTTGTGATTATCATTTCCAACCATGATCAAATCATTAAAGAGCTTTGCAATATTAAAATGCACTTGATCTAATATATTGCATCTGTTCTCTACACTGCATCATCACACTTTCTTATTCATGTTTCACTTATGGTTTTTCCTAGATCTATACAATCCCTTAGATCTAATATAAAATTTTAACTATTCTTCTACTATCACAAATTATAGAAATAAGTCCAAACCAACTTTATTTCAATTCCTTAATTATCTACTATTGTCAGTAATACCTATTTGTTCTGTCACTCACATTTTCTTATCCAATGTCTTTTTACTGTTGTTAATATATATATATATATATATATATATATATATATATATATATATATATATATATATATATATATATATATATATATATATATATATATATATATATATATATATATATATATATATATACTTTTTGAGTGGTAGAAAAGTGCTGTGTTTGTCTTCTGTTAAGTATCGAAGTCTCAGATGCATATTTATAAAAATGGTTAAATACATCTATTAAAAACTTTTTATCAAACATGTCGGAAAAAATTTCTTTTATTACTATGCTTTTTAAGTAAAGATTTAGTATGCCTCTGTGGTTTTTATATACCTTCTAGAATCACTGACCCCTATTAAATCATTTTTGAAAATAGTAAGTGATGAGTACCCCTCCCCATTACACATTTTTATCAAAATATTTATGGACAATGTAATGTTTGGGTTTGTGTTTCCAAACATAAATGAAGAAACTAATATGAATGTTATGTGACAGGTGCTAAAAACAAATTTGCTATGAAATGTTAGGGAATTAATAAATGATAAAAATAGATTTTTTCATTTGTCTATTTTTCTCTCATTTTCCTTATAAAAAAATGTAATTAAACAACAATAACAATCATCTAAACAATCTTCATAAAAATATTACAGTGGAAAAGTGATCTAGAATCTTTGGCTAGCAATTATGTATTTGGAGTTTTTTTAACAATCTTTAATTATAAATTTATTTAACGCACATTGATTACGTAAATATAACAAGCTTTGTAAAAAAAAAAAATAATAACTCAGCAATGAAAGCAATCAACATCACAATCTAAATGATCATATAATTGTAACAAATTAATTGAGGAGGATATTTTTGGAACAAAAAGAATAAGCTGGGATGAATACTGTGGTGAAAAATCTATAAATGATAACAAATGATCAATTTATTATTCAATGTTTAAATAAATCTTTGTAATCCCTCCATCTATATAAACCATTCATGAAGCTTCAAGTCATCACCAACTCATACCATAAAGCATACAGTATACTGTTATTTAATTTTATTCCAAAAAAATATACCTAACACATTATTTTTATGAATTTTTGTTTATAAACACAAAACGAATAAAATCCAAACTCTCATTACTTTTTCCAATTACAACGTAGCATTTTCAGTAATGGGGAGTTGGCTCTCGCAATGGATTAATAAAAAAGAGGACATTGTTAACCATTACCATTATTTGCATCAAAAGCACTTTAATTCTATGATTCATTTTACCCATTATTTTTCCATATGTATTAATAATATTATCAATATATTTGTAATTGTTAACTAATTAATTTCATGATTATAAAACTGTATTTTTTTCTCTGAAAAAAAAAAAAAAAAAAAAATCACGTCATTTGACTTCATAATTTAAATCTCAAAATACTTCTTGGAAAAGGAGAAATGAAAAAACGCTGATATATCATGTCAAAGTTATTTCTCTTAATGAATCCATTTCATTTAAATACTGGTGTTTTATTTAACTAAATAAACTTCAGACTATGACATTATATCGTTTCTATATCATCATAAATCCAAAGCATTAATTACTGTGGAAATACTTATTTAATTAAATGTTATTTCATAATCTGTAATTTCAAAGCATGATGCCAATTCCTAATCATTGTTTTTTTTCTATAACATCTTTTAATACTTGGATGTGATCTTCTAAGCTAAAACACCTTAACTACAGCTTTTTTTTTTTTTTGGGGGGGGGGGGTGATTAGAATCCGAAATTCTTTATAGAAGAATTGTAATTATCTTGCTACAATTTTGTATGGGACAAATATGAGATTGTTACATTAGTAATTTTTGATATTTTGTTATCATATTACCTAAATGTTAATATTACAACAACATTCTTACAATTATCTCATACATTTGTCCTTTTTAACATTTGGAAAAAGTTTTGTCATCAGAATAAATTTATTTAAATATCAACAATATATCCATCAGTCTCTAAATTATATTTTTTTAATTTTCATAGATTTAAATGCATGGCTCACCTATATATTTAAATTATTTGGTAATTCAAAACATATTCTTAATAATATCCAGTCTAGCACTCATTATTGAAACATGACTGAATATGCATGAAATAGCATATAAGCCTCTAGATAGTTTTTTGTGCTGTGCCAGCACTAATCTGTTGATTCTAGTCACAGTTTTTACATACATCATTATCATTTGTTAAGTGTTTATCAACTGTAAATTATAACATTTTGGTTTAAAAGTTTCAAACATGCTGTACCCACATCTTTCACATGAACTACTCCAGATACACACATCAATGATTAACACTATTCATTTATTAAACTAAAAAATGAACAAATTCCCAATTTGTAATTGCCTTTTTTGCAATTTCCATACTTGAATTTAAATGTTTCAACCTTTAACTGATTTCTTCTACTTATTTAATCTTTATATAATTTTTGTATCGGTCCACTACTTAAATCTGAGAACAATAATTTTCATAAGTTTTATTTCCAGTCATTTCTATTGTTAAAATATTAATCTTAAATACACAGAATATTTTTAAATTCAGCTTCTAAAAATCGAATAATTTTATATTCAAATTGATTAAATGTAACAAAAAATTAAAAATAATGTTAATAACTGAAGAAAAATATAAGAATTTTTTTTTTTAAATAGCCAGTGGTTAAACAAAAGAATTATATTTCAACCAATCTGTGTGTCCTTATTCAGTTCTCCAGCTGTCAAAATAATTCACTTTTTTAAGAACAGCGATCATTTCCTGTATGCTTATTTATCTTGTAAAATTTAAATGTTTCTGAATCAAAGTTTATATTTCGATAAAGTAATGTAAAATCTTATTTATAAATGTAAAAAATTAGGATAGATATAATTATTTAATACAAAATCATTTATGAACACATAAAACATTTTATTTTTATTTCTGGCTTTCTCATTTAGAAATGTCTAATATTTAAATTACAGTCATTACTGTGAACCACTTGACTTGAAGAATGATCACATTTTCCATGGTATTTTTCTTGTAGTATTTAAAATTTTTCAAATCAAACTTTACATTTTGATAAAGTAATGTAAAAAAAATATGATAAATATAATTATTTACTTCAAAATATGCAAATGTATTACATTTCATTTTCAGTTCTGAATTTGTCATTTATCAACACCTAATTGTGGTCTGTAACAATAATTGTTTTTTATTGCCGATCATTTCCCCAAATGTATTTTTCTTCTAATATTAAAATTTTTAAAATCAACCTTTATATTTCAATAAAGTAATGTAAAATCTTATTTATGAATGTAATTAATTATGATAGATATAATTATTTATTTCAAAATATGAATGCATATAATATTTTATTTTGATTTCTTTAGAAATGCCTATTATTCAAATTACAGTTGTTAGGTATCAACAACAAGTCTTGAAAAAAGATTACTTTTGCAAATGTATTTTTCTTGTAATATTTAAAATTTTCCAAATCAAACTTTATATTTAGATAAAGTAATGTACAATCTTATTTATGAATGTAAAAAATTACAATAAATATATTTATTCAGTTCAAAATCAATTAGGAATGTGTAGAGAATCTTCGTTTAGATTCTGACTTTGTCGTTTAGAAATGCCTACAACACAATTTCCAGATTTGGCAGGCATCCAATCAGAGAAAATAGTCTGTCTAAGCACCAATCGCGAGCAAAGAAAATTGATTGTTTTTTCAAAATGTAATGCTATATGCTGATGTTTTTAGAATTACATTTTGAATTTTTGAATTTAAGCCTAAAATGAAGAAATTGTGACCAAAATTGACCAAGAAATGGCACATGCCATATCCGAAAACCATAAATCGCATTTTGGTAAAATAAATTAGTAATGGATCTAAACGAAAATAACAATTTAAGTGTTAACACAGTGTTATGTAGAAAATATATCTCAATTTTTACTCTAAAGTTTTATATTTAAACATTTTAGATGCTGCATAATATTTGTAATTAAGATCAAACATTAAAACCCAGTTTTATTAACTATTTGCTCTACTGAATCTGTGCATTTATAAAAAAAACAATTTCACGTCATTGTAATTTTCCTATAAAGCCACTAATTTATCTTTTTGCTGATTAACAATACTATGTACTTTTTTTGGAACCCAATACTTTTGATTTGTAATACAATAAACACAACAATACTTGCTACAAATGCAATTGCCTCTTTCTCATTGTTCTTCTAATGTCTGAAACTGTGTATTAGTATTAATAAATGAAGATTGGATTTTATTAAAAATGTATAGATTTTTCTAAAGATATTTTCACTTATAATATAATAAGTAACAGGGAAAATGACAAGCAATTTTTCACTCATAGTACCTTACTATATGAAAAATGTTTAAACATCATTGCTATACCAATCCCAGTAATACTGGTAGTTTTATGAATAGCAATAGAAAATGATAATTTGGAAATTGGGGTTTAAGTTGTTCAATGATGTTAGTTGTAATTTTATTCATGTTTTTTATAACATAGTATCTTACTAGTAAAATATTCTGAATAGTTTTATATTTATTGGAATCTTTCTATTTGATACATAATTGCATGGTTATTGTTAATTATCAATTATATTTAAAGAAATACATTTTATATAATGAGTAATTAGAAATCTATTATTGAATTTATAGAGAAATGTAATGCGTTGTTTGTTTTTTTTACCATTAAATTTGAGGTATTTTTTAGATAGTTATAATTCACATAAGTTACAAATTTGAATCATAAATTGTATTATTTGCTTTAAAATAAAAGATAAATAATAGTTAACATAATGTAAGGTATTTTTATCAGTAATTATAATGATTAAATAGTAATCATTCTTATAATTATTAATAATAAATTTAAAAATTGTTGCTCATTTGTTATTTAAAATTATTTAATTAAAGATTAAATAAATGAGAAGTGATATATGTGTGAATATATATGCACACACATTCATTTAATAATAAATTAAATTTATTGTCTGATACAGTAATCAATTTCGTAGTTACTTAAATAATAACTGTTAGTGTTAATCATATACATTTTAAACAAGTTCAGAAAATCAGTAATTACAATAATAATGTAAATTATAAAACTATGATGCTAAAATTTAATTTTAAATAAATAATATTTTATTATTAAAATTAAGAAATATTGATTTAATAATGTTAGTTTTAATTTCCATTTAACTTTGTGGAAAGTAATTAATATTCATTTTAGCTAAGCACCATAAGATAATTAACCACTCTGACATTGCAAAGTTTTACCAATAAGTGGAAGATAAGCATGTGATTGTGGGATATAATTCAAGAAATTATTAGAGGAGAAAACTATTTACTTGTCATAAAAATTTTCAGTGTAAACTTATTAAAACATTTATTTTATTTTAATAGTAAAGTTAATAATCGTAATTTTACAAACATGGAATTCATTTTAAAAATTATGTCAATTAATTTTATTATAGATTAAGAAGCAAACTATTCTTGTTAGTATCCCACATATGCTAATTACAAAGTTATGAGAATGGTTGGAACCGAAGCTTTATTCAATTGGATAAAATGTACTTCAATATATGAACCTGCAGATTACTAAACTGTTTTTCCTATTTAAAATGAAAGGGAGATGTAAGAAATTTATTTCTTATTAATTTCCGTATGACTTATGATATAAAACATTTTCCATCAAATCTTATCTTACTTAATTGTATATATCATTATATTTACTGACACTATTGATATTTAAGGATATAAATTTATTTATGACATTATTAACATGACATCTTCCTAAAAGAAGAAGGATATTGTGCACATTAAATATTATCAAAAGTTTACCATTGCTTATTTAAAATCATTTATATATTTGTACTTTATTACCTATTTTAAATGTTGAATTATTTTGAGGAGTAATATTAGAACTCTCTAATTCTACATGTATATGCCTTTGATGATTGAAGAAAACAATGTTTTGTTTTTTTTAAAAAAAAAAAACATATAATAAAATATATTTACTAATGTGTAAAGTAATCTTCATATAGACATATAATTAGGATGTACATATGCTACAAGAACTTATTATTGTGGAGATAACTACTATTTGGATTTTATTTTTGTTTGTAATTTATGCCATTAATAATGGTGAAAGCGTAGAAGAAAAAAGAATAAAGATGTTTCTCTTCTTTCAAGCAACAGTTGGTCATAATGACATATTGGGAACGATACTGTCCATGAAGTGTTGTGATTTATTTTTCAAGGAATTGAAGAAGAATATTTGTTTACATTATTTTAGTGGAATTGATTACATTATTAAGATAATATTTAATATTTGGAATTAATTTTTTAGGTTATTTTAGATTTAATTATTTAATAATTTTTGTATAAAAAATAAAAAAAGTTTATTGATTATATTTTTATAATAGAAAAGAGATGGCATTCAAAGAAGGATCAGCAATGATAATCATAAAATATTAAGATTAAAAATAATATGTTTTAATAAAATATAATATATTGGTATTTAATTTTGAGCCCAGAATAAGATAAAATAAATATTTATAAAATTTTTAATATGTGAATTTAAATGAAATTATATGTTAAAGAAATGAATATATTTATTATAATGTCAGTATGATGATATAAGTGTATGTATGTATATATACATATATATATAAATATATTATAATGAAATTAATTATATATATATATATATATATATATATATAATTAATTTCATTATAAGTCAAAAATAAGTGTTTTTTATTTTATTTTATATATATTTATGATAAATTATATCATAAAACTATTTATTTATTTGTTAGACTTTTTGCTATGTCAAAAAGTATTAAAGTATTAATGATAAGTTTAGATGTTCTTAAACAAATGTTCAATTATGATTTATGTGATGCATTTCATAAGGAGTAACAGCCTTTAAGTAGTATGGAAAATATATATTTATTGGAAATCATGTAGTGATAAGAATGTGATAATTAAGATTAAATATGATACATTATAGAGTAAGTCACAATTATTATTATATAATGGATGGTAACATGATCTGAAACTTCTAAGACCTGAAATAGTAGCCAATATAGTAAATTAAGATAGACACAATATATGTGACCTTAAGTTACATATAATCCATAGTATCATTTTTTTATAATTGTATAATATATCTATCCCACACTTGTTATCATAAAAAAATGCACTGTTATAAATATTATATAAGAGAATTAAAGATTTAAGTAATGGTAATAGCTAAACATTCAAATAGTGATAAGGTAAATCAAATTGTTGTAAGAATGGAGAAATGCAAAACAAATAGCATAACAAAGAAAGTAAGAATAAATATTTTATGATTTTTTTACTGGATATAGATGATCAAAATACAATATAATAGAATCAGGTATGTGAAATATGATGTTGAAAGAAAACCTGATATTTTATTATTATTATTATTATTATTATTATATGTAAGTAAATAACGGTACCATATCTTAATAAACATTTAAAATAACTACATATTTATTTTATAACAAAATAATAAAAATAGAAGAAATAAAAAAAGTTATAGAACTGTAATTAGATAATAATACTATATGAAGTTTAAAAGTTAAGGAATGATAATGTAAAAGAATATATTTGTCAAACATTTATAACTTGATATATATATATATATATATCAATGTCAAGTTTTTCCTATTTTGTATTAATATATATATATATATATATTAATACAAAATAGGAAAAAGGATTTTAATGTTAATGGAGTAAAGTATCAAATATACTATATTCTATTTGCCCATAATTTCAGAGTGAAGTATGAATTATTTTACTTTATAATAATTACTTAGTTAATATTAGTTTATAATATGTTTCTATATTATATTAAATAATGTTTATTAAATATGAGATATGTGTAAATTGTTTTAAATTTTGTACAATACTACTTTAATAAGTGTTAATGTTTGTTTTTAAATTAATAAAGTATTGATATTCTCATTTCATTTTCACAAGTCATTGTTCATCATTCTTGCCACACATATATTATAATAATTAAATATATAACTAAAATAAAATTCTAAATAAGAAAAAAAATATGGCAGTTGTTTAATACATTCAACATTGTAGTTAAAATATTAATTAATTCAAATTTTCTTTATCATTCTCAATGATTATGACATGGGGTGAGTAATTACATGCCAAATAAAAATAGAAGTGATTGGCTTATATTACATTCTGATAATAAATCATTTCAAAAATTGATTATAGTAATTAATAGTCGTAAGCGCTGGTTAATAATTTTATTTTTAGTCAATTTATAGGAAAAGTTAATTAGTTAGTTTAAAGGTGTAGAATTTATCAGTATATTTGTTTTTTTTTTATTATTTTAGTTATAGCTGGAAGTAAGTAAAATCTCTCTTTATATTTGGTTATGGAAATTAAGTTATTTATTTAAAAAAACAAAAAAACAATATATATCTGAAATATATATTGATTTAAATATAATGGCAATAAAAGAGTGATATAAAATCATTTCAATAAGTAAATAAAGATTACATTATATATTATAAAATTTACTATAGGAAATTTTAATATTCACTATAATTTGCTCATTTTATTGTGAGCCATTGGAGTATTATTGATATTTTAGTGGAATAGGGTTTTGTGATATTCCTAAGCCATTCATGGTGTTGGTATAGTGTGCACCAAATGATAAAAAGAAGTGGCTCACTGGGTGATGGAAGAACAAGTCTGATGATTATGATTTTATTGTTAAAATATTTATTAATATTGATATAATAATACATTTACATAATATAAATAAGATTAATATTATTAGATATTTTATATAAAAGAAAAAAAATCTGATTAGACTGAGTTAGAAGGTTTTGTTTGTATTTACCCTATAAAATATTTGGTGGGTTGATTGTCCAGACAGGTTACAATAAAAAAAGTATTCATACAGCTTTAATCATACATTATTTAACAAATTCATCTTCAATAAAACATTTTAATATTTAGTGTAAATATTATGGAAATAGTTCAACATACTATCACATCTAAAATTCCATCATCAGAAACCTACTGGCAGATGTTTATGACTTGGGTAAATTTTTTGCCAATTACAAACATACAACAACCAACAAATACATACAATATACTTTACAATTTCTTATGTTTTTTTTTTAAATGGTTCTTCTATTACTTTAACATTCTATTTAAATATTTTACAAAATCAACTTCACGCGAAGCATCATAGAATATGGGTAATAATTTAGCATGTAATAGAGCAGATGTTTCATCTTACTGCTCTGAATCATGGGAAATGTGGTGAAATTCTTTATTTACAGACTATATTTTATAACAGAAATAAAGTCTGATAACATAAATTTGTCATTTGTCAACTTGTTTACGTAACATAATTTTCATACACATGATTTAATGAAGAAAAAAGTTTAAGAACGTTTCATTTAAAAAACTAAAGATGTTGGAAAACAAATCTTACGCATGAATTTTAAAATATTTTATAAGTAAAGGTCCCAGTGATCTTGAAACACAGATACAATAATAGAGAACAATCATATTATTAAGTAGTGGAAACATTTTCATTGTAAAAGTAACCACAGCATTGTACCAGAAAAGCATTTTTATATATTTTATGAATACATTGTTTAAAAAGCCAAAAAAATTGAAATAATAATCTTAAATAGTATCCTTTTCATTCATTCAGTTATTTGTTTATATGAGCATTAATTGATTTGTATTTAACAACATATAGAGAAATCATCCAAATGAAGAATTTTCATTCATAATATTTGATCTCCAATTTATAGGAAAATGTTGAATTCCAGTAAACTAAATGGATGAAGAAAATTGTTTATATGATAGTAAATGAGAATATCACGTCTAATGTGAATGTATTATGCTTTTCATGTAAAGAACACTGGTGTAAAGTAACAATTGAAGGGATGAGAGACTCACATGGTACCAAATTTAAGAATGTCATAAAGAAAATCATAAACAGGGACCAACTAATTGTCCAAGCTATATCACAAGAGCAACATGGAGAATTTTGGATCTACTTTGCTTTAAATAGAAATATAATTGATGTAATTTTTATATTTCTATCATTCAATATAGAAATAAAATACATTTTTCTTTAAAAACAAACAAACAATAACATTATTTAGTAGTGAAAGGAAGAGAGAGAAAAGGAAAAGTAATTTGAGTGATGAGCAGAAAATTGGTATTCAATCGATTTTGAATAAAAGTTTAAAAAGGAAAGAAAAAAATGTTATTAATCCTGCTGAGATTAAACACCTTAAGAATAAGTTAATTGCTAATGATGTAATCATTTTTCATGAAGACAAAGCTGGTAGGTTTGTTATTATGAAAGGAAATGAATTCAAAGAGAAAATAGATAGAAAATTATATAATGGTAAATATATGTTTTTAGATAAAGATCCAGGTAATTCTGTTAAAAGAAAATTAATAGATATTATGAAGAAAATGGTTAATTTAAAGTTTTTTAATAGAATAGATTATTTAAAATGCTATCCTAATGATTTTACATCAGCTAAGATGTTTGTGAATATTAAGACTCATAAAGATGGTTTTCCTTTAAGATTTATTTTAGATTTTACAGGTAGTGTTGTAGAGGATATTTCTAGATTCTTGAATAATTTTTTAAAACAATTTGTTGAATTTAGTCATTATCCTGTTTCTTCATCTTTTGAGGCTTTTGATAAGATTAATAATTTTAAAATAGAAAGTAATTGGGTATTTGGCAGTTTAGATATTGGAAATATGTATCAGTTTGTTAATAGGTTAAGCAGTATTGATATTCTTATGTCTGTATTGATTAAGAAAGGTTCTTTATCAAAAAATAAAATTAAGGTAATTAAAGATTTGCTTTTGTTATTAGAAGATTCTATGTATTTTATTATAAAGGTAATTTTTATAAGATTCAGAAAGGGTAGATAATAGGTTATATTATTTCTCCTTTAGTATGTTCAGTTTATATTAATCATATGGAAGAGGGAATTATTATTAAAAATAATTGTTTATATGTAAAGTTATTTGTAAGATTTGTCGATGATTGTTTATTTGTAGTTGGGAATGATAAATTTAAAGAATTTGTAAATGAGTTTAATTGTTTTGATCTTTCTATAAAATTTGTGTTAGAAGAAGATGGGTTATATTTTGGTAAGTTAAAATTTTTAGATGTTTTAGTGATTAGAAAAGTAGAAAATAATTGTTTATTGTTCATTTATTTTGTTAAATGTAAAGAATTAAGATCTATAATTAAACCTGATAGCTACCAGTCTGTATATCATAAAGTAGCTGCTTTAAGGAATTATTGTCATAGGAATATTAAATTAAATAATTCTAGTGGGATAGCTTTGTTTCAGAAATATCAATTTTATAAAGATTACTTGAGTGTTGGTTACTCTGATAAATTTGTTGAAAGTATTTTATTTAATAGTAATATTTGTAAGAATGTAAAGGTAAAGGAAAATATGATTTTATTTCTTTGCCATATAAATTGTCTTCTTATAAAATTGTATGTAGAAATAATAAATTGTTTGGAAATAAAAAAATTGCTTGGAAAAGGGGTGTTACATTGAATAATTTATAAAATAACACAATAGAGATTTTTGATAAAAGACCATTCATGGTGTAGTACATTTTATTCTTTGTTTATTTAGTAAGAAGGTTTACATAGGTCAGAGTAGTTTGAGTTTAAATGAAAGAATAAATGTTCATAAAAGTAGAGTTAAAAATAGATATCTTAGTTCTGCTTTGTATGTCCATGAAAAAGATATAGGCCACACTATTGATTTTGATGAAGCTAATGTTGTCTTCTTTGAGAAAAATGAAATCAAAAGAAGTATTAAAAAAATCTTTATTATTGAAAATTGATTATTCTAAAGCAATTATTTTATTTAAGAGTTATTTTAATATTAAGGGTGGATGGGAAGTAAATGGAATTGTGGGTAATGGCTAATATATATATATATATATATATATATATATATATATATATATATATATATATATATATATATATATATATATATATATATTGTAGTTTTAATAGTTCTTTACACTTGAGAAGTCTGCTTGTAGCAGTGAAATCTTTGGTACTGTTTTAATATGATTTTTTATGCTGGTCTTGTTGAATTTTGGATTTGGGGTAATTTTAATTATATATTGACTAGTTTAGCTTTATGCTTGTAATGTTTATATATATATATATATATATATATATATATTATATATATATATATATATATATATATATAATATATATATATATATATATATATATATATATATATATATATATATATATATATAATGCATCAAGTTGTCTTAAAATTTAAATAAATATTTGTTTGTGTTTAATTGTTTTCATATATATGTATATGTATATTATAATTCCATGTCTGTATTTTTTCAAAGCAATATACAGAATTATATAATTGAATATTTATAAATAAAGTAATCATATATATATATATTATAATGGTGCAGACCTGTGGGTCTTAATGTATCTGCACTACATGGGCGCCATCTAGGCATTTGAACCTATAAAATTTATATAGTAGGCAGATACGTAAGTTAAGATTAAAAAAAAGTTTTTTTTTATATATATTTTATTCTGACCATTAGCCCAATGTCACTAGCTCATACAGTAGCAGAGATTTAAACATTTTATCAGTTTTAATAGATTTATTCTCAAAATATATTAATATTTAAAACAATAAAATAAAAGAAGTGTCTGCCAGTAATTAACACACAAACATTTATTTACGCACATATATAAAATTTATATTTAAAATTGAGGAATAAATTTAGACTTTACAATTAGTTTTAAATTGGTTATTATTATTACTTTTAAATTTAAATTATTGTTTAATAAAGTCCGCACAGATGGACATTTTAATTATATTTTACTCTAGCATGTTGAGCATAGATAGGCTACATAGATTTTTTTCCACTTAAAAAATTATCAAAACATTCATTCAATCTCAGACTAAAAGTTCATAGCCAAATCCAATGCCTGATTCCAGATATATAGTCGCAACCAATGCAATATGAACATGAGAGCATAACAACATGCCGACAGGAATGTGCATCTGACAGCATGATATTATTTGAAGGAAATGTTCCATGTCCAGAACAGGAATGTGCATCTGTCTGACTAAGGAATCATGTATATAATTTTTAAAAGAGTGCTAAGTATGGGGGAGAGTGGTCTTTCTGCTGACTTACAAATCCCTGTACATAGAACTAGAAGGAGACAATGATGCAGAAAATAGGTCTGTGACCATTTCAACAATATGACTGCCTCTTTGGCGTCATGCATTTAGTTGGACACATTGCTTTGTATGCTAAACATGCTTCACATTACATTAATATAAACACCCATATATCCCTCCACAAGCATTGTCCTAAATATGAAACAAATAACCTGAAATTAACCCTTTAAAATAAACATAAACTAATTTAAACAAAGTTATTAATTTTTATCCATGCAGCTATCCATACCCAACTTTAATTTGATACATTTTAATTAAAATATAACACTCATAAAAAAGAGAAATGGAAATGATTGCTTAAACGTCTGCATAAAATATATTAATAATTGAATTTGCATTCTTTAAATCAGACAAGAGTTCTTATTTTCAGCTATTAATTGCAATTTTTGAAAAGTTCTTATTAGATAGACACAAGAGTTTATACTTTACAGATTGAGCAGATTTAGAAGTCCATCTTCATTATCATTTTCGTAGATTTGTCCTTCTTTGAAACAAAACTGCTACTTGTCATGCATTTGGGCGGAAACTGTCATCCAAAGGCCTCAGCTGGTTGTCCAGAAAATTAAATTTATTGCAGACTTCCACATCGTGAAAATCTGCAATATAGCTAGTTATAATGATATATTCATAGTCATCTCTAAGATAACAATTCTAATAATAATTTTGCTTTTATATTTTTATTAGTCTATTATCATTCAATCTTTGGATTCAACCAGCAAGACGTCACTAATCCTCTGGTGTTTCAATTACGGTCCATGCAGACATTTCCGGTGTTGCATTGTCATTTAATTTCTTTTTCTCTTACCATTTAATTTACTTTAAGTGCCCTGGGGGATAGTTTGCTTTAGAACAATCATTTAATTAATAAAACAATCATTTCCATTTTCTAAGATTATAGAAATCAACATTATTTCTATTTATAAATATCAATCTTTATATTTTTACTTTTTAACAAAAAAAAATCCTTTCAAATACTTTTTCTTAAAATAGTTGAAGTTTTCCATCTGCGCAACAATATATACATTAAACAACTTTTAATTTTCAGTTTTTAATTTTTTTTTCTTATTAATAAATCAATTTTTTATTTACAAACTTTTTATTTTCATTTTAAAATAATGTAATGGCATATTATATTCTGTTACAATATGTCAACAGATGGCGTTCTACCAAAAACACCTTCAAGCGTATTTCATTTACATAAATGTCAGAGAATGCATTCACTATCTCTAACTTTAATTCCACTTTCAGATCTGATTTCAAGCTATTTGCTATTGTCAGTGAAAGACAGGAATAAGAACTAGATCTAAACACAAACTCTGAGCGTGTATGAAACAGTTTCTATTCAGCTTGCAAGTGTGAATTTTTTAGACACGTTAATGTCTTCAAACTCAGCATAGCAAGCCAGATAGCTACATGGGTCTGATATCAGTTCAGCATCACCACATAGTAGAAGCCTCTGCAATATATATCATTGCAACAAAGACCTCAAAGGTACATTTATTAAAAGAAAATCAAGTTAAGAACTTGTTAACGCTTGAATTTATGTCAACAGATGGTGTTCTACCAAAACCACCATCAAGTGTATTTCGTTTACATAAATGTCAGAGAATGCATTCACTATCTCTAACTTTCATTCCACTTTCAGGTCATTATTTCAAACTATTTGCTATCATCAGTGAAAGACAGGAATAAGAACTATATCTAAACACAAACTCTGAGTGTTTATGAAACAGTTTCTATTCAGCTTGCAAATGTGAATTTTTAGACACATTAATGTCTTTGAACTCTGGCTTGCTATGCTAAGTTCGAAGACATTAAGGTGTCTAAAAAATTCACGCTTGCAAGCTGAATAAAAACTGTTTCATAAACACTCAGAGTTTGTGTTTAGATCTAGTTCTTATTCCTGTCTTTCACTGACGATAGCAAATTGCTTGAAATCATGATCTGAAAGTGGAATTAAAGTTAGAGATAGTGAATGCATTCTCTGACGTTTATGTAAACGAAATACGCTGAATGGTGTTTTTGGTAGAACGACATCTGTTGACATAAATACAAGTGTTAACAAGTTTTTGACTTGATTTTGTTTTTCATATATATATATATAAAGTATAACTTTAAAAATATATAAAATTTTTAGAGTTATACTTTACTTACATCTAATTACTGTACTTATATATATATATATATATATATATATATATATTCGATTACATACTTATGTATTATAATGAAACTGAAAGCAATCTTTAAATTTTTTGCTTAAAAAAAATTAATAAAATAAAATTCTCATAAATAATGCAAACGTTTCAGTTGAGGGCTTGTTTTTTATAAAAGTCTGAATAGTTTTTCTTTATTATTAATTTAAAAGGAAATACACTTTGCTACAAAAGAAATACTCTATAAAGTTGGGAGTAATTGGAAGAAGAAAATTAATTTAGAAAAAAATTAAAATATAACAGTTTAAACTATAAAATACTCTTTTTTTGGTTAAGTTAAAAAAAGGAAAAGAAATCTTAAAACCCCCCAAAAAATATGTTTCCCTTAAATTATTTATTAGAATAAAATATACATGTGCATAAATAGCGAATGATTGGTAAAATAAATATGTACATGTTCAATGTTAAGGAATAAATGAAAGTTTACAAAATATTGTATAATCATAAACAATATAACTACAGAATTTGCAATGGCTACAAATTAAAAATTCACAACACAACTAATTTGCAATGGCTACCAAATGAAAACACATAATCAAAGCTTATCTAAGGAATGTTTTCAAAAACTGGATGAATTTCAACAATTATAGTTGGTGGACATAAAATCCAATTACCAAAGTGACAATAGTTCATCATATAAATACTCTGGATTTTCATCAATCAGCAGTTTAGTTCATTCTATCAGTTGAGATTAATCGGATTAAATCATTTGTTCAATTTAGTTAAGTCAATGAGTTCTCAATCAGTCATATCATGCACTCATTAACAATGATCATGCACTGTTGAGCATCTTTTAGGAGCATACAATGAGTTTCAAGCCTTTTCTAAATGTCAGTAGCTTGTCCAAGATAGAAGTGATGCACACAGAATAATGTGAAGCTGCCTGATGTCTAACTGCCTTGAATAAGAAGTAGCAAAGAACAGCACTCAACAGAAAAACTCCACAAAACATTGAATCCAATTGGTTGGAAAGATTTTCAGTTTAAGCAACAACTCAAGAAGTCAATGTTCAAAGCCTATAGGTAATAAGAAACATTTATTATTTCCATTTCTGATATTAATGTAGCCAATGCAATTACTTGAAGCATCCCAGAATCAATTAGTAAATGAACTTTATAGCATACAAAAAAACTATTGATGTGCATGCTTTGAAATGCCATGTATGTAAATGCTTTATAATATTTTGTATTGATTTCATGTGTTTATTAAATGTCATCTATTATTTAATGCTTGTGTTATATTCTATTATATTATATGAATTCAGAGTGTGTGCATAGTTATTATATGTGATTAACATTGTCTAATTTAATTAAGTTTCTATAAAAGTAGTTAAAATTAGCATAATAAATATTTAGTTAAATAAATTATCTTTAAGCTTAATTTTTGTTGGTCAATTCTTAAACACTAATTAAAGCAATAATATGTTAAATTATTATTTTGATTGAGCTAGTCATGGGATATTTTGAGTGCTGAACTATGAGCCTACTGTCCAAACACATTAGTTCTCATGCCTGAGGTTCATCTCAAAACAATTTAAGTCCTTGAAAAGTAGGGGTTTGAATCTAGCACTTAAGGTGTGCCATGGTCTGGAAACGTAATTGGGTTATGTGTTGCATAGTTCAGCCTCTATGTCTTTGAATGTTGATTTTAAATTGATGGGTGTTAAAACTAAAAGAAATATGCACTTTGATAAACCTCATATTTTGAATACTAATCTATTTCAAACTGATTCTCATGCTTCATTTCAAACTCAGTTACATTACAGTTTGAGATCGAACAAATTTTCTTTCAAGAGTTTACTTTGAAAATGACAGATGCTAGTTCGTTAAAATATTGGTATATAATAGAAAATAATATCTGGTTTTACCTCCAAAATGTTATTTTTATCAAATAAAGGCTCATTAACGAAAATGTACTGAGCATCTATGTATTATTGTTCTTTGAAAAAAACAAAAGAAAACTACTATATTGGGAGAAAAAATTCAAAATAATACCTATCACTTTTATTAATGCATCTCAAACTGAAGGGCAAAAATATTATTTCAAAACCAACTCAAACTATTCAAAAATATCAGCATTCATGAATGTTGTGTTCATCAACTTGTTAACAGATTCAAGACAAAGTGAACCAGAGACTCTTCAAAGAACTGTTTATTTTTTTATAAAAATAAAAACATATGAGGTCAATAAATAAAATATAATTAATTTTTGAAATTGTATTGTATATACATTTGTTGTTTTGTCATATTTTCCATAGTATTCATAAAATATCAAAGCTTCTTATCTGATATTGCTGTTATTTATTCATGTAAAATGGTATATTATATTATAATATTTTTTTTTTGCTAAAAATGTTGCACTAAAAGGCATGAAATTCAAAATTCCCACTCTAACAAAAAGACATAAGTCCCACCCTGACATATTCTGCCATTGTATGTTGCCAAGGCTGTAAAACAGACAGGGTTTTATGACATTGTAGTTTCCAATGACACAGAAACACATTTTTTGGAAAATTTATTATGGATTTAGATAATTTTTTAAAAAAATAATTTACATTATATTTATTGAATATCAAGAAATATAAATTATTAATTACTTATTTTGATTTGAAAAACTTTATTTTCAAAAATATAACATTACATTAGCATCTAATGTAAATATGGTCTGAAGCAAATTAGAATAATAACTTTGATGTAAATAATCTATTTTATATTCATTAGTAAGAAAATAGCACAATTTTGCAATAAATATTTAAAAAAAAAAACTTTTAAAGCATAATTCATTAGATATAAGAAAAATACATAATTATTCATTTGGATGTCTAAAAATAATATGAATTAAAAAATATTTCATTGATTTTATAAACTGAAAATAATCTTTCTAAAAATGATGATGTGTAAAGTCTTTGTTTTGGTTATGATCTCATTTTTTTAATATTTATAGAAACACAATGTTGACAGTTGAAACGTAATTCAGTAGTAAACAAAAATATCTATCATAGAAGTCAAATTTATTATTTTCTGATATGTAATAATCATTTTATTATTTATTTTATGTTGATGTGTGAGACAAAGAAAAACGTCAGAAATATCAGAATGATAGTGAAATTCAGCAGGGTTATTAGACTTTAGGAAATGTAAGTAATGTATATTGATGTAGCAGTGATTTTGCAATATTTAATGACTGTTTGGTAAATAACAAATATTGTGATAAGATGATTCATATTTGAGAATACCAGAAAAAAAAGAACTATAGTCCAGAAAAACACAGCTATATGTAATACTTATATGAGGCTAAAACCTTAGTACATGAACATTGAGTGCTTAATTTTAACAAGAGAGACCTCTACAAATCATAATGCAAAATTCAACTTTATAAAGATGAAGATTTGTAGAGGTCTCTCTTGTTAAAATTAAGCACTCAAGGTGCATGTACTAAGGTGTTAGTCTTATAAAAATATTATGTGCTGACATCATGCTTAATAAGAATTAATATCTACAGCTATATGTAGTACAACCTGAAGAGAATTTTGTTAATATGTAGTGGAATTCTATTCAAATAGCTAATCTCTGATCTAGAACTGCTTAGATATTATCAACTATTACTATTTACTACTACTACTACTACTACTACTACTACTACTACTACTACTACTACTACTACTACTACTACTACTACTACTACTACTACTACTACTATTATTATTATTATTAGTAGTAGTAGTAGTAGTAGTAGTAGTAGTAGTAGTAGTAGTAGTAGTAGTAGTAGTAGTAGTAGTAGTAGTAGTAGTAGTAGTAGTAGTAGTAGTAGTAGTAGTAGTAGTAGTAGTAGTAGTAGTAGCAGTAGCATTAGTAGTAGTAGTAGTAGTAGTAGTAGTAGTAGTAGTAGTAGTAGTAGAGTAGTAGTAGTAGTAGTAGTAGTAGTAGTAGTAGTAGTAGTGTGAGTATACTTTATTTAGCTCTAGTACATGAATTATCTTCATGTGCACTTACATGCAATTTAAACAAATATATAATTATCCAATATAAAGCAACATGGGTTTTATAGAAATTAAATAACAACATAAGAAACATAATAACTGTTCTTGCTTTGTTATTTTGTATTACTATTGTCAATCTAAAAACAAAATGAATACATACTGTAAATAAAAGATGAATCAATTGTTTTATTTAAAGAAAATTTAAATTTATTTTTATAAAACATTGAAAATTTTGAAATCATTAAAACTGAAATCATCATCCAATAATGCATAATTTCTTAAATATTATAAATTTATGTGCACTTGCCTGCCAGTTAGTGTTTAAAAAAATTAACTGAATCACAAGTTTAGAAACTATTTGTACATAAACCAATTCTCACTGATCATGCTTAAATCAAGGTTTAAGTCTATTGTGTGCCTAATGTTATAATCGAATATTGAATTGCACATATTTAGTTAACCTATTGCAAGAAAAAGACAATGTCCCATTTTCTACTTCCTACAATAAGACTTATATGACTTATAAATGTAAGTCTATTTGATTATAACATCAGACATACAATAGATTCAATCTCTGATTTAAGCATACTAAGTGAGATTTTCTGTTTATACAAATATGCGCTAAACTTAAAAGATTTACTTATGTATTTAGTTTATAATATTTAAGAAATAGTGTATTATTGGCGGTTGACTCGATCATTAATAAATTTAAATAGAATTAGTGTATTTTATTTTAATTAATTTGAACCACTTACCTATACATGTGAGTCATAGTGGAATATTTAATTTAGATGATATGATTATTTTACCCTAAGAATATCGAAATGCTACTGATTAGTAACTTGCATAAACATCAATAAACAACTATATTATATTTAATATTAATGAATTACGATACCAAATGAATTCGCTATATTTAGTTGGTTTGTAAATATAGTTTATATTTTTTTAAAAAATTCCTTTTTCTCAGTTTTATATCTAGAAAATGATCAATTGTCAGTTGTAAATTTTAATGCTAAACTATGAAATAAAGCAATTATAGTATAGAGAGATGATAAAATAAACTGTACATTTTTTGAATTATTTATAAGAATTTGTTTTTTTTTTTTAGTCATGGAATATCATTTGTAAGGTTAACTTATTACCATATTAATTGCCATTAGATGTTGTCATATACCCAGTAAGTTTGTCTCTTCTCCATTTATCTATTGCTTGATATAAAAACTATTTCATATACAATTATCAACTAGATATAGAGAATTTATACAACATTTACATAAAGGGAAACTCCATATCTAATATCATTTTAGAAATCAACTTTTTAATTATAACTCATTCACACATATGTAAGGTTACAATTTGATGACAAAATTTGTGAGTATTATCAAACCAGAACAAGTCTCACAAACATTCCAGTTGAGTACAATTTGGCTTCTGAATTCTCGGACATTTTCTCCATGAGGGGTGTATCTAAAAGTGATTGCCCTTTGGGTCTTCAATGTAGAGCATTAACCATGATAAAGGAAGTCAGTTAATTGACGATTTACTTAAGTTTTCTGAAGTTGTCCCATGATTATTACTGATTGAGTGATGTGTAATACACAATCACATGATCCTTACATCATCTCTTCTTCCTCATTATACAACAATGTTCAAACTCAGAAAGAATGTTAATGTACTCTATATCAAGGCATAATTATTTCAAGTTTGGCATATGGATAAAATACGTGTATTGTGTATTTAATTGGAAAATAGACAAATAAAAGGACAAACAACTATTTTAATTTAATGTTTAATGTTTAACAAATTTATTTTGATGACAATGAATGTTTTATAAGAAAAATGATGTTTTTTATCATTTAATAATTTTATAGGTATGATCATCCTGTATTTGTTTTTATCAACTATTGATTAGCCCAAATCTTTGATTCCTATGCAGGATAGTCATACACCATTCAAAATTCAATAATATCATGTTAACATAGAAGACAATCTAAAACTATATAATAATGCTAAAGTCTTTGTAACTGAACATCCTTTCATGCCTATTCTGGTGTTGTATGCATCTATGATAGACTAGACCAATCATTCAAGGGTTTAGTAATGTATTCCAAATAACAAATAGTTAATAACTAAATTTTTTGAACACAGACATTGAACATCAAATATTGTAATTATCAGAGTGTAAGTACTTAATATTCAATAAGAACAAAGTCTCACTTTTCAAATCAATAGTTTGTTGGATCATTCAGCAAGATAGGTCTGGAATCTGAACCTATATATTATTACTAAAGAAAAAATAATATTTTAATTAATGGCTCCCCTTCTCTATAAACTAATTGATGATTGTATGGATTGACATCTGATTTCAAAAGAAAGAAGTCAATATAACAAGTAAAACTTCAATAAAATATATAGAAACATAACATGAGATATTAATCCAGTGTAGTATAGTCACAGTTCAAAATATTTTAGTTAATATTGGAAAACGTCTGGGAATCATTGCCTTTTTTGTAAGTTCTTTTGTATTAACAGGGTTGTAGTGTAAATGATACTTTTTGATCTCCTTTTGAATATTCATGATGATGAGTCAGTCTCTTTCATGAACTATCTTTCCAGTGATGATATAATTTCTGTTATTGATCATAGCATATTGTAGATCTTTTTACTGACATGATTGTCAGGATTTTGATTTTAATTAATACTCATATCGGACATATGGACATATATGGTTGTGCGATGAGCAGTTCTGTCCTTATAATATTTTCTCAATTCTTAGCCACACATGACTTGTTCTTTCATAGCTTATAACTTGGATTAGATATATTAATTTTATGGAATTAGTGGTGGGTTTCTTGAGTAAACTTTTTCAGGTTGTGGTAATAGTAGCTTGTGAGCTTTGATGTTGACAATTGTTAAAATTATGAATAAATTACTTTTAGTAATTCATATATTAAATTTCCTTGAAGACATAGATTATTTACCTTCCCTTTTTTTCTTTAAAATCATGTTATCTATTGTCTCATGATTATACTTTTATTTGCATAATTGATGTCCTTTGATATTTATAAAATTTAATGCTGGTTTAATAAACAAACAAATTTAATATTACTTGCTTTTTCTTTCTTATGTTTTTTTCGAAATTTTTGCTTTCTTGCATTTCCGGACTTGGTATATATTCATTTTTTAAGTCACTATTGGTATAAATATGGTTTCCATTGACAGTTTTACATGTTTATTAATATATAATTGATAATGCATACTTGATTAATTTAATTGTGTGGTTCTTGTTTGATGTTATACATAATAGGTAATGGTAATGTCGTTACCTCTATACATTAAAGTTTTATATTTTTTCAAATAACTTACATTTCCTTTTCTCTTATAGAATTAAAATTAAACATATTATTTTAAAGTTTCAAAGATTTTGGTTTATATGTATAAAAAGTGGGTTGGTTGTCAATGAGTTATTGCTTTTGTTGATATTTGGGTTGGAGTATTTCATGATGTTTAGATTTGTTATTGCAAGTTAAAATGTTTTTTTTTTTTTTTTTTTTAAGTTTATTTTTTCTTAAATTGTTGATTTAGTGTATACACTAATATGATGGCATTAGTTAATGATCTTATCATTATTATGTACACATATTGAAGCAGTCGGATCTCAGTTCGATCCTAGCTTCATGACATCTAGCCATAAGCCCACTTCAAACCCTAGTACTAACCTTAAATTTCAGATGCAATGGGGCTTTATACGTTGAATCCACGCTAATTTCCATAAAGAAAAACTTATTTTATAAATGTCTATTAAAATTAATTCGTTTGAGTTTAAATCAATCAATGCTATTAATAAATTCATGATAAAATTATTCCTGAATTTATATATATTACAACTGTGTGGATTGTGCGTATATATTTATAAATATTTAAATGTATATAATTGTTCGACAGTTTCATTGCGAAGGGAATGTTTGATTTTACTTTAAATAATTTGTTAAAATTTTAGTGATTAAAAGCTACATTCTTTCGATAAGCTTTTAGATTCTCCCTTTCCAAAACAATGGGTAAAGTTTTATTAATTAGAAAAAAAGATAAGTATTTAAATGTAAGGATTTACTAATTAAAATCATTTATTTTGATTTTAAGAATTCATTTTCTAATTAGAAAATGAATTCAAGTTAATGAGTTTGAAAGCCTTATAGAAGGAATGTATCTAAAAACAACTAGTAGATTTTGTGACATTGATAATGAAAGAAGCGCAAGCCGGAAGGCATCAGATACAGTATAAATAGCTCTGAAATGTTTGGAGACAGAGAAGCCATCTTTGTTGTAGAGAAGTGCAAATAAATTCTGTGCATCTTAAAATCATGAATTTAAATAGTTTCTATCATGGTGAAGGGCTAAAGCATCAGGAGTCTGGCTACGGTTCCTGCAGTCCCCTGAAAATCTTCAATGAAGCTGGTAAATCCTTTCCGGGCCAATCGTGCTGTAAAAATCATGAAAAATTAATAAAATGCTGTTTAAGTAATCAAACAAATGTGTGCCTACATTTTAAAAACCCAGATGTGTAAACTAAGGAACCAGCCTGGAAGAAATGGTAATATATTTCCATAATGAACCGTACTTTCTGGCCAGTTTCAAAGTTTACTTTACACTCCCTTTAAGAGCTCTTATTATTCTTTAATGCAAATCTGTACAAAACATTCTTTTATTTATACTTTTTAAATTCATAGTAATTCTCTCAATCTCTAGTCCTCAGATTTAATTTTAAGCCAATAAACATCACATGATTTCCATCTCTTATGCTTGTGTATAACTGTTGTTAAAACAGGCAAACTCACTATACGTATGCCACACACAGCAAGCTAGAGTAATAAAAAGATGCCAAAAGGCTTGCGCATAAATACCCCATCTAGTGCCTACTCATCCAATATCCCCAGACTAGTTTCTGGATTGTGGCCTTCATCAGTGAGAAGCCTTGGATCTGAGAGCACTGCATCTAGATCTTAGAATCTAATGCAACCCTCCAGCACCACCTTTTATCACCATTTAACTACAAACCTATGAGTCTTAAACTGAAAACACCTTAATGTTTCCAATTCAAGCCCATCAGCTTATATAGTTATATGGGTCTGAACCCAGTTCAGTTCCCATACATTTTGGTGTCTTTGGTTTTTTAATAACCATAGCCACCGATATTCTATTAGGCAGAATTGGTTTTAAGCCAATAAACATCACATGACCACCATCTCTTATTCTTGTGTATAACTGTTGTTAAAACAGTCAAAACTCACTATACATATGCCACACACAGCAAGCTAGAGTAATCAATGGATTCCAGAAGGCTTGTGCATAAAATCCCCCATCTAGTGCCTACTCATCCAATATCCCCATACAAGTTTCTGGCTCATGGCCTTCATCAGTGAAAAGCCTTGGATCTGAGAGCACTAATCTTGCCTAATAGGATATTGGTGGCTATATTTATTAAAAAACCAAAGACACCAAAATGTATGGGAACTGAATTGGGGTTCAGACCCTTATAACTATATAAACTGATGGGCTTGAATTGGAAACGTTAAGGTGTTTTCAGTTTAAGTCTCATAGGTTTGTAGTTAAAAGGAGATAAAAGGTGGTTGCTGGAGGTTTGCATTGATCCTAATATGTAGATGCAGTGCTCTCAAATCCAAGGCTCCTCACTGATGAAGGCCACAAGCCAGAAACTAGTCTGGGGATATTGGATGAGTAGGCACTAGATGGGGTATTTTATGCACAAGCCTTCTGGCATCCATTGATTACTCTAGCTTGCTGTGTGTGGCATATGTATAGTGAGTTTTGCCTGTTTTAGATTTAATTTTCCTTTATTATGATGGCGATTCATTTACTATATATATATATATATATATATATATATATATATATATAGTAAATGAATCGCCATCATAATAAATATATATATACATATATATATATATATATGTATATATATATATATATTTATCATGTGAGTTATTAATGTTGTTTATTTTTAATTATATGCCAATAATCTTTCGACTGGATGAGCTCCTTTATTCCATTTGCTTTATGCAAATAATATAATATTATGTCTAATCGTAATGACCATTAGAACTAAATTTATACGTTCTATTAGTCATCGAGTTGAAAAAAAATATTGTTTACTATTTTTATAATTGACTAATAATAAATTATTAGCTCCATTTCTAATCTATGCTCCTAGCTATTATCTCGTATTCACCAATGTGTATTTATTCATATATAATGTTAAAATGTTTTTTTTGCAAAAGGATCGATAAAGGAATCGACTAAATATATTCGAATTCAAATTTCTGTTACTGTCTAGTAACATTCAGTGAGGGCACAATGCTTGGGGCATAACTAACATAATTTTATAAATGCTTTAAATAATTTTAGTTAAAAGCTCATTTGACTTTAATTAATTTGATCAAGTCATCACATAGAACATTCTATAAAAAATTGGGTTTTATTATTCTATTGGTGACTATCAAGTCATCATCTTTGAACATTGCTGACGTAGGGCAATCTTTTCGCTCCATAGGCTTGTCAGTGGAAATATTACTGTTGTTTTAATTATAGAGGAAGAAAACACTTCCTACCCCACTCATGTTATATTTGGAATACCAAAGATCCGTAGTTATAACTCGGCCTGGCTTTCCCATTTTCAATGTCTACTTAAAGGGCAGTAAGACTTGTGTTACACAAGCTGCCATACTACTTAAACCGCCGACCAGTGATTATCTTTCCTTTTCATTTATAGCTCATAATTCATCAGCACTGTTACCTCTCTGTTCCACTAAAGCCCACTCTTATGCTCGTCATTCATGATGAAGTGATTTCAATTAAAGTTAAACAAATTCTCAGTTATCTCAAATTAAATGTTTTCAAATAAAGGTTAAAGTTATACCCTAAATATGTATCTTGCTCTTCATGAATGGATTTGCGAATGTAAAAATAAATCTCACATTCTTTCATATAAAATTAGAACAGTAATTTTTTTTTATAACTGAATACCTTTATCTGCCTTTATTTTCTCATTGGGGGCATAGACATATAGCATTCAAATACTGTGTAATACTCGTTGGCATATAATAGGAACTATCATCCTTATTATAATTATAAACCCTGTTTAAGGCTAGAGGTGATCAATATAATCATCATTTAAAATTGAACAAAACCATTACTATTATTATTAAAATATCTTATTAACACACTTGGTTTCTTAAGTCTTTTATTCATAATTATTTTAATGTTAATGCTCGCTGTCTGTGTTGGCAACCCAACATATACATATGACTCGATTTAATGTTATCTTTAGTCAGTTTATTATGCAATATTAATGTCAGTTCAGGGGTCTCTAATCCTCACCAACCATTGAGCTAGTTCCTTGGCACATAGCACTGCACAGTGGATTTAGATCATCCATTGATCTGAGCTGGTGAGTTGGGTTTGAATTCAGTTTTGTTTGGCTGAATTTGGATCTGACTTGCAATTTAGGTGGTGGACGTTTCTCGACCGGTACAATATCTTATTTAGATAGCATATACAAGTTTATATGTTTAATAGTATTAATAATCCTCTTGTTTTAATACTTATTGGTTGTTTAATGCTATTTAAATGACTGAGTATCCATTTCTATATAAATGTAGAACTTATTGATTTGGTCAACTCTAAGATACTCTGTTATTTGTATTTTAAAGTTTTATGTGGGATACCCTACTCAATTGAATCCATTGTTTTATAATTATTTTTATACTAACTATTAGATTTTATTTTAACCTGGGGTAATACAATCTTATACCTATCATATGATTACTTATGTGGGGAAGTTAATATATTTTTTTTCAATTTCAATCTTTTAATATTTGGGCACCATATGTGCCATGGATTTGATCCCTGCAATCCAGATAATATGTGTTTGGTGCTGCACATTTGACAATAGTGAATGATTCATCATAAGTTACAGAATTTAATAAAATATTAAGTCTTGTGCTTTACTAAAATGTGATGTTATTACAAACACCATGTCACCTACTTTGAATTGGTAGTCTGTCTATTTTTTTTTAATTTGTTGCATTTTTGAGCTATATGCATTATTTTTTCATGTACTTCCCTCTCATCACATTATGTGCCTATAAAATGTTTTTTTTACTTGTTGGTATGTATTTTTGGAATAAAATTAATATGCTTTGGTTCAATTGGGTGTGAATATTTTTGATCTCATTTACATTTCAATTTATGTAATTGACTACATGTTGTTTGTGCCCTCACATAATCAGTCGTGAACAACTGTCCATGTTCTCATATTACACATTCACAGAGGTTTGATCATGGTTTTCTAATGGAAGTCAGTACATGTTTCATTTGTTGTTTTACTTTCCGACTGGGTACTATGGTCTGTTAAGATCAAACCTGGCTTTCCTATCTCTAAGAATTGGAGTGTGGCTGATACATTGGTGGTATATCTAGTATTAGCATGGGATATGGGTTAAGCTACAACAAATTTTGTAAAGAGATCATAAGCTACCAACAATACTTTTGTTTATTTAATGGAGGTAATGATCCATAAAAATATCTAGCTATGATCTAATTTGTTTTTTTTCTGGTATGATAAATGTTACTGAACTATAATAACTCTTGTTTAATGGTTGATTTTTAGGAATATTTAATAATTTTGTCTTTTTAACATGTCTTTGTACATCCTAGGCAAGTAAAAAAAAATTTCAATGTTAATTCAGTTTTGTGGTGTCTGTAGTGCACATATAAAATGTACTTATTATATGATTGAGTTTTGTTTAATATTTTAGGGATTACTACTCTTCACTAATTTGTATAATTGTTTAGTTTATCTATCAAGACCTGATTATCTAACTTATATTGATTAAAATTCTTGGATGTATACATAATTTTGTCTCTACTTAAGATTTTAGTTTTGATTGGGGGTATATTTTTATCTTTAGATTGTATATGATGGATGTTTAGTAGAATATTGTTTCATATAGTATATTTTAGAAAAGTGAACATTTATATTCTAAGAATATGTATAATGATATTAAAATTAATCTATGGAAAAAAAAAGACAATTTTGAAAATACAATATTTTTCTAATATAAATTATAGAAAAGTATGTTTTTGCATTAAATTTGTCAAGACATAGAAGAAACGAATAATCTATATTATTTAGAACGTTTTTTATTATAAATAATAATGCAGTTTACTATAATAATTTGTCTTTAAAACGAACAAATGGACTGGCTACTGAAATAAGATAATTAAAGACAAATTAGAATATAATTGATAAATATTGGATACATAATTTGAATCTCCTGAAATAGTAAATGAATCATCATTGCTTTAGCCATCTGAAGGAAAAAATATTTTATTGAAAAATGTAATTTTTCATAATAGTTTTTTTTTTTTTAAAAAAAAAAAACAAACAAACAAACAAACAACAACAACTTGACATTAATATTTTGAAATGCTGTTATTTTATTCTTTATTTATTTATGGTTTAAACTAAGATAGATATTTGTTTCATAGCTTAATCTTATATAATATATTAATATTTTTATAATCTTATGAAAGTTAAAAACAAAATTTAAAGAATAATAATTTTCATGGGTAAATTTATAATTTGTTCATGGATAGCTGAACCAAAAGAGGACGCAATATATGGTATGCATAATTACATTGATAACTTTGTAATATCATTAATATTATTATATAACATTTTGCTTAATAATTTTTATTATTGCTTGGAATTTAATGTTTTTTTAATTGTCGAATGGATTTTTGGTAGACATTATAGTAAACATGAAAGTGTACAAATATGCATAAATTTAAGACAGATTCACTTATAAATACAGTAATTATTTATCCTATTATTTCAAGATAATGTAACAATATTAATATTTGGCATGAATGATATATCAAATAAATAGATATAATAATCCTATTATTATTATTTTTTTGTCAAAATAATTTGTATTGTAGTAAAACTTATATTTTCGAAACAGTTCTTGAAAATTATTCTCACTTTAGGTGGATTTTTAAGATGATAGTTTATAGAATATGTAGTAATGTTGTCTTGCTTATTTTTGTGATGTTGATTGTACAAATCAGTAGATAGAATTGTATGAAGGTGAACAGGGGAGTAATTAGCAAACTTTGTATGGATGAGGAGTATGTGGAGATGGTGATTAGCAGCATACATTTTGAATTTTGAATGTATTCACTAATCCAGATAACATACTAATGTTATATTTCAATGGACAGTGTCATTTATTTGTTATTGTCAGTAAAAGCTAAGACATCCATGACATGATTTTTCTTAGATACTTGACTAAGTAATACCTAATAATTTTACACTGTTTTCCATGTGATTTTTTATTATTTTGACTTGTTACTCTAGTTATTTTACTTCACATCCTGCATTTTATCGCTATCAAATTTCCTGTGTATTTTCATCATATAGCTTAAGATTAAGAAAATGAAGTAATAGATAAACATTGAAAGTTGGATTGCTTATAAGATAAAAGCAAGATAAGTTTATGAATAAGTGTTTTACAAATGATATTGAAATAAGTAACATTTAGTATAAAATATATCAAAGGAATAATTAATATTATTCAAATTTAGAATCTTATTTAAAAATTAAGAAGATTTTGAGAAAATGCATATTTTACTATGAATGAATGGTGATGGATGAAGAGAAATGTCTGAATGTTTATTTTTAACATATGTCAATATACAATTATCTGAAGATGGTAACAAGCAATATAATTTATTATATGATTATTTTTTATATAACATATTGTCATAGCAAGATACACCAAACAAATAGTTAACATAATTAAGATATATTTTTATAGATATTTTATATATTTTTTAAAATCTAAGTTAGAGAAACAATATTTTTCTTATCAAACTGGAAAGGTAAATTTCCTTTATATAACTTTGAACATATGGACATTGTTCAATTTCATGTTGATATATATATAACTGCATATAGCTCGATTGAAGGCTAACGTATTTTTTTTTAATTTATTTTGTTTGATTTATAAATTTATTTAAACGCACATTGATTACGTAAGTAATATTTACTAAGGCTGTAACTTCAAGAATGTGTGCGTAAAAATGCGATAGTAGGGACCTCTACAGGTCTTAACCACAAGCTTACATTTATTACTAGTAATAGTTTATCTATAATATTTTATAATATTGTAAATTAATTATTATAAATTTATAATCTTATTTAAAGTTATATAATGTTTAAATCAAAATACTTTATTTGATATTTTTTAATGAAAACTTCCTTGTCAAGAATTATTTTATTGATTTCTTCATCTTAACAATACATGATCCACAGAAATTAATCAAGTTACATGACATGTATGCTCATTAATAATTTTACAAATTATTTAGATGGTTATTGTTAATCATTTTAATATTATTTATAATCATAGCTGACTACCTAAAATGATTTATTATGAATTCGACATATTTTCATATGGCTACTCCATTCAGATTACATCGTATTTTTCAAATACCACGTAAATAAATCAAAATTTCATAATATTTAGGATTATTAACTTTATATTTTATTTTATTATTCGATATTGCGCATAAAGATAATTTATCAATAAAATTTATTTAAGGGATATTTTAGTTATTTATTATTGTTGCTATTATTCTATTTGTAAAGATAAGTAAATATAATGTAAAATCCATCATCAGATTTAACTACAGGATTGTAAATTGATTTATTTATTTTATATTTAAAGAGCCTGGAATTATATGTTAAAGATAGGTAATATTATGGTGAAATTATTTAGGATATTTTAAAGCTGTATGTATTACATAGTTGTGTAATTATATGAATTTAGTAAGCGAGTTTTCTTATATCGTTGATGGTATATCTTTTTGGATGTGTTCTCAATATGATTGCCAACCACTGCACCTTGCTAAATGTTTCATGGTTATTATTTATTATAATCGAATCACATATTTTAGAATTATAAAAAATGAGCTAGTTTAAAGTTGGGTATTTATATTTGAGTACTTATTTTATTTATTAATCCTTTTACTGTGTAATTTTCTTATATCCAGATAGGTGCTGATAGACATCAGGATATATTAAGTTTTGGCATATTCGATTGTGTTCCTAGACCTATATTGGTATTGTCATTACAAATTTGACACGTCAACTTCTGTGTATTAATTGTTTATCATTGTTGATAATAAGTCACTCAAGGAATGTATGTCAAATATATTCTTACCTGTTGATTCAGTATTGGCATTCCAGATAGCTTTTAATATAGCATAAGCTAGAGTAATGTGTTGGTAAAATTGTTGAAACCAATAGTGTAATCAATTTATTTCACTTGATTCAAGGGTGTGTAACTACTTGTAACACTTTATTAATATGTTAAATTTTAATAATAAAAGTAAACATCCGTTGATAAGTTTTGTGAATCCATAAACAAAAAATACTATTTTTTGTCAATGTATTATTTTATAAAATCTATTATTATTTAGTCTTATTGTTTGTTGATGTAATATTTAATAATTTGTAAATAGTCATATAAATAAATATCAATGTAATTTTGTTTTATACTAGTTATTGGTTGTGCATTCATGGTTCACCCCAAATCACTGATCACTAATTCAAATATTTTCTATCCATTGTAGTTTAATAAACAATTGTATTATTTAAAATGTTAAAATTTTGATATTTCAATTATTGAGATCATAATATATATTTATCTTGTAATCCGTGATATTTGATGAATGGGATTATTTAATGATACGATGAAGGATAAATAAATTCCATTACTGTCATTTATCATCCAATATATAATTTGTTCAGTTTAAAAACTGGACTTTAATGTATCAATTAAAATGCAATATAATGAGTCTCATATCAAATAGATGACTGGTAATGTTATATTGTTCATGTATATCATCGTAATACCATAGCTAGACAAATGTCCAACCATAATGTAAATTGTAATCTCTTCTTATATACTGGTGGCAAGCACATTAAATAGTAGTAAAATAACTCTCTTGCTTATGTTATTTGTGCCTGGATTGAAAAAGATTAACATAATTATAATCCTGAGATATAAAGATAAATATGAAAACATTTGTTTATTTTTTTATTGTATTATCATGTAAATGACAGCAGTACACGGAGATGGAAAGTTATAGTTCATTGGCACATTATTGGCCTAATACTGATCAGATATTGTAATCTTTGGCATACAATCAATTTTGATGTGGACCATGAAGTTGGTTATATATATATATATATATATATATATATATATATATGTCCAACTATCTTAAATACTTTTGTAGCGTATATATATATATATATATATCTAGGTTACAATATATATATATATATATATATATATATATTGTAACCTAGTGTTAGTGACACTTGGTTTATTTAGCATTATTTCCACAGGAAAAAACAATGCAATCCTTTTCTAGGAAATAAAAAAGTAAAATAATAATAATATTAAGTGATTAATAAAATATGCTATTTACTCACTTTAACGTGTTTTAAGCAAGCAGCTAATAAATTTGGTAATCCAATGTCATTTTGAAGAAGAGCATGAATAATTTAATTAAAAATATTAACAATAAGAGCGATTTAATATAGTATAAAAGCACATATTATAAACAGTAATTGATTTTGGATGGGTAGAGGGAGAGTGGATGAGTATCTTATCATAAAACACAATAACTTCTGGTAATTTTTAAATTAATTTAGATAATAATGTATACAGAAATATACACCACTAATAAACATTGTTAATTAAGTATATTTATTATTTTTCATTATTTGTCAAATTACTCTGTAATCCATTTAAATCATACGGAAAAATATATGACTGTAATAAGTTTTTTTTTTCCTTTTCTTTTGTTTATGTATAATTAAATGATTATTTTTCTGTAAGAGGTCGCTAAAACAAGACCGCCAAAATTTTGAAGAAAGTTTAGTCTGACTTTAGTTTTACAAGGAGGAAGCAGTACTGAAATTCGGTAACAAATTTTTTATTATTTTTTAATTGCAGAAATAAATATAAGTCCAGTAAATTTTTAATAATATCATGCGGTGCTAATCCTATTTGATAAGATATTCTGTTTTCTGGTGCCATCTACCTATTTTAAAGCTTTTTATACGCAAAAATATACTATCGTATGCTAAAGTTCAAAATGACCGTATTAACTACAGCAATCACGGAAAGTGTCATTATATTTAAAACAAGTACTATAAGTAATTTCCATGAAATAATCAATGATTTGTTAACTTTACCTTATTTAATAATCTTTTCGTGGTATAAAAGAAAAATTATAATTAAAAAGACATATTAGAAAAGCCAAGGAAAGTTAACTAGAAAATTTTGCGCTCTTTCTAAAATGAAATTGTCTGCTTTGAAAATAATGTAAGTTCCCCACGTTAAAATATGTTTTATTCACTGAAAATTATCTAAAAATAATATTAATGATCAAGGATATTTACTTATGCACCTGTATATTTTTTAAAAAGAAAATATAAATTTTCTCAAGGCAAATATCAGAAAATTTGTATGTGTGCATTTTACGGAGAATTCCTTATTAAAGACAAATTACAATTCCTAGAGTAGGAATAAAAACTACAAACATTAGTGACTTAATTATAACCTTAATATAATATGTTATATTATACATCAACTGGAGTCATTAAAACTTTAGATCTACGTAAGTCAGCTGCAGTCCTTATAATAATATTATTTTGGAAAATTCGCGCATTAGTTTTATTCCTAAGCCAGCTAGCTAAAAATGATACGTATCGCCAATAGTAAAAAGAAAAGAATTGTATATGTGATCGTCAATCGTCAAATATTCGTCATGTTAAAATATGTATTGTTTTCTTGGATCCCAAAATTATATCAGTTAATTCAAGGAAGAGTTAACATCCAACGCTGCTATGTTTTTCTTTGCCTAATTTATTAATTGCACCAGAATGGAGGCAACTTTTATATAAATGAAATAATAAAATGTGTTTCTTATTTTAAATTTGCTTCGTGAACTACGAATGGATCAAGTTCTTCATCTAGATAAATTGCCCAACGAAAAAACATTTTTATAGTGAGATAATAATCACTTGTTAAGTAATGATTTTTTTTTACTAATTTGTAAAATTATGTGTATTTTTTTTTATTATATCAACAGGTTAAAGGCTGTATAATCAAGTAATATTTAAATGACCTTGTAATCATAAAGGTATGTTTTCATATACTTATTCTAGGTTAAATTTATATTCGACATAAAAAAAAATATTTTTTATAAAATGTGTTTACTTATGATATGCATTAGGGATATAGATTTATATGTTAGATGCGTAAAAGAAGAAAAATTCAGATACTTAATAGGTAAAATATCTAGTTAAAATTATCAGAAGTAATTAAAGAGAAGTGCTATACAGGATATTACTTATTTAAAGTTTGAAACAAATTTATACTATGTTAATTGCGGAACTTATTCCCAATTATTCTTTATTAACGCATTCACTTAATTAAGTTCAAGATACTAGACTACCAATTACTTGTTGAATGTTTCTTTGGCAAAGGTGAAAATTATTATGGTTTATTCTGTGTTATCCATTGATTTCAGACGTTGATCTAAATATACCCCGGAACATAAATTTAGTGTAATTAGTGTATTTGCTTGTCTTGCCCCGATATAGCATCAGTATATGCTTAAGATTCGCATAAGTAATAACTGTAATGTATTTATTTTGTGGGATGGAAAATGATCTCCCCAAAAGCTTTATTTTCCATGAGGGGAATAGATAAATCTAGTATTCGGGTATGTTTATAACCCAAGTGATCGCTTCTCAGAGTTAGGGCGATCAGTAATTTATATCGTATTTAGTGTATTTCATTCGTTAAAATCCCAGGAGAGGATTATATTTGGTGTGCGTTCCTATTATGCCCAAGTAAGAGGCAAGGACCCACCAAACTATTTTAATGTAGTAGTTAAATCTACAGACCTTTGGTGTTATTCCATATTCCTCATGAGAAAATAGAGATAATTCCACCACGGAAGGTGTTGAATATTGTGTTTTGTTTAGAAAGTTATGGCAAGATAACGGGTATATTGGAGGTTAATTCCTCAAGATCCATTTAGTAAAAATAGCGTGCTAGTATATATGATCAATGTCTGGATTGTGCGGCGGAATAGTGCTGGTAATCCACACGTAAGTCAATGGAGAGAGTAAGTTTAAAATTGCGTGATTTAGAAATTTTTATTTGCCAATGGAGGGTTCAAATACTAGGTTTAATTCGGGTTAATTATTAAGTAGCACTCACAATATAACTTATACTGAGAAAAACAGTGTGTATAACAACTTCAGTTGTTATTAAGGTAAATATTAAAAATAATAAGTGTAACTTCTGATAAATAACCCATAAATTATAATAAGTTATCTAAATAAAAACTATCATTTAATTAAAGATATGATAATAAAAATCGTTTGTACGCATTGCCTAGAATCAGATTATTTTTATTTTAAAACAAATAGTTAGTTAATAAAGTTAAGCAGCCGTTCATATAAGATACACTAAACGGATGAGTTGATGTATCGATAATAATATTTATTTTGTTATATTCAATTTGCATAAATGTAAAAAGAAGATGAAGAAGTAGTTCGAATCCAGGTCTAAAAGTATAGACGAATTAATGTTAGTTATATTTTGTTTTATCCATATGGGATCGAATAAATTGTATATGTTTGTTTATTATGTTAATCATAAAGGATAGTTTTGTTAAACTGTAATAATAAATTATAATCTTGTTAAAATTTAATAATAAATTATAGTCTTGTTACAAGTTGTTTTGAGTCATTTTTCTTGTGTGCTAAATAAAAGTGTATTGGCATAATACTTGCAATACTTTCTTGAGTCCAAAATCATTTATGAAATCTTAAATTCAATACACCAGATAGACAATTGTAAGCAGATCAGAATATTTCAGTATAGTTTAATTTAATAAGAATTATTTATGGAATTGAAAACTTCAGACCAAGACATTTTATTTTATGCGTGTGTAAAATCACTTTATTCCCAAACTAGTAAGTTTTGGTTGCACATTGTTAAGTACACTTTTAAGTGAAGTGTCTGAGTAATAAATCTTAATCAAATTATTGTGTTGTCATGGATAATGGAAGGACACAAAAGCACCCTTGTCTTTTCATCATTCCGACTGAGATTCTGGATAAAATGGCTGTATTATTCAAAATTATGCGTTGTTATTAAATATAGTTATCATCTCGTTAAATATTATAATAGTTGATATGTGGATGAAGACACATGGAATTTAAATAAGATAAATGTTTCCTATAGCCGACCAGAATGTCAGTCATATGCGACAACACAATACTGCCGAGCATTTTATTAAATATAACAGAGAACCCTGAGATTAGTGTCATTATTATAAGTGCTCTTAAATTAAGAATTGATTCATTATGATCAATATTACAAGCGTGGCATGGCTAAAGAGATTGAAACTTCTGATTGTATAATAATAAAATATTGAGATCATATTGGCAAATTAATGAATGTTTTGTTTTAGTCAGTAATATTAACAATGACATGAAATCATCATCATCATTGTCGAACAGTGCAAGTACTTACAGCTCAGAGAATGTGTTTTGGATAGAGAAAGAATGTTAGTTTATTCTAAATTTTATTTTTAAATTTATTTTATTAATGATAATTTTTTTTATTCTATCTCTGTCTGAACTGCATATCACTGTAGCTGAATTATTATAACTAACCTAACGTCGAGCTATATTAGGTAATATACGGATTTGTTACCCGTCCTATACCCGAATCTTAGACGGAAGTGTTTGGGCTTCCTAGATTTTCTTTAATAGAAGTGAAGTCCTCAATTTGATGGGTTAGAATATATATATATATATATATATATATATATATATATATATATATATATATATATATATATATATATATATATATATATATATATATATATATATATATATATATAATTATTAAAACAATACAATAATTAATACAGTAACAATATTTTAAACAAATATATAAATAGAAGTTTAACTATCTATGTAGTGTTGTCAACTCTAAATACATAGATAGTTGATATTATAAATTGGTATATATTTGTTTAAATATTGTTTATTAATTATTGCATTGTTTGAATAATTATATATATTTTATTATAATTGGAATAAGACATTGATTAATAATTTATATATATATATATATATATATATATATATATATATATATATATATATATATATATATATATATATATTGCAAGTTCATCCGTATTAAAAACTTTTAATATTAATATACTGATGTTTCGACTTGGTCACACAAGCCATCCACATAGTTATAAAAGATACAAAGATGGTTGTAGAGGCTATACAATCACTGATTTGAATAAAACGTTAAAATTCCACCAATAGCAAAAATGTTAAATTTAGGAATGTTTTTTTAAAAAAAATATTTCCAAATAGGAGGAAGTTTGCATGTATCATCTCGCTTATTGATACAATCTGGCCTTATTTCTGTTTGTTGATTGGCAATATTCTATATAAAAAAATTCCATCGCAAATGAGAACAATTAATAAAATAAAGTCATATTCAGTTTTATCTATATTTATAAATTTATTTTTCACAGTAATTGGGATAAATAATTAGACAATCCACAAAAATAAAACATTTAGTCTTATTGTTCTAATAGGCAAAAATATAAACAGTCAGGCAAGTGTTCCAATAATAATGACAATAAAATTAAATGATTCATATGCATTCTTCTCAACTTTCTACTTTGATAGCAAAGACATATTTATTATTTAGAGTTTTTGATATGTTTAATAAAGAGTTTACACACCTTCCAACATAATAAATATATAAACTTGCTCCATTAATATTATACTTAAATTTAAGAAAAATAATTTTGAAAAATAAACAAACATTCTTCTTTCTTTTTTACAATAATGTTTAAAGTTTAAATAAAGCAAATTTAAAATACTATTACACACTTCTATTCTTTCTTTAATATTGGCAATTAAATATAAATAATATATAATATAGACCCTTACATGCATTTTAAACAATGGCTGGAGAATTTAAATAGTTAGCTTAAAATAAAGATTGATGTACCTTGTACTGTTGTTCACTCTGTCATATTTGGAAACTGATAATACTTTTTAACTTGAACTTTGGAAGAAATATCTTATAAAAAACAACATTGTACTATTAACTTTGTTTAAAAAGTGTATTTGGAGATGAATCAGTAATAGAAAATTTGTCAGCAGTCCCTTAAAGAATTCTAATTAGCCCTTTTATAGATGTTTAAACATTACCTAAACATTTATTCTTCCAATAGTCCATGGTTATTTGAAAGTTCAAAGGTCACAAGACAGAGAAGTTTTTAATGAAAAGAATTTTATGCAAGAAACTTTCTTGTCTTGAAAAAGAAAGAAAGTGGGGAAACATACACCATTTTGTCTTTTAAATAAATAAAAAAATATTACATATTAAACTGAACTAAGAATAAAGTATTCTGTATTTTTAAAGTATCAGCATAAAACTAATGACAATTATTTTAACAAATTAAATATTTTATAGCATATGTGTTGTTTAATAATTCACCAGTCGAATAATCCATTAAGTCATTTAAAATGTGATTAAGCTTGTTTTAACACTATTTGTTATGAAGTTAAATATTTGGATATGAGATATGATACTAGATGGTTTAATGAAGCATATGAATGAAAAATTAAGTTGAATAATGAGACAGACATACATGAATATTTACACATAATGTTCTACAGATACTTAATAAGAAAAGCAAATGAACTAGAGACTCATTCAAACAAACCTTAATACTGTTCTATAAAACACACTAGCATTAATTCAAACTAAACTGACTATTTTTGTGACAAGCCACATCTTTATCCTATCATTGATTATACACTAAAATAAGATACTAAACACACAATAACTCTCAAATTACATTTAAAATTACTTTAAGCATAGTTTTAAGTCATTAACAATTTTTTTTATAAAGTATTGACTCTTACATACATTTGAAAGATTTCTTTAATTTAAATCCTTTGTGCCACTCTCAGAAAGAAAAAAAAGATTAATAACCCCTCTTGAAAAAATATGTAAGGCCAATAATAACATGAAATAAAATGAATCAAATGAAATATAATAGTAATAAACACCCAATAACAGAAGATTTAAACCCCAATAAAAGAATATCCCATATGCCAGCTCATCATTCTCTTTATATGAGATAAAAAAATGGGAAACTAAAACTTGTGCAATTATCTAACTGTCTAATTGTGCTAGAGAAAAATACAATTATCAAAGCAGTAATGTAGTTTTACAAATATTAAATAAATGTTTATTGAATCCCTTCACCAATTCTCTAGATAAATATAATAATAACAAACCCAATGCACAATAAATAATAATAAAAAATACATATGTGAGAGTACTACGGATATATTAACAAAGAAAGAGAATGTAAAATTATAAAGAATCAACTAGTTGGAAAGTTGTCTGAAGGTCATAACTCACACACAAATACATTTTACAAATACTAATTATTACATAAGTGAAATATTTTTTTACGCAAAGAGATATAAATAAAGAATATATAACACAATAATATATATATATATATGTAATTAATAAAACAGAGAGTACCATGAAAAGTCTTTATTGTACTTCTTTGGGCTCTGAGTAGCTATTCATCAGTTCATCCATGATGGCAGGGACTTTTTTTTAAGACGACATCATATGGCTGCTTTTATTATTATTTGGTGGCTGGGTTTAAGAGACATTTCTTAGTATTGTTTAACAGCTCTCATGATCACTTGACAATTGGATTCAGGAGACCTTTCTGGATTGTTCCATGACTCTCATGATCATTTGATGGCTGGATTCAGGAGACCTTGCTGATGGCAGGAGTAAGGCTGGGCAGGGACGTTGACTGGGATTTTTTACCCCATCATCATTTCACTGATGTGAGTACATTTGTGCTTAAGGTTTAATTATAAATTTCTTCTTTGCTTAGTGATTATCAGCCAACAGTTAGACTTTCTTTTTGTTTTCTACAGCACTGGTAATGATTCATTTACCTTGGGTTTCAAATACCAACACCTTTCTGCAAACTTAATTTTCTATTGTACTAATATGAATTGTCTAATTGAAAAACAACTTGATGTTTATATCAGCATGATTTAAAAAAATAATTAGAAATGGGAATTTTTTATCTTCAAACAACGACGTTCAGAAAAATCCAAAAAGTCAGCATGAGTGAGTCAGTGTATGACTTATTGACTGCTTGTGCCCAATTGAATTTTACTGAACTGGTGAACAGCACATAACCCTCCTCATTGAAATCCCAAGCTTGCTACCCTCTAAAACACATTTAATTAATTAATTTTGACCATTGTTAGTGGAATCATACAATGTATGAAGCATTTCTATGAAATCCACTAATTAATCTCAATAATTTATTTATTTTTAATTCAATTGATTATCTTCTCTGATTCAACATATACACAAAAAGAGAATGTTTGATTATATAAGTTATTTTCCAATAATCAGATTCCATTTAAAATATTTTTTAAATGAAATTAGATATTTTTTCTCTACAAGCATTAACATAAATTTCAACAAACTCTTTTATCAAGTTAAAATATTTGGTAATCAAAAAAATAAAAAGAAACAAAATTACTTATCTATTAAAATGTAAATATGCTGATACTTCACATTATAAGCCTTAACTATTGGCTTTTTCTTGTGTGTGTGAGTATAATACAAATCCACAGACATCTCTCACTTATTTTATAATTTGACTTGATTAAAATTTATATAGATGGTATATACACACATTTAGTGGCTTTATTATGAATTTTAGATTTGTTTTATTTTCTAACACTATCTTATGCATGGCCATACAAAGGGTGCCTGTCATAATATTCCTTTCCCAAATGAGATGTTTAAACGAGATTATCATTTAACATCTTTTAATTACTAATTACATTTTCTTTCATTTTATATTTAAAATTTTATAACATGGGTTTCAATGCTCCTGCATTGTACATGCCCTTAATGCCTTGCTCTGTTTTGACTCGGAAAGCATTATTACCCTGGCATTTTACAATTTCAAATGAACTTCGTAAAGGTTACAAAACTTTTAAACCAAAATTTTTCTGGTACACTTACATGGGGAGATTTTTACCATCACTTTATCTCATATTTTGAACTGATAGCTTGACCAACCTTTTCTTTCTTCTAGCACTCATATGTTGCATGCAAGCAAAAGCATCTTTTCTATTCGCTTCCATATCCATGTTTCAACAATTCCTCAGGTAATTTTGCCTTAAACAACTTAGGAGTTAGTTTTCCGAAATGAAAGTGCATGGGGGAGAATCCAGTGGATTCATTGATGGACCAATTAATAAAATTGAGTACTTGAGGTAATTGAATAGCTTCTCTAGTTTCTGCATAAGCTGCTCACAGGGATTAGACTGCAGGTTGTGGATGGATGTGAGTACATGTTTCATTCCATGCATGGTTGTCCACTGATTCCACTCTTCTGATATAAAGGATGTCCCATGGTCAGACAGAAGGACTTCAGGCTTCTCGACCTATGGAATATGTGGAGAGACCTGTATCTTAATGGTTTCTCATGTTGTAGTTCTAAATAGTGGATAGGTGGCTACCAATTTGCAAAAAGGTTGTACAATACCAACAAGTATCTCCTTCAATTGAAAAATGGCAATGACCATTATCTTTTTTTGTTTTTGAGGTATAATAGATTTGATGGTGCTCATGTAACTTTTGTTGAGGGTTTCGCTCTTTGGAATATTTCACATTTATTTATCACATACATTATGTCCCAGTCCATCCATGGCCAATAATACCAGAATTTGAGGCAATGTTTTGTCCTTGGGGTTCCATAATGTCCATACATACAATGAATATATTGTATGAGGGGGTGCCTCATCATCCGTGGTATAATAACCCTCCATTCATCTCTTCCCTCTTGGATTTGATAACGTAGTATTTTTTCCCCAATCTGTATCTATGCATGGTCCTTTCCATGGTTATACTACTCTCTGTGGTTTCAGCCTAACATTGCATTATAATTTGATTTAAGCCCACATCTTCCCATTGCCTTACAACCACCTGGGTCAATTCATGCTCTATAGATTCTTCAACACATAATGCTAGGTTCATCATATAAACATGGTCCACATTCAAATGCTTTTGCGCAGACACTGGGTGGTGACTTATAATGTCAGCAACTACATATTCTGCCACTTTGCTGTATCAAACTGTGTAGATAAACTCCTGTAGGAACAGGCTCTATCTAACCAGTTCACTGTTAGAGAGATAATTATAGTTGAGGAACTCAAAGCTCTTGTGGTCAGTGATCACCATCAACTTGGAACCCAACAACATAGAACCAAATTTCTGAAAATCCCATACAATGGCTAGGGCTTCCTTCTCAGTAACAGTTTAGTTAATTTCAAGACCTTTCAATAAACGACTTATAAAATTCAACACTCCTATCCTTTTATCTGGTTGGATTTATGCCAGTGTGACACCTAGTCCATATCCACTGTTATCGGTTTGAATTAAAAATGGCTTGCTAAAGTCCAGGTATGCAAGCACTACCTGTGATAGAAAACTATTTCTGACATGTTTGAAAGCTTTCTCTTGATCTACAGTTCAATTCCATCTTTTTTGCTTTTTGAGCAGCCTTAAAAGAGGCTCCATCTGGTCAGTAAATTTCTCACAAAACATGTTGTAAAAATTACATAGCCCTAAGAAAAACTGAATCTGACATTTAGTTCTAGGTACAGAAATATCTGTGTAGCCTTTAATTTATCAGGGTGGGATTTGATCCCCATCTGTTGTACCAAATGGCCCTGGAATTCCATCTCCTCTGATACAAATGTACTCTTCTTCACATTTATCTTAATTTTTTTTGCTCTGAATTCTCCAAAGAATAATTCCAAGTTCTGGAGATGTTCCTCCATGGTTGCAGAGGCCACAGACATATAATCCACATACATGGTTATAATTTTCTTAGTTTCTGATGACAAAACATTGTCCAGGTATCTCAGCAAGCCAGCTCTGCTGTTGACCAAGCCAAAGGACATTTGGTTAAATTGATAAGAATATCCTGCATATCTAAAGACCATGTACTGACAGTCTGTGGGGTGTAGTTAGATTTGCCAGTAACTGGCAATCAAGTCGAATGTTGAAAAGACTTTCTTACCTTTAAATCTCATTAATAAGTCATTAAAAGGGGGAGGGATTGTACAATATGGAATCATGAACTTGTTGAGCTGCCAGGCATCTAAACATAACTGGATGGCTCCATTTTTTTCACAATAACTAAGAGAATGCAGTATGGTAAAGAACATTTCTCAAAGGTTCCCCATTCCAAAATTTGCTCTAATTGCTTATCCACCTTCTCTTTGAACTGATGGAGTAAAAGGTATGATCATGACTGGAATAATTCTGCCAGCTTCAGTCTAATTCTTTGTTTGTACCCACTGATGATTTCAGGAATATCTGAGAAAATATTGCTGTGGTTTTGAACCATCACGTTAAGTTTTTCTCATCTCTCTTCCGAGTTCAATCTTGCTTTACTCGCCTTTCCTTCGAGAATGTCTGGGATAGCCTGCTTCTGGCATTTTGACTCTCTCTCTCTCGCAATACAACTGAGGGGATAAGAATTTGGGTTCATGGCATTGCATACAACAAGACACTTTTCATAGTTTAAGACACATTTACTCCTATGCAAGTAGTCTGAGCCCAGTACCACCTCATGGATTAAACTGTTCATTTTTAAAAACACATGGATTTTCACTTTACCATCGATCTCTACCTGCAGCCAGATATGTCTTGGCACAAGTTTCAATTTGCGATTGTTTGCTAGTGTTGCCTGAGTGAGTTTCAACAGGGATGATTTCAATCTCAAATTTTTTTTAAGATGTGCTGGTACAATTCTTCTGATGTCATGGAGATTTGGCTCCCTGAATCCAACAATTATGTTCCCTCAATTCCCTCAAATGTCACTCTTAACTTAGGACAGTTCTGTGAAGTGTAGTTCGGTACACTGTCTTCCCATGAGCACACTAGATTTGACATTTCCTTTCTTATCTTTCTTTTTACACCTTTTTTTCTTCAAGCCTTGCAGTAGATATGTCTTTGTTGTTTTGTTTCCTCTTTTTTCAACCTTTCTCTCTTACTTTGTTGAAGATCTTCACATGTTTCCTCAACCCACCAGAGTCTTACTTCCATCCCTAGTTGCATTTCGTTTCTTAAATGTTTTACTTTCTTTGACATCTGACTGAGTTCTAATTTTTCAGTATTTAGAAATTTCTCCATCATCATCACTAAGTTTTCTCCTTCCCCTCTGTGTTTCTCTTTGCTTAGTGACTCCATTACTGCCTCTATTATGCTTTCTTGCTTTTTTAGGCTGGATTATTTATGCTCTTTCCCCATTTATTTCATCATGGTTCTCACTCATATCTACATGTTGTTTTCTGGACTGTGACCTTGTCACATATATAGTATTATTTTCAAATATTTATATATTTGCTTTGTTACACATTTAGATTATATATATATATATATATATATATATATATATATATATATAACATATATATATATATATATATATATATATATATATATATATAAAATTGATATTATGGTTGAACACTCTTTTTATTCACTACTTTTTTGCTTGTATGAAATACTCAGCACACACCGCACCACGCTCCCACTATTCTGACCATCACTTATTTATCCATTTTGTAACATGTTCTCCTATGTATTTATCGACTAAAAAATAAGAAATCTATTTTCCAAGATAACTTTTCAAACACTAACACTATTAACTATAAAAACAAATAATCCAACATTAAACTGTACAAGTATTGGCAATGTTTTAAGCCAATAAAAACTGATTATGAATAGCATTGCAATTATAAATGTTATGTGCTGTTGGAAATTTCTTATCGATACAATTTCAAAATTCTACATTACTATTTAAAGATTTGCTTTTTTCTTTTTATTTAAAAAAAAATATTACCGAAGACTGACATCTATTTTTATTAAATACATAGTCAATACTTATATACTGCCATTTATTTTTATTAAATATACATAGTTTTTTAACTATATACTGCCGTTTATTTTTATCAAAAATGTAGTTTATATTTTTATACTGCCATTTACCTTTATCGATTACATAGTTTATACCTTTATACAGCCGTTTACTACCCTCTCCAACAATTTATTTATGTAACTTTTATGACAAAATAATCTCAATCATTATTATTGTAGTGACAAAGGTCACTTTAAAAATGAAACAAAGTTTAAGATTCATATTTATAAAGATTCCTATTTGTAAACCTTTTATTTTTATTTTATATATGCACACACAGTAAAATAATTTAAATCATTATTATTGTAGTGACAAATGTCACTTTAAAATGAAACAAAGTTTAAAATTCTTATTAAAACGATTCCTACCCATAAACTCTTTTTTTATTTTCATAATTGTTTCTCCATTTAAAAAAACAATTCTTTTAAGACATAGCTTATGCGAGATTTTTTTTTTTTAATTTTTAATTATGTTCAGCAGCCATACTTTTTTCCTATACTGGCCACATTAGATGAGGCCCAACATGTTCAGTGCCAAAAATATCCTGTCTATACCAGTTCATCCCTACCCTGATAAGGTGAGCATGTGCACAAAACCAACATGAAACAAATATGTTGGCATGCCAGGGTAGAAAGTAATTTCAAAAAATTTTATGATAAGTTTGATACTGTCATTGGTATGTTTATAAAGTATTAACTCTTACATACATTTAAAAGATTTATTTAATTGAAATCCTTTGTGCCACTCCCAGAAAAAAAACAGTTTAATTCCCCCTCCTGAAAAAATATGTAAGGCCAATAATAACATGAAATGAATCAAACTAAATCTAATAAAAATAAATGCCCCATAACCAATAAGGGAGTATCCTATAAGCTAGCTCATCATTCTCTTTATCTCAGGTAAAGAAATGGAAAACTAAAACTCACACAATTATCTAAGTGTCTTATTATGTTAGAGAAAGAAATATGATTATCAAAGCAGTAAAGTAGTTTTATAAATATTAAATAAATGTTTATTGAATCCCTTCACCAATTCCCTAGATAAATATAATAATAACAAACCCCAATGCATAATTAATAGTAATAAAAAAATTCATATATGAAAGTACTACGGATATATTAACAAAGAAAAAGAATGTAAAATTATAAAGAATCAACTAGTAATAAAGTGGTCTGAGGTTCATAACTTGCACATGAATACAATTTAGAAATACTAATTATTACATTACATAAGTGCGATATGTTACGCAAAGAGATATAAATGAAGAATATGTAACACACAATAATATATATGTAATAATAAAATATATTGTAACATGTAAAAACTTTTTTGTACTTATCTTGGCTCTGAGTAGGCTATTCATCTGTTCACCCAGCTTGGCAAGAATTTCTCTTTAACATGGCATTATTCAGCCACTTTTATTATGATTTGGTGGCTGGATTTAGGAGACAGTCCTGGTATTGTTCAACAGCTTTCACAACACCTTGATGACAGAATTCAGGAAAATGTTCTGGCATCATTCCAAGACTTTCATGATCATTTTATGGATAGATTCAGGAGACCATGCTGATGGCAGGAGCAGAGCTGGGCAGAAGCACTGACTGGGGGTTACTACCCCATGATTATTTCACTGACATGAGTACATTTGTGCTTGAAGTTTAATTATAAATTTCTACTTAGGTTATCATCTATCAACTAACAGTAAGGTTTTCTTTTTGTTTTCTACAGCACTGGTAATGACTCATTTACTTTGGGTTTCAAATACCTACACTTTCCCATAAACATAGTTCTCTACCACACTAATATGAGTTGTCTAAGTGAAAAACATCTTGAAGTTTATATCAGCATGATTAAAAAAAATAATTAGAACTGCAAATTCTCTAAGTTCAAATAAGCAAGTTTAGAGAAATCCAAATAGTTAGCATGAGTGAGCCAGTGATTTACTTAGTGACTGCATGTGCCCAATTGAATGCCTGTGCCCAATTGAATTTTCCTGAACTGTTGAACAGCATATAGCCCTCCTCATTAGAATCCCAATCAAGCTACCTCTCTGAAACACAGTTAATTAATTAATTTTGACCTTTGTTAGTGGATTCATACATTGCATGAAGCATTTTTATGAAATCCATTAGTTAATCTCAAGAATTTTTTTTTTTATTCAATTGATTATCTACTCTGATTTATCATACACACACAAAAAATGAAATGGTTTGATTATATAAGTTATTTTTCAATAATCAAAATCCATTTAAAATATTTTTTAAATTAAATTAGGTTTTTTTCCCACACACATTAACATAAATTTCAACAAACTCTTTTGTCAAGTTGAAATATTTGGTAATCAAAAAAAAAAAAATTACTCATCTATTAAAATGTACTTGCCTTTAGACTTTTCTTAAATTTGGAACTATGCAGTGTAGAGAAAGATATATAGTATAACTTTTGATTTAAAATTATCTATATGTTGGATTTTTAAATATTTCCATTTCCCATTCTTTTCATGGGCATTTAAGAAACAAAAAAAAATATACATACAAATTATGCATACACATCTTTGCGTTTATAAAAAAAAAATGAACATAAAATAATAAAAATAAATTGTAAGCAAATAGGTAATATGCTGATACTTCACTTTATAAGCTTTAACTATTGGCTTTTCTTGGGTGTGCGAGTACATGACATATCCACAGACATCTCTCACTTATTTTATAATTTCACTTGATTAAAATTCATATAGATGGTATACACAGATGTTTAATGGCTTTATTCCATATTTTAGGCCCATTTTATTTTGTAATACCATCTTAGCATAGCCATACGAAGTGTGCCTGTCATATATATATATATATATATATTGTAACGGTCCGAATCGTATGATCAGCCAACAAGATTCAGAGACCTAGAAAAAGTACTTCAAGCCCAGTATGTTTGGGATATGGTAGTCTTGGAACAGTACTAAGCTTTAACCTATTTGCCAGTGCTCCAAAATTTCTACTATCCAACCAATTCTCCTGATGCTATTAATGGTCACCGTTTTTCTTCAGTCCAGGTGGTCAGGGTAGAAACAAGGACTCTTTATTCAAACTGAGCCTATCCGGCATTAGACTTTATTAATTTAATCTAAGATACTCACTAAATACTTTGATATAGCTCAAAATATTATTTTTTTTATATTTCATAAGTTTTGGATACATACATATATGACTTGATTAAGTCATCAAGTGTGGAAGTGGTTGAGTGGATATGATGAACCAGGAAATGACAGCACAATGGTATAGATATATACAATTTATTAACATAATTCATAAGAAAATATAAATAATAATAACCATGCTTGGATCTTATTACAATCCATGTATAGGTTTACATTTAAACCAAAAAAATAATAATTACAATGTTTAATTATCAGTTATTGATAATGGTACAGAATTTCGATATTACTAGGATAAATATATGATTTTTACAAAGAATTACAATATTCAAACATAAATTATTTACAAAAGTACAGTACTTTAGATATCACTAGGATAAATATATAATTTTTACAAAGAAGTCACCTGTCCATAATGGCAACCAAGATTATGAACTATTAAATCTAACAATTATAATAATGAACGTCAGCGTTAGATATGTGTATGCATCATAATGAAGTCATACCAGAGTTCATGACAACAACAATTGTGAATCAAAACAATAATTATAAATTAGCGAGAAATGATAGCTACACACATAGTAAATAATCAGTATTATACGGGTGTCATCATTAAACAAATTTTTATATTAAGAATAATATTTTAACAAGAGATATGCCACCATAACAATTAATATGCCAATTTTGAAGAGCAACACAATACCTGGTTATATTAAGTTAGAGGCCAAATGAATATATATAATAAATTTATGTCTGTGTTTACATACATAGGGGAAGTTAAGTATATATATATATATATATATATATATATATATATATATATATATATATATATATATATATATATATATATATATATATATATATATATATATATATATATATTATATTTTACTATTAGTATTCCCAGCATGAGTTGTGGACAAAAGCATAATTTTAGTTCCCTTCATTATTAATAGTTATAAGAAAAACATGGTTTATCTATTTCACACAGAATTAACAACAGGCATGATTAAGAAATCTAATTATAGCATTCAATCATGTCTGGGTTTGAATCATGTGCTGGTTATGTTATTAACATTGGCAAACATGGGCCAATCTCCTTTGTCGAGCAGTAATATATATATATATGTTCCTATGATAACACATCCGCATTCAGCTTGGCTTCTGTAGGAAATAATAGAGCATGGGCTTTGAATCCCTATCATTATGAGTCTATCCATTCATCAGCTCAAGGAAAACCATAGCTATCCCGTATCACCAGGACCAGTAAAATATACGTGTGACAGTCTGCACAGAATACTCGACATCTATTTTTTATTAAAATACATATAAGCCACTGATATCAGCATAGATATTTTCCTAAACCTGTATTTAATAAGTAATAATGGGGAAATTTAAGACAACCATATCTTATAGGCTATAAAATGCCCAAGTGTTTAAAATATAAATCTTAACCATAAAATGCTAAAGAGGCAAAAAAATTACTCCTGCTGAGATATTTCTTTCCCCAATTGCATGTATCACTAAATATATATATATATATTTCTTATATATATATATATATATATATATATATATATATATATATATATATATATATATATATATATATATATATATTGTAATCTAGTGTTATTGACACTTGGTTTACTTGGCATTATTTCTGCAGGAAAACAATGCTATTCTTTAAAGAAGTAAAAAGATAAAATAACAATAGTAATAATTGATTAATAAAGTATGCTATTCACTCACTTTGGCATGTTTTGGGTGAATAACTAATAGATTTAATAACTCAATGTCATTTTAAAGAGAGAACATGAATAATTTAATTGAGCTATTAATAATTAGAGCAAATTAATATGGTATAAAAGCTAAACAGTAATTGATTTTGGATGGGTAGAGAGGGGAGAGTGGATGAGTGTCTTATCATAAAGCACAAAAACTTATGGTAATTTCTTTTTGTAAAAAAAAAAAAAAAAATATAATGTTTAAAGAATTATACATCACCAATTGTTAATTTAATGTATTTATTATTTTTTTTATATTGTCAAATTACTTTGTAATCCATGTAGATAATACTGAAAACTATATGATTGTAATAAGTTTTTCCTTTCTTTTGTTTATGTTATAATCAAATGATTATTTTTCTGGAAGAGGTCGCTAAAGTAAAAAAAAAAAAAACAACAACAAAACGAAACAACCAATTTTAATAATCAAGATAATTTTTTTTTTGGAAAAATATAGTCTGCTTTTAGTTTTCAAGGAAGGAACAGTGCTGAAATTTGGTAACTCAATTTTTTCATTTTATTTTGCAGAAATAAATGTAATCAAAGTAAAATTTTAATAATATAATGTGTGGCTAATTTTTTTTTTGATAAGATATCCTGAATTTTTTTGCCATCTACCTATTTAAAGACCTTTTATACTTAAAAATTTATTGTCTCACGCTAAAGTTAAAAATGACACAATTAACTAAGGGAATCACCAAAAGTGTTATTATGTCTAAATTAAGGAAGATAAATGATTTCCAAGTGAGAAATAATTATTTATTAACTTTGTGTCCTTTATTGATATTTTCTTGGTATAGAAAAAAAATAATAATAATAATAATAATTGAAAGAAATATTTTGAAACCAAGGAAATTCAACTAGAAACATTTTCGCACTCTTTCTCAATATTGTCTGCCTTTACAAGTAATGTAGTTACATACGTTAAAATATGTTTTATTCACCAAGAATTGTCTGGAAATAATAATAATGATAAATAAGATTGAATTATGCACCTGCATATTTTTTTTTTTTAAAAAAAATATATAAACTTTCTCAGAGTAAATATAGGAAAAGCCATATAGGGGCATTCTTACGGAGAAGTTACCGTTAAAAAAATTTATAATTCCTAAAGTATGAACAAAACCAAATATCTTAGTGACTTAATGATAAAAATAAATGATATATTATATTATACATCAGTTGGAATTATTAAAACTTCATGTACAAGTAAATTGACTGCAGTTATTATCATAATAATCTCTCGGAAAATTGCGCATTTTCGTCCATAAGTAAGCTAGCTAATAAGTATACGTATATCATCAATAAAAAAAAATATTGTGTATGTTTATCATCTATCGTCAACTGTTCATTATGTTAGAATATGTATATTTTATTTTCTTGGATCCCAAAATTGTAGTAGTTTAATTCAAGTAAGAATTAATCTTCAATTCTTCTATATATTTCTTTACCTAATTTATTAAACGCACAAAATAAGAGAAAACTTTTATTTAAAGGAAATAATACCATGTGTTTATTGTTTTTAAACTTGCTTCGTGAAATACGACTGGATAAAGCTCTTCACCTGGACCAATTGCTCAACAGAAAGACATTTTCTAATGAGAGAGTATGCACTTATTAATTAATGATTGTTTAAAACTAAGTTATAAATGATATGTATTTTTTTGTTATATCACATAGGTTAAAGTCTGTATGGTCAAGTGATATTTAATAGCCTTGTAATGACAAAGGTATGTTTTAATATAATTATTATAGGTTAAGTTGATATTTAACACGAAAGAAAAAAAAAATCTATAAAATATGTTTTAATTATTACATACAATTGTAGGTAGAAATTTTGTATGTTAGATACGTAAAAGAAAAATATTTAGATATTTAAAGGGTAAAATAAATATTGAAAATTATCAGAAGTAACTAAAAAAAAAAAAAAATGCTATAACAAAATATTTCTTGTTAAAGTTTTGAAACGAATTTATACTGTATTAATTGAGGAAGTTATTCCTAATTATTCTTAAATAACACATCCACTTTATTTAGTTTAAGATAGTATGCTACCAACTATCTTTGAATGTTCCTTTATTAAAATTAAAATTATTATACTTTTATTCCATGATGTCCATTCATTTCAGATGTTGATCAAAATATACACGGTAACATAAGTTTATTATAATCAGTGTATTTACTTATCCTGCCCAGATATAGCATTGGTATATGCTTAATATTCGCATATGTAATAATTATAATGTATTTATTTTGTGGGATGAAAAAAGATCTCCCCAAAAGCTTTGTTTTCCATGAGAGGAAGATGTTAAATATAATGTTCGGGTATGTTTATAGCCCAAGTGATCGATTCTCATAGATAGGACGATCAAGAATTTATCTAGCATTTAGTATGTTTCATTCATTTAAATCCCAGGAGAGGATTGTATTTGGTGTGTGTTCGTTATATGCCCAAGTAAGAGGCAAGAAACCACCAAAATATTTTAATGTAGTAGATTACTTTACAAACCTTCGTGGTTATTCCATATTCCTCATGTGAAAATAAAGATAGCTCCACCATGGAAGGTGTTGATTATTGTGCTTAATTTTGAAAGTTTGGGCAAGATAAAGGTTATATTGGAGGTGTTAGTTCCTCAAGATCCACTTTAGTATAAATAGTGCGTTAGTAACTAAGATCAATATCTGTATTGTGCTGCTAAATATTGGTAGTATTTGACAAGTAAATCAATGGAGAAAGTAATTAAAATTGCGTAGTTTTAAAACGCTTATTTACTGAGGAAATATTCAAATGCAATATTTAATTCTGGTTAGTAATTAAATAATATTCATATTTAAAATTATATGTATGAATAAAATTTGTATCATAACTTAAGTTAGCATTAAGTTAAATGTAAGATGGTAAGTGTAACTTCTGATAACTGGCCTATAATTAGAATAGGTTATCCCATTAAAGACCATAGATAAAGTAAATGTATTAGAAATAAATTTAATATTTTGCGTATTGCATATGATTGGATTAATCATTTAAAAAAAAAAAAAAAAAAATGAACAAAAAAAAATAGTTAGTCAATAATTTTGAATAAAAGCTTCTACAAGGTTACCAAAATTTAATAAACAATGTATTGGTAATGAAATGTACTTTTAGTTAATCAATCCATATGATTGCATACAGGAGAAGTAGTAACCTCTAGTCCATAACCAAAAGAGTATACAGATTAATGTCAGTTATATTTTATATTTTTGTATTACTATGGGATTATTGAATAAATGTTCATATATTTTTTTTTGTGATAATAATAAATTATAGTCTTGTTAAAATTTGTTGTAGATTCATTTTTTTTTGTTTTTATATGCTAAATATAAGTGTTTGCACAATATTTGCACAACCTTTTCTTGAGTCCGAAATCATTCCAAATTCTTAAAAACTTAATATACCAGATAAATAAAGTTAAGCAGATCGGAATATGTCATTATATTTTAGTTTAATGATACTTATTTATGGAGTTGAAAACTTAAGACTAAACATTTACCTTTGTATATAAAAAAAAAAATGAATTTATTCCCAAACCATTAACTTTGGTTGCACATTATTCCATTCCCATTTAGTTAAATTGTCTAAGTAATAAATCTTAGTTATATTATTATTGTTGTCATGGATGATGGAAGGACACAAAAAGCACCCTTGTCTTTTTATTATTCTGACTGAGATTCTGGAAAAAAAAAAGGCTGTGTTATTCAAAATTATACATCATTATTGAATAGAATTATCATCTCTTTAAATAATATAGCAGTGGATATGAGAGATGAAGACACATTGAATTTGAGTAAATTAAATGTTTCCTATAGCCGACCAGAATGCCAGTCATATACGACAACACAATACTGCCGAGCATTTCCTTACATGAAACAAAGAACCCTGAGATTAATATTATTATAATTATTCTTTAAATTAATAAGTGATCAATTATTTTTGTTATTACAATCGTGGCATGGCTTAAGAGAATTGAATGTACAATTGTATTATATGAAAAAGTATTTTAGATCATATTGGAAAATTAATGGATATGTTGCTTTATTTTGGTTGCCTTAACAACAACCAGAAAAATTAGTGTCACAAGTGCAAATAAAATAAACTAATTAATTATATATTGGGTTAGAAATAAATAAATTTAAAATAGAATAAACTAATAAAAATAGACTGGGTTAGAATATATATATATATATATATATATATATATATATATATATATATATATATATATATATATATATATATATATATATATATATATATATATATATATATATATATAGTGACATGAACACATCTTTGCAATAAGTAATATTGCCCGTTTTATACTTGAGAAAGAAGCACTATTATTATTATAATTTTTAACACATAATTAGATGCATATATATATATATATATATATATATATATATATATATATATATATATATATATATAATTTTATTTTTTAATTGTCACAAAGAATCTTAATCTCAATCGAATAAAATAATCTTAACACTCATTCATATTTTAAATTTCTTTAACAACCCTATTGTGATTATACATATATGGGAAAAGGGCGGATTTTTATACAGATATTTGATTTCTTTCCTTTCTCATTTTTTTTAAAATAAATGACATTTTTAACTAAGCCAGACTTAGACGCGATTTAAGAAATTTAAATTTGACTCTTTTTTATTTTACCATTCAAAATAAATCGTTACCCCTTTCTTCACTTTAGATTCAGGATAAAGCACAAAAATTTATACATAAATTGGTTTCATAGTGTAATATCATTTGTCCCCATATTTAACTAAATTGGCACAAATAAATTAATCAATCAAATATATATTATACTTAAAAAGAACATACACATATATCTCAAAATAAAACATATAAAAGCTACAATTATAAACTCTATAATAAACTTTTGTTCCCCTTATAATAATACATTACACTCTTTTTTTGTTTTAACCATTAATAAGTAATCTAGTTATAATTTAAATTGACTTGTTAAAAGCAATACTAAAAAAACTATGACTGTCTTTTTTGAAACACACATTTTTTAGATAGTCAAAAAACTAAAACACTCTATATATATATATATATATATATATATATATATATATATATATATATATATATATATATATATATATATATATATATATATATATATATATATATATATATATATATATATATATATATATATATATACATCACTGTCCCTTTGAAACACATCTTTTGAGATAGTCTTTTACAAATATTATGAATCTAAGAAAATCAAATGTTTTTATTTTTATAGAAGGCATTCTTAAGATATAAATATTTTTTAAAGATAGAATGTTTATACTTGCAATAGATTATGGTGTCACTTTGCTTGATGCAGATATTTTCTACTGGTTCACTCATTGTCAGGATCGACCTTGGGCTTTACTGGACTCAGAATAGACTGGCTTCGAAGTTGTTTCTCTATTTTCTTTCGTAGGATTACTGTGCAACTTTGATTGAGGCAGATCTTTTTCTTCTGGTTCACTTTTTGTCAGGATTAACCTTGGGCTTTACTGGACTAGACTGGCTTCACTGTTGGTTCTCCATCTTCTTTCATAGCAACAACATGGGATCAATTGTCTTTCCTCCTCTTCTTTAGATGCATTTTCTGGAGATTTTTCAGAGAAGGGAAAAGTAAATTTGTCCTACTCACAAATCATGGCATGGATCTCTTCTCAGTTTAAATATAGTCAATTCATCTAGCAGCTGAGAATCACCTTTCTCTTAAAAGTTTTGCTTTAAAAATCCCAAACTTTTTTCACTGCCAACAACTTTATTTTTATTCTCTGATTGCTGAAGTTTAATGTCTTGATTCTTTTTCTCCTTCTTTAGATGCTTTTAGCCCACATTTTCTGGAGATTTTTCAGAGAAGGGAAAAGTAAATTTGTCCTACTCACAGATCATGGCATGGATCTCCTCTCAGCTTAAATATAGTCAATTGTTCTAGCAGCTGAGAATCACCTTTCTCTTAAAAGTTTTGCTTTAAAAATCCCAAACTTTTTTCACTGCCAACAACTTTATTTTTATTCTCCAATTGCTGGAGTTTAATGTCTTGATTCTTTTTCTCCTTCTTTAGATGCATTTAGCCCAGTATTTATAAAAAGTTTTGCTAAGCAACTCTTTCTTTTCTATATTTTTAACACCTATACTATAACTGCCTTGGTTAAAACAATGAAAACAGACCACATGAAATTGATCTTTGAATTAAATAAGTTTAAAGATAAGAAATAAATTTAACACTTCCATTTAACTAGCTGGGTTGATCTTTGATATAAAACAGGTGACACAATCCTGTTAAGATTACACCAAGGTATGAAAATATTACTTTCCTTTTAATGGCCTAAAGGATGAGAAAATAAATTCACACTTACATGCAATTACATTTTTCGGAATGTTTAAGAAAAAAACAGAATCATTAAAATGTTATTTGCAAGGAAAGAATCACATTTAGGACAAATATATAAGACAATGGAAATATATGTGTCTTTCTATATATATATATATATATATATATATATATATATATATATATATATATATATATATATATATATATATATATATATATATATATATATATATATATATATTTCAATGAAACAAGACATATATACACAAGAGACCTCTCATTCACCAAGACACACACCTATACAAATAAAAATGAAAAATTAGATATTTGAACTTTAAAAATCTATAGATGTATGCTATTTCCAACAACTAACATGAATCTCTGTGTGTGCTTACACACTGATCACTTCATATTCCTCAAGTTACAAAAAAAAAAGATCAATCTTACTCGGGTAAAATCCTTTTTTTTTCTACAGCAGAGACCCTTGAAGTTTATATTAAAAAATAACCAAACTGCTTCATAACAAAAATATATTAATCTATTTTATGGTTATTGATTGACCATATATATATATATCCCCAAAAATTCATATAGCTTTATACTAATTTGAAAATTCATGGTCCCCATTCATTTAAAATCAGTACCCTTCAATACCCTTTTTTCCTAAGACCCTTTATGTTTTCCCCAGATCTGGAAGTACCTGGTCGTAGGGCTTTAAACTCCGGGCATTATACATCTGTCTTAAGCCTTTTTGGTCCTGAAGAAGAAATGCATTTCTTCCACAAACCTCCATTATATTGAAAAGCCCACAATATAATGGAAAAAACTTCTTATACTGATCCTGCTGTGGGTCACTAACATGTGGTGTGCGCACCCACACCTGGTCACCTTCTTGGAACTGGCAGGGTCTTATGCCTTTTTTCCTTTTTTTTCTGCAGTTTCTTTAGACATTTCAAGGCCTCCTTCTGGTCTCCTTCTTTATTTACTTTCTCCCCTCTATTGGTAGTGGGGTTTTAATCATACATTGGCCGTCATGACCAAAATGAAGGCAGATTGGGGTAAAATTAGTGGCCTCATTTACCGTATGGATGATACATTGTACAATTGTATTTGTCTGATTCACCCAACTCCGATGCTTATCTCCTGCATAAGTCTGAAACAACTGGTTAAGCTCCCACATTACCCTCTCACAGGGGTTCGATTTCAGGTTTCTTATAGAAGTCAAGACATTTTCTACTTTCATGCTCTGGAACCATCTTTTCCATTCTTTGAAGGTAAAAGCAGACCCATGGTCAGAGAGAATGTTTCTGGATTTTCCACCTCCTGGAATTGTTTATTCTCCAATACCCGAATGGCACTCTTAGCATTTGCCTGATGTACTGGGTAATCTGGAACATATTTTGAAAAAATGTCATATGTGACTAAGAGGGATATGTACCTCCTAAATGCATGTAGAGGGCCATAGTGATCAATAGCTAACAGCTCATTTGGTCCTGATGGTGTAATGGGTTGACAATGTCCTGCATATGATCTGTTTGGAGGCTTGTTCTGGGCTCACACACCACATCTTTTTTCATGCAATGAAGAAACTTGAATGCATTCCCTCCCAGTGAAACTGTTGATGCAGGGCCCATTCAGTCTTCTTTGGCCCATAGTGTCCATACAATCGGTGCATGTATGTTAATGAGTCACTCCCTCATCTTCTGAGGGATTAATATTTTCCATGATTCATCACTGGGTTTTATCTTATGTTGCAGCAGTCCATTAGCAATTCGGTACTGCTGTATCCCTTTGTCTCTTGGATGGTAATTCATCCTTTTCTTCAGAGCAGCTAAATCCTCCCCAATGCTGCTGTATTGGGGTCTTTCTCCTGCCAATATTGCAAGTTTTTAAGATCTTGCTCCACTGATTTGTCTATTACTGGTGTGGTGGCAGCCACCTTGGCATCATCTAATGTCAAGTTATGTGGGGTTATTTTAATATGATCGTGACTCATGATGTCTGCCATTATGTTTTCTGAACTGGGGCAATAAATTACTCTGTAATTGAATTTCTGTAGGAAGAGGCTCTATTGAATGAAGTGCTCATTAGTCAAGTAACCCCAATTTAGAAACTCCAAGCACTTGTGATCTGTGAAGATGATCACCTCAGAGACCAGCAAAAATTGACAGAACTTATGATAGGCATACCCAATAGCTATGGTTTCTTGTTCTATGATGGTATAGTTATATTCTGTACCCTGAAGTGTTCTACTACAAAAATAAAGCACTCGGGGCTGCCCTTGCTCATCAATCTGGAACAGCACTGCCCCCAAGCCCTAAGCCCTTCTTGCTACTATCCATTTAAAGACAAAATGGCCATGTGAAATCTGGGTAGTGCAGCATTACAACCTGCTGAAAGTTTTCTTTTATAAGGTTGAAGCTTTGTTCTTGGTCACCCAACCACTTCCATCAGTTTACTTTCCTCAAAAGGTCCACCAATGATTTGGTGTCCTTGGCAAATTCCTTGTAAAATTTACCATAAAACTTGCAAAGCCCCAAGAAAGAGCACACTTGCTTTTGAGTTTCAGGCCTAGGGAACTCCTTAATGGCCACAATTTTATCTCGGTGAGGTCTCACCCCTTGTCTGTTGACCACATGCCTTAAAATAATATTTCATTCATTGCAAAGCAACTCTTGCTTGGGTTTACAGTAATATGGATTTTCTTGCACTCCTGAAAAAATCTTTTTAGATGTATCATATGCTCCTCAGGGCTATCTGTTGCAATTACAACATCATCCACATAACACACTAAATTTCTCTTCACTTCTGATAGGACATGGTCCAGACAACTAATAAGACCGGCCACACTATTAATGAGCCTAAAGGGCATCCTCTTGAAAACATAACTATGTCCTGCATACTTTAAGGCAGTATACGGTCTGTCTCTCGGGTCTAACATGATCTGCCAGTAACTAGATGTTCAATCCAAAGTGGTAAACACTTTCTTATTGGCCAACTGCATGAAAACCTCTGTCATGGGTGGTGAAATGAAAACCTCTGTCATGGGTGGTGAAATGTCTCTCTTGGGTATGGTTATTGCATTCAGTTTTCGTGCATCTAGGCACAATCGAATAGTGCCAGCCTTTTTCTTCACCACCACTAGTGGATTATTATAAGGCACAGGACACTTCTCTATTATTCCCCACTCCATCATTTGGTTCAATTGCTTCTCCACCTCTTCCCGGTACTGGAAGGGATAAGTTCGGGTTTGAAGGTGAGTCTCCTCATTAACCCAAATTCTATGAACATATCCTTGGATGACCTCTAACATACCTGAGAATACCATAGCATTATCCTTGAGCAATTTACCTAGTCGTTCTCTTTCCACATCAGTTGCCAATTTTGACTCCCTCATCTTTTGTTTTATGATCTGCAGGTCCAAGCCCCCTTGCAATCATTCCAATCGAAGCACCTGAAGTTCCCCAACACCTTTGAGTCTAATATTATCTCCCCACAGATAATTGATGATACATTGGTTCTGTTGTAGGAAATCTGACCACAAAACCATATCTTGGACCAAACCTCCCATAATTAAAAACACTTGTTCAATATTTCTATTTCCCACAGTCATTTCCAACAAGATCTAAAAGGTATCAATCCTTGCTTTAACCCTTTGGCATGGGTTATCTGAGCAGCCCTGATGAAGAATGTAGGGATTGCTTTTCTCTGATCTTTCAGCAGAGTGAACCATTCGCTGGACACTAATGAGACATAACTTCCTGTATCCAAAAGAGCCTTTGTCACCAAGTCTCCAATTTTGACAGCATCATGGGACATGATTGAAACCTGGGATTGTATAAAGATTCATTTCCCTCCAAGACAATTGTTGATATTGGTGTAGTTGAATGCTTATTATGGTTCCTTTGTCCACTGGGCCTTCGCTGATTGGAATATGCTCGTGAAGCCCTTATTCATTTCCCTGAAATTGAGAATAATAACCCCTCTTTGTGCAAGTCTGTCCTGGTCCTTGACTATTAGGTGTCTTATGTGTAGGATGCCAATGCATCATTGCCAGCTACGTTTGTGGGGGCTCCCTTTTTTTCAATTGCCAGCTGCATTCGTGAGGGCTCCCATTTTTCACTTTCTCCGATGACTTTCTTGCCAGGTTGCCAAAATCTATGGTTGTTAGTAGTTCTGCTACCTCTTCCACATTGTCATTCTTCCGGATTAACAAGATCTGTTGCACCTGTGGTGGCATGTTATGCCAGATAGCATGAATTATCTGCCCCTCAGACATAGAAAGGCTGTCAAATACCTCAGGCAAGCAACCTGATGAAGAAAAAACTGGGTATGGGTCTCTGCCTTTGTCATCCCATATTTCTCCTGAAAAACTTGCTGCTGGATCCCCTCCTTTTTCACTCCAGAACCTTTACAATGCTGTGGCATGGTAGTCTTCAAAGGTTTCAGGTTTTCTAAGATGACACTTCCAACAGTCACAGGCTGACCACTGTAAATGGTTACTGGTGATAGCTATTTTCTCTCGATCTCCACACCTGTGGAAAAAAATATCCCTCAAACTATCCAAATGCATCAGTGGACTTTCACCTATTTCCCCTTTGAAGGTCCTGATCTGGATAAATTTGGCTAACTGTTGGGTGCTTCCTTCCTCTGTGGTCACTGAGTCTGTTGTTTGTAATGTTTTGGACTGAGATCCAGACCCCCTATTCTTATGGTTATCAAGCACAATGGAACCCTGATTTGATTCCTCCTGGATGACCTGGCCTAAATGTTCTATGTGTTTCTTGTCTAGTAGAAACATTTTTTTTTGCTTTTAATCCCCATGTTGGGGAACAGTTCTGCTTTGATCTTTTCAGCCATTGCCTTTTGGATCATCTCACTTGGTCCAGTGGATTGTATTGCCATCTCCTAAGGGTGACTTTTTTCCATTCCTGGACTCATCTGCTCCTTCCCTTAATTTCATCACCACTTCCCTTAATTTCAAAATGTTTTCAATGATTATGTGGTTGTGTTGCAAGGTCCTTATTTCTTACTGCTGATGACCTTGTACAGTTTGTGTTTCATTCCAGATGGTCTTCAGGTCCCCCTGTAGGGTATTTCCCAGATCATCTACTCTTTTATTTATTTTTTCAGCCCCCTTTCTGCATTCCTCTCTAATCTCCTACCTCTCTGTTCGAACTCTTTTCCACCAGTCAACTATTTACTTTTGAGTTTCCTCTGCATTCTTATTGCATTCACTTATTTCCCTTGCTATCTTAGAAACTTCACTCTTCATTTCTTCTGCTCTCTTACTGTTTTCCTCTTCTCTTTTGTTACTCTGTATATTCATGGTTAACATCAGCTAGTAGAGGTCTTGAATCCCCAGATACTACTCTTGGTTTTGGTTCTTTGGGATGAGAGGTGACTCTTTAATCTCCTCTGCAGTCACCAGTTCCTCCATGGGACTCTCATCAATGCTACTGCTCCCATCTGTCTTCACTTCATACATTTCTTGTACATTGTCAATCTCCATTATTTTCATTTCTTTCTATTTTTGTTTACACAATGGCTTGCTTACTATAACTATCTATTTTAACAACTTTTTCTTTATACTACTACTTTAAATTTGCCTAAAAGGTTATACCTTCCCCTCCTCTGATCTCTTATGCATCTTCATCTTTTTCCCATCACTCCCACATGCTGCATGTTGCCTTCCTTCTATTCATCCTAAGACTCTCCTTGCCTATATTCTATTCAACTGGTATAAATATCACATGTACCATAAAATGAATCAATATATATATATATATATATATATATATATATATATATATTGTAACCAAAATCTCTTCTCGAGCCAGCCACGTTGCGCCAAAAGCTGTAACCAAATCATCTCGAGCCAGCCACGTTGCGCCAAAAGCTGTAACCAAAACATCTCGAGCCAGCCACGTTGCGCCAAAAGCTGTAACCAAAACATCTCGAGCCAGCCACGTTGCTCCAAAAGCTGTAACCAAAATCCCCGGAGCCGTCCAACTTGATGGCTCACAAATGTGGTAACCAACCTTCCATCACCCCTCCAACTACCCATCATCATGCCGTACTTGTTGCGGCACTATAAATTGTAACCATAAATTGTGTAATCTCAACTACGTAACGTAAGTGCACTAGGAATTACAACCTTGGTCACTGATCAACTCTCATTGCACATTATCAGCTATTAAGAGCTGTATCCAAAAGCATATCATACTATTTATTTTATGCACAAAAGACAACAATCAACATCTGGGGCAATTTACTACAGACAAAATTAATGAATTAACCTAACTTTTTATAATTTATTTGATCGCAGCCAGGGTATACTGCGAAGACCTATCATAGTATTATTATAAAACATATTAAACAAATTATAAGTGCAATTTTATCACTCTTAAACCTCAATTTGCGATTTTTATGGTATGCGACCCTATGGCCGACCATGTACAAGATAGCGTAATTTGTGGAACCACATAAAATTATGAAATTTTAAATCATCTATATGATTTCTAAGACAGATGCTAGTCCAGGTAAAGCTTTGCAATTAATAAACATGAATAATTGGGTTCTTTTATAATTTAATATATCATTGAGACTCTTATTGTATTGACGAATGAAAATTTAAAAATGTTAAGTAAATATATTTAATCATATCATTATTGAATAAATCTGTTCACAAGTTTAATAATTAATTTGTATTTTATACTAGAATCAACTACGCAAAGCCACAATGATGGAAAAGGTAAATGGGATTTTATTGTACCCTACCAATCATATACTACCAAAGACGAAAAGCATCTTAATGTTTTCTCAAAATATTAATAAATTCTTATATCATGTAGACAATAATATGTAATTCAATGTATGCTCTATAATGTATGCTCTATCCAAAGTTTATGATTTCTGATGTTATGAATGACACATAGCAATGGCACAGTAAGTTTAATTATAAATCAACTTTTATTTACAAACTTTATGAACAATAAATAGTTAATTTCAATATTTTAAATAAAACATAAATAAACAAATAAAATAATTAAATGATGGTTCAATAGACTTTCTTCAATACATCTCACAGGTACAGTATTTAAAAAACCTAATCATACCTTATTTCAATCTAATATAATGAATATTGAGACAATTATTAAATTCAGCATTAACTTATGAAATATTGAACGTCATTTCCAGATTCAATAACTTCCTACTGTAAACTTATAATCATATAATAAATAATATGATGTCTGTATGATTTAGCTATAATGTAATCATTAATTAAAATGAAAATGTAAACTTACACTCCGGTAGATAATAATCAATCAACAGTTAATTATCATGAAGTACTTGAATAGAATGTCCTGTTGCCATTTATCAATCTAACCGATAAATTATGCTTACAAATGAAGAAGATGATTTGGCAGATTAACTAAAATACTTTGCCCAACTTATATCTGTGAAGCAAACATATTCCTGTGGATGTATTCATCTACACGTAGGAATTAAATAATACTAACGTTTTGCGTATTTAAACACTATCATAAAGTCATATGTATAATCACACAATTCCGCGGATTAACCACCAGCGCAGGAATGTGTGTAAAATACAAAATGGCAATTAAAATAATCTGCGGATTAACCACCAGCACAGATTAAAGCCTTTAACATACTAAAACAACATTATAATTTACTTCACATTAAAGTGCAAATCATCCCCCTCAATTCTTCTGATTATTCAGAATATGCTGACACTTTAGCAAATGTGGGTTCTTGCTTAGTAAAATATTACAATAATAAGGACAACTAATGTACTACTTATCTTGCTTAAAATAAACATGTATAATATAATGTAAATAATATTGGCATGGGAATATAAATCTGGAAAGACTCACAAAATATCTCATAAAGATTGGTATATCTCATGAATTCATTAAGTACTGTTTAAGCTTTCTCCGCAAGCACTATTCTTTTGAATAAATATTTTATTCAACCTTTATTAATTTAAATCTAACAAATATAACTTATGAACTTCATATGCGAGTTCATATAACGATAAAATTAAATAAATGTATTATTCATTAACATATAACATTTAACGGTGTGTGTGTGATAAAACTAAATGTAAAACATTTTATAGTTCAAATACATGAATTTTAGCAGATGTGTATCACAAATTGGATGGTATAGCATTTTGTAACTCCTAATGTGATCCGTGGAATCCATGTACAATGTGTAGAATAATAAGTATATGAGGTAATAGCTATAACTGTAGTTAAATTCCATACATGCAATTATATCCATTTGATTAGTTATTAAAGCAATATTAGATTAACGATTTGCGTGGCTCTCCAAACATGAAACAATTTTAAAACAGGATACACAGAATTTAAATGAAAATGTTTTTCATAAAGTTATTAATCCCTACATCTCTCTATCAAAAGTGTTCCAAGTTTATCCTATCCATGCAAGTATTTATTTATCCATTGCATTAATCCAGGAATAACCAATTACAGCAATTAATTTATTCATTTTAAATAGACGATACAATTATAAAAAAACTTTGATTAATTATTTGAAAAATGTTTATGATCCAAGTGTTAAACAAATTAATTAGCAAATATTAATGGCATTGTAAAGTTAAATATCAATCAATATTATATTTTATCAGAATTAAAAAAACGGAAATATTAAATATTTTGATAGCTTTAACGCTTTACTTTATTTTAACTTAAACTTTGTCTTTTTTTTTAAAAAAACAAATTTTCATTTTCATAAAACTTCTGTAATTAAAACACTGATTCAAATTTTCCAAATTGTAGAATAATAAATATTTCAAAACATACCAAATTCTTGTATTTAATTCTTTCAAACTGGGAAGCTCCGACATTTCAAAAATGTAATATTGGAAACGCTACTGGTGATTTGATTCTTGGCCGACCGACTTGAAAAGATCTTTAAATTTAGTGATCCATCTTAATTAGATACCACTAAGTTATTTTATGTTTATAACAAATTTTGTGGTAATTTATTCACTTATTAATGGTTTCAAAATAAGATCAGCAAATTTACACTATTTGCCTTTACCATTTCTGTTCTTCTTCCCACCAAAAGACAAAACTAACAGACAATATTCTCCTAGAAATTCGCGCTCTTTTTTTTTATTACATTGAGACGCCTACGTAATTATTGTATTTATTTAATAATTTATTTTAATTGAACAAATGGTTTTATTTTAATTCAAAAGAAATAATAATTTAAGATTACTTTAAATAAATAAAAACAAAATATTATTTTTAATAATATTTTACCTAATTTTAATATGTTGTAAAAATTTTAAAAAGTTAAACATTCCGATATGAGTTAGCATATGGAATGAAGCAAATTGAAAATTATTAAAATAATATCAGAAAGTAATCTGTTCAAATGCGAATCAAGCCAACCAAATCACCAAGAGAAGAAAGAGAAATTTTTATATAAGTTACATCAATTAATATATTTTCTACTAAAATATATGGTTACAGTTTATATATATATATAAAGAATATAAAAAAAATTATCTTACCCTCTTAAGACCAGTCACTGCCCCTTTGCTTGTTCTGCTGTACCTGGAAAACTGCTAAGATCTAAAAGTGACAACTTTCACACAATCATCACACTCTATTACCCAAATTTCCCCCCACTTGTGTTTATATCTACATCTGCCTATGTCTCCCATCATCAACAATCCACACACCAAAGTAATATCGTCAATGATTACTGGCTGATGACCATTTATTTAGAGTAACCCGAAAAAAAAAATTCAAAGATTATCTCCGGGCACCATGTCACCAACCACAATCCAATACAACATCAAAACCCATGTAACAGGCTTGAGAAACAATCTCTAACTTTTATGGAAGTGAGTGAAAAAATCAAATTGCCTCATATTGGCATTAAACCTTTAAAAAATATCTACATATTTTACATAAAAAATGTTTAATCCAAACTATTGCTTAGTTGTTCAGGGAGTGCGAGTTTATATAATCATAGCTATATGTTGGGTGCCAAGCCTGGAAAAAATATAACCATGTAATGGTCAGAATCGTATAATCAGCCAACAAGATTCAGAGATCTAGCAAAAGTACTTCAAACCCAGTAAGTTCGGAATATGGTAGTCACGGAACAGTACTAAGCTTTAACCTATTTGCCAGTGCCCCAAAATCTCCACTATCTAACCAACACTCTGATGCTATTTATTAATGGTCGCCATTTTTTTTGGTCCTGGTGGTCAGGGTATAAACAAGGACTCTCTATTTAAACTGAGCCTATCCTGCATTAGACTTTTTTATTTTAATCTAAGATACTCACTAAATACTTTGATATAGCTAAAAATATTATTTTTTATATTTCATAGGTTTTGGATACATACCTATGTGACTTAATCAAGTGTGGATGTGGTTCAGTGGATATGATGAACCAAAAATGACATCACAATGGTATAGATATATACAATTTATGAACACAATTCATTAGAAAATATAAATAATAATAACCATGTTTGGATCTTATTACAATCCATGTATAGGTTTACATTTAAACCAAAAAAAAATAATTACAATGTTTGATTATCAGTTATTGATAATGGTACAGAATTTCAATATCACTAGGATAAATATATAATTTTTACAAAGAAGTCACCTGTCCATAATGACAACCAAGATTATGAACTATTAAATCTAACGATTACAATAATAAACATCAGCATTAGATATGTGTGTGCATCGTAATGAAGTCATACTGTAGTTCATGACAACAACAATTGTGAATCAAAACAATAATTATGAATTAGCCAGAAATGATAGCTACACACATAGTAAATAAACAGTATTATATATGTGTCATCAGAAAACAAATTTTTATATTAAGAATAATATTTAATCAAGAGATATGCCACCATAACAATTAATATGCCAATTTTGGAGAGGAACACAATACCTGGTTATATTAAGTTAGAGGCCAAGTGAATATATATAATAAATTTATGCATATGTTTACATACATAGGGGAAGTTAAGTATATATATATATATATATATATATATATATATATATATTATACTATTAGTATTCCCAGCAAGAGTTATGGACAAAAGCATAATTTTAGCTCCCTTCATTATTAATAGTTATATGAAAAATAGTTATATGAAAAATATGGTTTATCTATTTCACACAGAATTAACAACAGGCATGATTAAGAAATCTAATTACAACATTCAGTGGCATCTGGGTTTGAATCTTGTGCTGGCTATACCATTAACATTGGCAAACATGGACCAATCTTCTTTGTCAAGCAGTAATATATATATATATATATATGTTCCTATGATAACACATCCGCATTCAGCTTGGCTTGTGTATGAAACAATAGAGTCTGGTCTTTGAATCCCTATCATTATCAAGTCTACCCATTCATCTGCTTAAAGAAAACCATGGCTATCTCATATCACCAGGACCAGTAAAATGTCCATGTGGCAGTCTGCATAGTATACTCGACATCTATTTTTTATTAAAAGCCATATAGGCACAAATCAATCTATTAAGCCACTGATATATTTGTCCATTAATAGCATTAACTTATATCGGTATAGATATTTTCCTAAACCTATATTTAATAAGTAATAATGGGGAAATTTAAGGCAACCATATCTTATAGGCTATAAAAGGCCCAAGTGTTTCAAATATAAATCTTAACCATAAAATGCCAAAGAGGCAAAAAAATTACTCATGCTGAGATATGTCTTTTCCCAATTGCACGCATCTCTCTCTCTTTCTCTCTCTCTCTCTCTCTCTCTCTATATATATATATATATATATATATATATATATATATATATATATATATATATATATATATATATATATATATATATATATATATATATATATATATATATATATATATATAGTGAGATGAACAAATATCTTTTCAATAAGTAATATTGTCCATTTTATACTTGAGAAAGAGGCACTATTATTATTATAATTTTTTAACACATATATATATATATATATATATATATATATATATATATATATATATATATATATATATATATATATATATATATATATATATATATTTTATTTTTTTACTGACACAAAAAATCTTAATCTCAATCAAATAAAATAATCCTAACACTCATTCATATTTTAAATTTCTTTAACAAGGTATTGTGATTATACATATATGGGAAGAGGGCGGATTTTTATACAGATATTTGATTTTTTTTCTTTCTTTTTTTAAATAAATGACATTTTTAACTAAGCCAGACTTAGACACGATTTAAGAAATTTAACTTTGACTGTTTCTTATTTTACCATTCAAAATGAATCATTACCCCTTTCTCCAAATTGTTTTCATAGTGTAATATCGTTTTGTCCTCATACTTAACTAAATTGGCACAAATAAATTAATCAATCAAATATACTTTATACTTAAAAAAAACATACCAGTATATCTCGAAAGGAAACATATAAAAACTGCAATTATAATCTGTATAATAATCTTTTGTTCCACTTATAATTATACATTACACTCTTTTTTTGTTTTAAAAATTAATAATAAACTAGTTATAATTTAAATTGACATGTTTAAAGCAATACTAAAAAAAAACTATAACTGTCTTTTTTGAAACACACATTTTTTTAGATAGTCAAAAAACTAAAACACTCAATATATATATATATATATATATATATATATATATATATATATATATATATATATATATATATATATATATATATATATATATATATATATATATATATATATATATATACATCACTGTCCTTTTCAAACACATCTATTTTTGAGATAGTCGTTTATGAATTTTATGAATCTAAGGAAATTAAATGTTCGAATTTTTATAGAAGGCATTCTTAAGATATAAATATTTTTTTTAAAGATAGAAAGTTTATACTTCTGATAGATTACGGTGTCACTTTGCTTGATGCAGATTTTTTCTATTGGTTCACTCATTGTCAGGATCGACCTTGGTTTTTACTGGAATCAGGATAGACTGGTTTCATGTGTCACTTTGATTGAGGCAGATATTTTTCTACTGGTTCACTCATTGTCAGGATCGACCTTGGGCTTTACTGGACTCAGGATAGACCAGCTTTGATGTTGGTTCTCCATTTTTTTTCATAGCAGCAGCATGGGATCAATTGTCTTTCCTCCTCTTCTTTAGATGCATTTTTTGGAGATTTTTCAGAGAAGGGAAAAGTAAATTTGTCCTACTCACAGATCATGGCATGGATCTCTTCTCAGCTTAAATATAGTCAATTGCTCTAGCAGCTGAGATTCACATTTCTCTTAAAACTTTTGCTTTAAAAAGCCCAAACTTTTTTCACTGCCAACAACTTTATTTTTATTCTCCGACTGCTGGAGTTTAACATCTTGATTCTTTTTCTTTGCCTTTAGATGTATTTAGCCCAGTATTTATAAAAACTTTTGCTAAGCAACTCTTTGTTTTCTATATTTTAACACCCATACTATAACTGCCTTGGTTAAAAAAAATGAAAACAGACCACATGATTGATCTTTGATTTAGATCAGTTTAAAGATAATAAAATAATTTAACACTTCCATGTAACTAGTTGGGTCGATCTTTGATCTAAAACAGGTGACACAATCCTGTTAAGATTACACCAAGGTATGAAAATCTTACTTGCCTTTTAATGGCCTCAAGGATGAGAAAATAAATTCACACTTTCATGCAATTACATTTTTTGGAATGTTTAAGAAAAAAACAGAATCATCAAAATGTTATTCGCAAGGAAAGAATCACCTTTAGGACAAATATATAAGACAATGGAAATATATTTATCTTTCTAAATATATATATATATATATATATATATATAATAATAATTCAAACAAATATATTTAATACAGTATTCAAAATTAAATAATATATTCTTTACCAGAAGTACTTTCAATTGTTTCAGTGAAACAATTGAAAGTACTTCTGGTAAAGAATATATTATTTAATTTTGAATACTGTATTAAATATATTTGTTTGAATTATTATTATATAATTTAAAAATACAGACATTTAATGGTTGTAGTTATATATATATATATATATATATATATATATATATAAATGTCTGTATTTTTAAAGCGTATATATTGAAATGCATATATATATATATATATATATATATAATGCATTTCAATGAAACAAGACATATATACACATGAGTCCTCTCATTCACCAAGACGCACATCTATCCAAACAAATAAAAATGAAAAATTAGATATTTGAACTTTAAAAATATATAGACGTATGCTATTTCCAACAACTAACAAGAAGCTCTGTGTGTGCTTATACACTGATTGCTTATATATATATATATATATATATATATATATATATATATATATATATATATATATATATATATATATATATATATATATATATATATATATATATATATATATATATATATATATATATATATAGTAACCTCTGCTTTCTTCACCAAAATTGCTGGATGTACAAAGAAATGCCCAGGCACCAATTCTGTACAAGATACAATAAATTTATAACTGAAATTGCCTTTTTACTTATTGATAAAATTCTTATGCTGCAATTACCCAATGGCTTAGATCAGTTTGGGTTATAGGGTGTGTTGATTATATAGAATGCAAATAGGGATGATAGAAACATTTATAAATAACAATTTTATAATGTTGATTCAACTATATTATAAGCATCTATTATGTAAGAAAGACTATTGTAAAATTGATAATCATGACACTAAATAAAGTGTAGACAGTGATGAAAATTGGGTACCTTTTTACTCTACATCACCATACGCAAGGTAAAACATATTTTTGTCATGGCACTGGTAAGAACTGTTAACTCTGGACTGCTTAAATAAATGGCCTATACTGGAAAATCCATAAATTCTGTAAGTATATTATATTGAACATATATGTATGTAGAAATGGACAATAGAACATATATAATAAAACAACTCATACAGGATATTACTTCAACAAAATATTTTTATGATAAACTTTATTTTATAACACATCAATGATTATTTTAATATTTTCCTTATAATAAAACAAACTTGGTTAATACATGTTATATAAATTTAAGTAACAGTTTTATTATTATTTTCTTTTTCATTAAATAAAGTAAAATTTTCTTATGTTATACTAGATTTATACCAGAGGATGAATTGTTAATAATGATAATAAATGAGATATTGATAATATACATGATATGATTTGATTATTATTTATAATTAATAATTTTAGTGATGGTCTTCTTCAATATTTCTTTATCATATTTTTGAGAGTGTGCACCATTACCAAATCGCAAATACAATGCATTTACAAATCATAAATTCACCTAGTTTATTTATGGTACAGATGGTGTAATAAGTTAATCATTAAACTAATGATTTTATTTAAAACATATTATAAAAATCTATAAAACATTTATCTGATATAATCATTATATATTGTTTGTTGATATCTACACCCAAATGAAGAAAGAGAGGGGAATAATAAAAAATAAATATTCGCATATACACACCTGATCATTAATCAAAATCTCCAAATTCATACATGACTCCTTAATATAATATTGTACCAGTCAAAAAACCCACCAAAAAAACTGCAAGTCGGATACAAACTCAGCTGAACCAAAACTGAATTCAAACCCAACTCAACAGCTCAGATTAGTATAAATCGATGGCACAGTGCTATGCGCCAAGAAACTAGCTCAACGGTTGGTGAGGATCAGAGACCCCTGAACTGACATTAATATCTGATAAACTGACTAAAATAATTTTAAATTGAATCATATGTACATGTTTGGGTTGCCAACACAGACAGTGAGTATTAACATTAAAATAACTATAAAAGAATTAAGAACTAAGAAACCAACCGTGTTTAGAAAATATTTAATAATAATGGTTTGTTTTCTTTGAGTTTTCAATAATGATTAAATTAATTAAATCTAGTCTTTAAGCAAAGTTTATAATTATAATATGAGTGACGGTCCTTATTATATGCCAATAAATATTACGCAATATTTGAAAGTCTATGTCTATGTCCCCAACAAGAAATAAAAGGTAGATAAAGGTATTCATTATTAAAGGAAATTATTACTCTAATTTTATACGAAAGAATATGATATTTATTTCCACATTCACAAATCCATTCATGAAGAGCAAGATACATATTTTAAAGCATAATTTTAATCTTTATTAGAAAACTTATTCTGAAATGTAATGGAGAATTTGTTGGATTTAATTTAAATCCATTACGAATTATGAGCATCAGTGCAGGCTTTACTGGAACAGAGGTAACAGTGCTGACGAATTATGAGCTATAAATTGAAATTGAAAGATGATAGCTAGTCGATAATTGATGTCCTATGGTGGCTTGCATCTGACAAGTCTTATGCCCTTTGACTAATATGAATTGGAGAGGAAGTACTTTCTTCCTCAATAATTTAAAATAACAGAAATATTATCACTGACCAGCCTAACGGAGCGGAAGATTGCCCTACATCAGCAACATTGAAGATGATGACTTACTAGTCACCATATGAGAACTAAAACCCAATTCTAGAATGCTCTATGTGATGACTTGATCAAATGAATTAAAGTCAAATGAGCTTTTAACTAAAATTATTTTAAAGTATTTGTAAATTATATTAATTATGCCCCAATCATCGTGCCCTTCCTGAATCTTAATAGAAAATAACAAAGTTGAATTAGAATATATTTATTTGATTCATTTATCGGCCCTTTGCAAAAATCATTTTAAGATTATATTTGAATAATAAATAAATATTAGTGAAACGAGAAAATAGTGGTGGCATAGATTAAAAATGGAGCTAATAATTTATTATTAGCCAATGATAAAAATAACAATCATTAATAATTTCTTTCGACTCGATGATTGATAGAACTGTATTAATCTAGTTCTTATGGGCGAGAACTACTATTAGAATTAATATTATATTATTTGTGTGAGACAAATAGAACAAAGAAGCTCATCGAGTCAAAAAATTATTGGCATATAATTAAAGTAACAACATTAATAAATTATATATATATATATATATATATATATATATATATATATATATATATATATATATATATATATATATATATATATATATATATATATATATATATATATATATAATATAATAAATGAACTGCCAAATAAGAAAAGAGAAAGTTTAAAGACTAGAGATTGAGAGAATTTATATAAATTTAAAAATAGCATTAATAAAAGGGTTTACACAGAGTATTACATTTATAGAATGAAAAGAGCTCTTAAAGAGAGTGTAAAGTAAAGTTCAAAAACTGGCCAGAAAGCTTAAGGTTCATTATGGAAATATATTACCCATTTCTTCCGGGGCGGGTTCCCTTAGTTTACACGGCCAGGTGAGGAAAATGTTGGCATGCATTTGGTCAATTTCTTGAACAGTATTTTAATGAATTTTCACAATCTTAGCAGCATGATTGGTCCGGAAAAGATTCAGCAGCTTCATGGAAGAATTTTAGGTGACTTCCGGAAACAATAGCCAGATTCCTGATGTTCAGCCCCTTACCATGATTGTAACACTATTTAAAACGCACAGACTTTACTGCACTTCTCTACAACAAAGATGGCTCTTTTTTTCCACACTTTTCAGAGCTATATATACTGTCCTCTCTGATGTCTTCAGGCTAGCGCTTCTTTCATTATCAATGTTTTAAATACATTCCTTCAATAAGGCTTTCAAACTCATTAACTTGAATTCATATTTTAATTAGAAAATGAATTCTTAAAATCAGAAATGATTTTAATTAGGAAATCCTTATCTTTTTTTTCTAATTAATAAAACTTTAACTGTTGTTTTTGGAAAGGGAAAATCTGGAAGCTTATCGAAAGAATGTAGCTTTTAATCAATAAAACTTTAACAAATTATTTAAAAATAAAATCAAACATTCCTGACGCAATGAAACTTTTAAAAGATTATATATATTTAAATATTTACAAATATATACGCACAATTTACACAATTATAATATATAAATTCATGAATAATCCTATCATGAATTTATTAATAGAATTGATTAATTTAAATCTGAAACTAATTATTTGAATACACATTTATGAAATAAGTTATTCTTTATGGAAATGAGCATGGATTGAACATATAAAGCCTCATTGCATTGGAAATTTAAGGTTAGTACTAGGGTTTGAAGTGGGATTATGGCTAGATGTCTTGAAGCTAGGATCGAACTCAGATCCGACTGCTTCAATATCTACTAACTTTTAGGACACAAAAGGTTATGGAACTTAGCCAACCTATCATCAATAAGTGGGTCATTTGCTACTTCATTTTAAAAGGAAAAGCAAATACAACTATCTCATTTTATGCTCTTAATTAAGCATGTATACTAACCACTCATAATTTAATAAGCTAATAATTAAGGAGAGTATAACTCAATTCGCATAAAATTATCTCTCAATCACTTCTACATCCAGATGCACTCAATGTATTTCATATAAAAACAAATTTATAAACAGACAAACCCTTAATTCTTTATCTTCCTTTAACAAATAGCACTATATGAAACTAATATAAAAATAATATACAACCTTAGAAAAATAATTTATGACAGTGCACACACACACTAATATACGATTATACATAATATGATTTCTAAATCATATAAGACAATAAACTGATATATTACAATAATAATATTTTACACCAAGCAAATCAAAAAAAATGTCTATCTATTATAGGGAATACAAAGATATACCTGTCGACATTTAATCATACATTTTTACAAAAGTTGCAATAGTTTACAATATTTTCGAATTTCCTAATAAACATTATAAACAACCCTTGTGTTCAATGGAATTACTTTAATAGTCACAAAAAACAAAATATCTGACTCAGTAAGAAAATACAGGTAAAAGTTTATGACATTATTCTTTTTTTTGTATTTAATAGAATTTTCATTATCCATTAAATGCATTATCAGTAACTTATCTATATGTGTATATGTAATTAAGCCATGTATTCAATCATTCATTTTTTATGTGTGTGAATAGTAAGACTCTATAGTATATAACTATCTTCCTAATATAGGAGTAACAATAGACATATTTCTTCATTTAATTTTATTTGCATAGTATAAACAGAAATTTATTAATTGAGATTCCATAAAGCGTTCCACTAAAGGGTTGGGCACAATTTTTCTTCTTAATTTCATTTTCAATTATTTATATAATTTTGACATCATTTATTCATGGTAAATACATTAAAATAATTTATAATTAACAATGTTATACAATATCCATGCATTTTTGAATAAAATAAATTTAACCTATTTGTTGATAAAAGAGAGAGCTGGGTGCATTAAGAAATTAGCCCTCCCTGTATAGTTTTTCTTTGAGTAGTATGATATAATTTTCCATAGGAATAGTATCAAATCTTCACAATAATTAGTTCACTTACTTTACTATTTTTTTAAAGATTTATTTTACTTTCCATAACCATTCTGTTTTTTACACCTTCTTTCTTAGATAAACCTTTGTCAATTTTTTATTATAATCATGGATTTAACAACTTGCCAGAACTCTCTTGCTTGTAAATGTTAATAATAGAATATTGAAATGAAAGGGGAAAAAAAACTTATAAATGCTACCTAATATTAATCAAATAACCTTTGCAATTTTAAATGTAAGATTTCAAGTAATACATGATTAGTAAATAATAAATAAAATATAAAAAAATATTCTAATTAATGGTATATGTGTGTATCTGTTTTCTGTGGCATGTAAATTCTGCTACCTCAATTTGGACATTATAAATAATAGTATAAAATATAAATAAAGTGTGAGATGATGTAAAATGAACATACACCCACATATACAAGTTAAATTATGGAAGGGAGTAGACAATGAGTTAGAAAACCAATGACCAAACACATGTCATGGCTCTCCTATTACTTTGGATCTCATACTAACAATCCTTGATATTGTCTATCTTTCTATTACACTACCACACACATATAACCTAAAATTATAATAACTGTTACACCCAGCTACACTCTTAAAAATTTTTTAAACCAAATTTTAAATACCAAATTGTATCACAAATTTTTTAATAGTTATTTTTAACCATTATTAGTGTGAATGTGATCTTCCCACATTTCTTCCTGTAGCCAAACTGGTTGGTCCAGTCCCCTTTCCTTATAAAAAATGAATTGGACAAACAACAACAAATATTATTAGCACATCAAATTTCGTACTAAAATTCATTTACAATTGGAAAATAAGCTTGCAGAATGAACATTTATGCTCATTAATCTTTTTTTACTCATTGTGTTTTGCAGGATATGGAATTAAGCTGCGAGCATTATAAGTTCCTCATGTTCCTTCAGGTGTAGTACCTAAAAATGCATTTTCTCCCACCTGTCTCACTATCTCATAGAGACCTTCATAGAGATTTCAGTGGTAAGGTAGGAACTGAATGGTCAACTTGCATAATTTTCACATACATTTCCTCTGAAATTACAGAATCTTGGCAACCAGAATCAATTAAGGCATCTATGAATAATCCTAAAATGGTAATCCTAATTATTCATCAGATATATTAAAGGGGAGGTTCAAGCAAACCTTCATATAATCCCCGTGCTCAACATCAACATCTAGATTGTTAATTACCCAGCCTAAGGTGTTTCTGAATCTCTATGAATAGGGCCCCAATGTGAGAAACATACCATTGAAGTCCCTATTAGTTTAATGATTCAGGTTTCTTGCCAGTATTTTCATCCCTTTTAAGGATACTTATCATACTTGTGGATGGCATATTACTATCATCCTTCCTCGTCATATGTCGGTGAAGATTATAATATGACCTGCTTTTATTTTGAAGCCCACTCCTATACTTACTCCTACTCTGGATCTCTCTACCTTGATTACACTATGGGGTATCTAGAATACTAAAACTATTTACATTTGTATTACTTTATTTATTAATTTTGGCCATATCATCCTCTTTCTGATCACTAATATCTATAGAATCCAAAATATTTACCACCTCTTCAATTGTTTGTTGGTCTGACACTATAAGGGTTTGTTCAACATGACACAGTAGGTTGTGATGCAACATCCTAATTATTTTTTGTTCAGATAGAGAGAATGTGATAAGGGTTCTCAATTTGACAGCTTCTTTTCTAAAAAAACTGGGTGTAACTATCCTACATGTGATTGTACATTTCCTGCAAGACCTGATAGCTCAAGTTTTCCTGCTTATTTCCTCCCCAAAATCTATATATCAACATGCATGGCCTCTCAAATAATGACTGCCAGCAGTCCTGGGAGGAGGAGGAGTATAAGTGGTTGTTAGCAATGACAATCTTTTCTTTTTCTGATAAGGAACATAACTCAAACAATTCTTCTAAGTTTTGCAGAAATTCATGTTGGATTTTTTAAGTGATATCCCTTGAAAGATTTAACATATAGAAATTTAAGGGTCATGGAATCCTGTGAATTCTTCCCCCAATTCATTTTTCCTCTACATAAATCTGAATTCTTTGGATACATCTTATTAGGCCTAAGGTCCTTTAGTAAATCCACAGAACAATGGTGTGTCCGGTAACAATAAACCTCTTTAATTTCAGTAACACCCATTTTTTAATGTCTGGTGTTCCTATCTCCATCTTTGTATTTTAATCTTGAATTATTGCTTCTTGTAGAAAATTTTCAAACTTTAATTGGTAATTTTGTAATTCACATTTAAATTCATTTCTAAGATCCTCTTCAGCCTTGTCTAAAATAATCGGTCTACCCATATCATTCCTCACATTATCAACTTCCTTTCTTAAACTCTGACATTTTCCATCCATATCACCTAGCTTTAGCCCCATGGCTAGTACAGATTCTCCTATCATCAAACTATCTATCCTCTTAACAACCTGAATGACCTGATCAGTTATGTTTTGATCAATACCATACTGGCCTTGGGTCTTCAGAATATTGTCATCAACTTTGTGCTAACAACTTTCTACAACCTGCTTGATGGTCCTGAATTCTTCCTCAAACTGTTAAAATTTCTGTTGGGTTTCTGCCTTATACTTATTACTATATTGACCATGTAACATCTGATACCCAAGTCCCTTATCTCTCATCATGCTTTCTGTTTTGCCAAAATTTTCGTTTATCTCCTCTTGAAGTTGTAACAATGAACAATCACATTCTAAAAAAATTGTTGTAATTGAGTATAGGCATTTGTCTCTATGTTTTTAGCTTACATACTTGATCTATAATAGGGTCTTTGACCTCCTTCATCTCTGATACCTGACTTTCTATTTTTTCTTCCAAAACCTGCACATGGCTAATGGAACTAGCTCTTATTTCTATTATTTTTGACTTCTTTTTCTAACACTTCTGATTTTATTTCATCCAACCTTTCCTCTGATTTATCTTGACTTAATTTTATATCTTTTATTTCTGACTTTAGTTCTGCATGATCTGATATCAATTTTGCAAACATCTCTTTTGACTTTTCTCTATCTTCTACTCGACTAGACTTTAGTTCTTTAAGTTCAGTTAATATCTCTCTTACCCACATAATCATGTCACCATCTGTGGTTTTAGGGATATTATCTCTTATCCTATTTGATTCTCCATGGGACATATCCATGGTTTCCTTTCCTAATTCAAGGTCAGGGGACAACACAACAATTTCTGGGGATGGTGTCTTTTGAGATACACCCAAACTATCATATAAGTTAAACTCTTCTATTATATATAGTCTTTTAAAATTTATTAATTTACTACTCAAAGAAAATAAGGTTCACCAGCTCCAACTTCACCAAACCAACAATTCAAATTCACCAACCGTCATTCAAAGATACAAAGAATTTCTACAATTTATTCAATTTTATTTTCCCATATAACATTCAATTTCCAAACACACATAAATAAGAAGACTTTGAGTTTTAATCAAATAACATGGATCCCAAACACAACTGGGATTATCAACTAGATTTTGCATGATCCATTATAATTGTATTGCAAATTACACCAATTTAAATTATTGATAAAGACAAAATAAAACAAACTTATTTGTTTGTCTTTATGCTGTGTTGGGTGCATTCAAATATTATAACCAGCATCCACAGCATTATGCCAATTTCATTTACAAGTTTTCAAATAATGACAACAACTAAACTAATATTGCCATTTTTACAACTAGATAATTACAATCACTTATATATTTCACACTAACCAAAAAAGTTTTTTCCACAATTATTTATGCTAAAACCTAATTCACATGGACACTAACTATAAATCATGCTTACTATATTAAGATCCAAAATATTATGGCCACCAATCAATCATCAATACATCAAGTCCAATACATTGCATGCCAAAATCAATTTTATCATGAACAAACCATTAACTAATTGTGTGCCACATTGTACACCAGTTACCCATGCTGAAACTTCTGCTTTCTTCACCTATATTTCTTGAAGTGCAAATAAATGCCCTGGTGCCAATTTTATACAAGATAAAATAAATTTATAACTGAAATTTACTTTTTACTTATTGATAAGATTCTTATGCTGCATTTACTCTATTGCTTAGCTCAGATGGCGTTATAGGGTATGGTGATTATATAGGATGCAAATAAAGATGATAGAAACATTTATACATAACAATTCTATAATATTGATTCAACTATATTATAAGCATCTATAATGTAATAAAAACTATTGTGAAATTGAGAATCATGAACCTAAATAAAGTATAGACAATGATGATGATTGGGTACCTTTTTACTCTACATCACCATCTATTTTAAGTAAGGTAAAATATATTTTGGCACGCATTGTTAAGATCTGTTAACTATGGACTGCTTAAATAAATGACCTATACTGGCAAAGTCATAAATTCTGAAATTCTATTATGTTGAACATATGTGTGAAAATGGACAATCGAACATATATAATAAAGCAACTCATATGGAATATTATTTCAACAAAACATTTATTATAAAAAAACTTTATTTTAGAACACATCAATGATAATTTTAATATTTCCCTTATAATAACACAAACTTGGTTAATACTTATTATATAAATTTAAGTGACAGTTTTATTATTATTTTCCTTTTCATTAAATAAAGTAAAATTTTCCTAAGTTATACTACATTCATACTGGAGGATGAATTGTTAATAATGATAATAAATATGATATTGATAATATATGTGATATGATTTGATTATTATTTATAATTAATAATTTTAATTATTCTCTTCCTCAATATATTTTTGACTTTGTGCACCTTTAAAAAATCACAAATACTACACATTTACAAATTATAATTTTTCCAAGTTTATTTACCGAACCAATGTTGCAATAAGTTAATCATTAAACTAATGATCTTATTTAAAATGTATTATAAAAATCTATAAAACATTTATCTGATATAATGAGTATAAATTGTATGACAATAACTACACCCAAATGAAGAAAGAGAGAATAATAATAATAAATAAACATTCGCATATACATGCATGAGGGTTAATGAAAATCTCCAAATTGAAACTTGACTAATTATATAATATCTACTTACTTTTAGGACATAAAATGTTACAAAACTTAGCTGACCTAACATTAATAAATGGAGCATTTGCCACTTCATTTTAAAAGTTAAATATAAAACAACTATCTCATCATATGCTCTTAATTAAGTAAGTATATTAACAACTCATGATTTAATAAGCAAATAATTAAGGAGAGTATAACTCAATCCACATAACAAAATTATCCTTCAATCACTTCTACTTCCAGATGCACTCAACACATTTCATATAAAAACAAATTTATAAAGAGACAAACCCTTAATTCTTATCTTCCTTTAACAGATATCACCAATCAAAACCAATCTAAAAATAAAATACAACTTTAAAAAAATAATTTAAGACAGTGCACCCCCCCCCGAATATATGATATATATATATATATATATATATATAATATGATTTCTAAATCATATAAGACAATAAACTGTCATATTACAATAATAATAGTAAGTTTTATATATATATATATATATATATATATATATATATCTATTATAGGCAATAAAAATGAATACCTATCAACATTTAATCATTAAATGTTGAGTATTTTTAAACTTAAAAAAAACTTGAACAAAAGCATACATGCTGCTTCCAATAATAATAAAGAATTTACAACATTAAAAAACAAAATAAATACAAACAATACTCCTACAGGCTGAAGTAAATTTTTACAAAAGCTTCAATAGTTTCCAATGTTTTCGAATTTCCTAATAAACATTATAAACAACCCTTGTGTGCAATGGAATTACTTTATTAGTCACAAGAAACCAAATCTCCGACTTGGTAAGAAAATCCAAGTAAAAGTTTATGACTTTATACCTTTTAAGTTTTTTTTTTTTTTGTATTTAATATAATTTTCATTAACCATTAAATCCATTATCAACAACTTCCTTCATTTTAAATATATATGCGAATAGTAAGGTTCTGTAGTATATAACTATTTTCCTAATATAAAAGTAACAATAGACAAATTTATTCGTTTTAATTTTATTTTGAATATTATAAACAGAAAATTTATTAATTGGGATTCTCTAAAGTGTACCGTAAAGCAATGACCACAATTTTTCTCGTTAATTTCATTTTTAATAATTTATATAATTCTAACATCATTTATTTATGGTAAAGATGTTAAAATAAATTATAACTAACAATCTTATCCAATATCCATGCATTCTTGAAAAAAATAAATTTAGACTATTAGTTGATAAAAGACAAAGCTGGGTACGTTAAGAACTTAGCCCCCAATGTATAGTTTTCCTTTGAGTAGTATGAGATAATTATCCATAGGAAAAGTATCAAATCTTCATGATATTTAGTTCACTTACTTTACTATTTTTTAAGAATTATTTTATTTTCCATAACCATTCTGTTTTTTTTTTACAACTTCTTTCTTGGAAAAGCTTTTGTTAAAGTCCCTAATGCCCTGTTTTTTATTATAATCATGAATTTGACAACATGCCAGAATTCTCTTACTTGTAAATGTTAATAATAGAATATTGAAACAAAGGGGAAATATTAAATATTAACTTACAAATGCTACCTACTAATAAACATATAACCTTTGCAATTATAAATGTAAGATTTCAAGTAATACATAACTAGTAAATAATAAATAAAATATAAAAAAATCATTCTAATTAATGGTATATGTCTGTATCTGTTTTCTAAGGCATGTGAATTCTGCTACTACAATTTGGACAATATAAGTAATAGTATAAAATATGAACTAGTGAGATGATGAAAATGAACATACACCCACATATACAAGTTAAATCTTGGATGAGAGTAGACAATGAGTTAGAAAACCAATGAACAAACACCTGTCATGGCTCTCCTAATAATTTGTCTCTCCTACTAACAATTCTAGATATTGTCCATCTTTCTCTTCAACTACCAGCCATATATAACCTAAAATTTTAACAACTGTTACACCCAACAATAGTCTTAATAATTTTTTAAACCAAATTTTAAATACTAAATGATATCACAATTATTTTTTTTTTCTAAAAGTTATTTCTAACCATTATTAGGATGAATGTGAACTTCCCACATTTCTTCATCTGCCTCAACAACCATTAATTATGTGTGTTATGAGGATCTGACCAACTGATGAGAGCAAGCTAATTCATCTTGAACTTAGGCATCATTTATGTTTTTCACATGTATGTGGTCATGTGATTTTTTTGTTTGAGATAGAGTGGATAACTAAAAGAAGCTTGAAAATCAGGCTCCATGTCCTGTGTATTAAATAATAATAATAATAATAATAATAATAATAATAATAATAATAATAATAATAATAATAATAATAATAATAATAATAATAATAATAATAATAATAATAATAATAATAATAATAATAATAATAATAATAATAATAATAATAATAATAATAATAATAATAATAATAATAATAATAATAATAATAATAATAATAATAATAATAATAATATACTGTGGTCCTGCTGTCAATAAGTAGGAACAAACTTACAAAAGCTCATGAATGTACTTCATTAAAGGCAAACATAATCTAATTATTAGTTTAAAATTCTTATAATTTTGAAAATTATAATCGATTTCCAGATTATAAGAAAAGACAATGTTAACAAAGTAAGTTTTTTTTTTTATTATTTTGTCCTAAGAAAATCTAGCCATCTAGTTGAAATGGCGTCTGCTGATAACAATTGTGTTGTTAGTAAAAGAAATAACAATACAGATGTCAAATCAGTTGCAGAAGCCAGTAAGGAAAAAAAATCTTATGCAAATATTGCTGCAATGAAACCACAAAAAGCAATATTAGAAAATATCATACAGCAAGAAAACAAAAAAAAAAAACAGAGGGGAAGGACAAATAGGCAGATTTAGGAGAGCCAATTCATTAGACATTTTTGAACTAAGTTTAGAAAATGAAGATGAGAACCTAATCATTTAGCAGAACAAACTGAAGATAATTGGACAGAAGAAGAAATTCAAGAAATAAACATCCAGTTTAATAACACAATACCAAATAAGTTATATGAATCTTTTAAAAAATTCTTTTCTAATAAATCATTAGTGCTGGCAATTACAGATAGAAATCTAATGTTATATATATTTCACAAAGAGTTATTATATCAAAAACTAACAGAAGAAAACTTATGGGATTAACTCTCAGAAATCGGTGAACATTCAAACTAGCGATATATAGCTATACAATTTTTCAATGAGATTTAAATCACAAATAAAAACAATTGGTGGATACGTAATGATTGTTGTTGATGAAAATCTGCAAAATGATTGCTCAGGAATCATTAAAAATGTGTATTTTGGGTTTAGCATTTGTGATTTCAAAAGTATGGTCTAACCATTTGGGCATGCAATATACATTAAGCAAATCTTGTGCAATGATACACCAACACTTATATACACCAACAGTTATCATTTTAAGATAAAGCTGCACCAGCATATTAAACCAGAAGAAATTCCAAGGTAAATTATGGATCAGGGAGCAGTATTATACTTAAACATTAAAGGGATAAGACCACAATGTTTTGACTGTGGAGAAAGAAGCCATTTGATTATAGACTGTCCAAAGAATGGAAATAACAAAGTATTTGATTTATCAAAAGAAAGACTAGAAAAGACAACAAGCTATAAATAAAGAGATGTAAAGCAAATACTGACATCGGATGTGGGAACTCAAGGAAGTGAAATGGAAAAAAAAATATATACAAACACATATGAATACAGATAAGCAAGAAAATGAAACTGTAAATGTAAATAATGATGATAGCAAAGTTGGGGAGTTTCCAGATTCTTCATTAAGGTTGGAGGAAAAAGTGTACCTTAAGATAAATAATACAAAAGTAAAAGAAAAAAAGGGAATGATATACAAACGCATGTGGTTAAACTTTAGAAAAAAATATAGACAAACACACATTAAAAAAAAGTTGATGGGAAGCAATATAATGAAGAGAATATGAATTTGGATGAAGAACTAGAATTATCTAAAAAACAAAAAACTAGGAAGAATATGAATACTGAGATGACTTAGACAATAATGCCAAATATGCAGCAAGTTACTCAGGTTAATAGTGAAAAAAAGAGAAAACCAGGAAGATCCCCAAAAACAGGAAAACAGAAAAAAAGCTAAAATTAGGAGAGCTTATGTTTGATGACACAGGAGAATGGTATCAAATGGACAGATATACTGATGTTGAAACTGAAAGTGAGTTCGAAGATGCCCAAAATTTACAATTGATAGACAGCCTAAAATAAGAATAATTAAAGATAAAGTAAATTTAAATAAATTCAAAGTAAAAAGTATATATTTATAAATTAAAATTAAAATTGCTTCTTTTAATGTACGGGGTTTGAATTCAATAGAAAATATATTTAAGTTGAAACAATGGATCAAGGAAACAAAACCTCATATAATGGGACTGCTTAAAACCAAAATTTATGCAGGGTCACAAATTGATCCAGCAAAATTTCTAAATAGTGAGGGCTTTGTTGCATGTTCAAGAGACTCTACCTCTCCATCAGCTGGGACAGGTCTTTTGATAGCTACTGCTTGCCAGTTTACCAATTTTCAAATCATATACATTGATGCAAATCTATTAATTGTTACTTTATTTCATAAAATAATTAAAATAAATGTAATCTTTGTTTATATGCCATTGCAAAAATATAAAATAAATACAATAATTGCCACCATTAATTCAACACTGGGAACTAAAGCTAATCCAACAATTTTGATTGAAGACTGCAATGTAACATATGATGAGTTTGTAAATAAATGGATACATAAATTATCAATTCCATTGATGAGTGCAAGGGGTTACTTAACTAAAGATGCTGTTCATTTTATAATGGCCGATTTTCATCATTAATCGATCTTTGTTTTTACTCGCCAGTGTTTCATCATCTAATAAGCATGAAGTTAATCCCTTCAGCAATTTCTGATCACTCAGCTCAGTTCATATCAATTGACCTCAGTATGATACAAGTCTCTAGACTGCAATTAACTAGAACATTAAGAATGTTGATTCCAACCTTAACACCTGAATTTATTTTTTCAGAGACTTATATTATGTGGAATAAGATTCTTTCAATGACCATTACCCCAATACAGCAATATTTAGCTTACATTAATATCCTGTCATTTAACATTAATCATGTAGTGTAAAATCAGCCACCTTCCTCAGGGTTGTTGAAACTTGCAGAACAAATTCATAAACGTATTGTGGCCATAACCCCTAATCAACACACACAGAAACGTATACATATACTAACAAATGCTTATAACAAAGCATGTTAAACACTGAAGAGCTATTTAAAAAATAAAAAAGTAGAATATGTGTAATGCATCAACACACATGGACTCAGCAGTATATTAGATGGGCTTTAGGGAGGGGACCTGAAATAAAAATGCCATTAGCAATTAAAATAAACAATGAATCATTTACTGGAAATAATATGATCTTACCAATTCTTAACTATTTTAAAGATAACCTGGGACCAGGAAATTTGATACAATACCAGCCAAATGTATTTCGGATGGCAGAGACTGACTGATTTTATAATGAAAATGAATAAAATGGACAACAACTGTCACCCAGGAAGCCCTGGAATTCCACTGTTCATATTAAAACACCTTGACAAGCTGACTAGAAAATGCCTGTGTCAGCTGGCAAATTATTTATCGCAGGGAATAATAACAATAGAGGGAGTGAATACAATCACGATCGTGCCGTTTAATAAAAAAAGAAGTCCATTCCTTTGTTATCAGAGATAAGGTCAATATCATTGGGTCCATTGCCCATAAAGATTTTAGAGAAAGTAATTAAAGATAAAATAGAACCGTTTATTTTACCGATGATTTCACCAGCTCAATTTGCTAAAAAACATTCATCTACCGCACAAGCTGCTATGTTATTTAAAGCTATTTTGACATAAGTTAGAGAAAATAAAAGATATGGCCCGATTGTTGTACAGCTGGATATTTCTTCGGCTTTTGACAATGTTGATATATCTATACTGTTGAGATTATTGAATGACACTGAAATGCCAAAATCACATATATATGTTATAACAAATTTACTCTTAAATCGTGATCTTCACATTACTCTAAATGGCAGAAATTCACCAGCTTTCACACCAACTAAATCACTTTCACAAGGGTCTCCACTTAGTGCAATCTTATTTATTTTATCTATAAATCCCCTTCTTGTCCAATTACAACAGGCATTTGAGGGAATGGAGATTCCAAAAACAGGTCAAAAATTGACCTGCATTGCATACATGGATGATATTACAGTTTTCCTGAAATCAAAAAGGCAGATACCAAAACTACAGATGATTTTAAAAGAATACTCAAAGGAATTTAAACTAAGTTTCAATCCAGAAAAAACAGCAGCATAGACTATATTCATGGGAAGGTCATGTACATCCATTTTCCAGGCAAAGCCAGGCTCATTCCTTGGATTTCCATTCCATCTAGCGACTACTGGAATGAGATGTCATTTGCAGAACAAATTGAAAAATGAAATACAGAAAATAGCAGACTCTCTATCCAATTCCTATATGTCTGTATATTCTAAGATTCAATTGATTAATAGTTTGATGATGACTAAGATAGTTTACATTATGCCTGTGGTTGCTTTCTCAAAAGCTTTTATCTCCAAAATTAAGACAATTTGCATACAGCTACTATGTTCAAGAAAAGTCGTGGCAATATCAATGGCAAAACTATGTCAGCCACTGAATAAAAATGGTTTGGGGTTACATGATATTGGTATTTCTGCAAAACAGAGAATGAGGAACAATATAATTGATATTGTTAAACAATTTCCAAAAATTAAGCAGCTCATAGAGGTCATTCCAAATGATAAACCACCACCAAAATAATATCATATTTTGAACAATTAATACATCTTTGTAAAACAGAATCAAAAATAATAAATACAAATTAATAAATACAAATACTGGGAAATTTATGAACTAATACATGAAGTTAATAACACAATTGCTTTAGAACCAATACTGGGAATTAATAATAAGCAACTGGTTAAAAGGTATAAACGATGGGCCTTAGAACCAAAGTTTTTCCATTTTCTAATAAAACTTAATCTATCTGCACAACCTACCACATATTTTCTTTGCCATAAAAGACTGTATACATCAATTGATCCCTTTTGTGGGTTATGCCATTGAGCTGAGGAAACCCTATCACATCTGCTATATCACTGTGAGGGACTTAGGCAGAAAAGAAATCTCATTATTAGCAATTACAGGAAGTCTAATGTAACAATGCATCAATTAATTTCTGCAATTAGAGAAAGATTAACACCACATGTCAGGGCAGCAACCTTTGTGCTATATGCATACTGGTGTACTAGATGCACTTTCCTAATTGGTAACAATTCCAGGAGACATCCAGCTACTTTTTCGAATAAACTTGAAATAATACAGAAAAGGGATAAGACACTGGCCAGACATGACATTTATGCAGCAACCTGGTCATTATTTAAGATTATATCTATGTTATAGTGAATTGAGGAAATTATACATTATAAAAAAACTTAGTAGGATATGCATGTCAAATTAACAACAAGGACAATCTAGCAACATTTTTTTCCTTCTGTTATAGTAATTGATTTGCTAATGGCATTCGAATGATAATGGACAATCCGGCATATTATATGTAGACGAACTATGTAAATGCAAAATTTGTAATTCTTTTGAGACAATAAAGGCCTTTTGAAACATAATAATAATAATAATAATAATAATAATAATAATAAAAATAATATAAGAAAAAATAATAATAATAATAATAATAATAATAATAATAATAATAATAATAATAATAATAATAATAATAATAATAATAATAATAATAATAATAATAATAATAATAATAATAATAATAATAATAATAATAATAATAATAATAATAATAATAATAATAATAATAATAATAATAATAATAATAATAATAATCCACTGTAGTTGAAAATCTCATTTTCATTGAATAAATGCTTTAATTGAAGTTCTAGAAAAATTAGAATTATGTTATCACTTTTCAACTCCAATTTGGAAAGTGTCTTCTGTTACTGATGTTAATTATGGGGGATAAAAAATATCTGTCTTCTTCATATAACTTCACAATCATGCATTTTCATGAATGCATTGGAGCACAATTCAAGAATATACATGGAATAAAACAACTCTCTTACATATAAGTTTATATATTTTTTTTTGTTTTATAAAATGATTTAATCCTAAATTTAATAAAATATTAAACTAACATGTATTTAATAGACATGTTATAATAACAATATACCTTCTTTTTAAATACAAGTATATTTTTCATTTCTTCTTAACATAATATTTTTAAAACAGTAAATCTTATGGTATTAAAATTAATTTATTATGTATATTCTTACAATAAATTAATAATGAATATATGGATGCTATATATTGTGTATAAGAACATCAGACCTTATAATTTCAATCCAAGTTAATTCATTAAACGAAGTCCCTTTGATCTGTAGATTTTATTGTATTGGATCCATCAATAACTATTTCATAAAGTATAAATATTGTAAATAAATTGTGTTTTTCTTTTAATTTTTATTATTATACATGTTCATTTTATTCTCTCATTCCAAATCGAAAAAAAAGTTATAGCTAACCAACACTCTGTATTGTCATGTTTTTTTTTTTTTAGTTGTGGGTAAATGGAGGGTCTTGCATTACACAAACTAGGGACATAACCTTGTAGATGTTTCTCTTTTTAGAGTTGGTACTATAAACTAAAGAAATAATGCAATTAAATATGCATATGCTAAACAGAATTCAACAAAATATGTGTTCCCCATATGTCTCACTAGAATTGATCTCTCTGCATTTCATCTGGTATCTTTGGATTTTTATGTGGATTTGAAATCAATACTCTCCAACATATTTTAGGGTATTAAGTTCAAACTTCATCCAATTCCAATGATTCCAGATGAGTTGTTTTTTGTTTTTTTTTTAAATTATCGTGTGATATATGAGAAATAAGGTTTTGTTTTTGTTTGTTTATCATAGGCTAGTATATTTAATTGCATAATTCGTGGTTGGACTGAGTATATACTTTCTCTTATTTTATGCATTTGTTGAATAATATAAATTGGGAATGGAAATTAATAACCAATAAAAGTAATTGGATGTCTAATTTCAATTACTTGTTATAAAGTCATCCATATATTCCTGTGTCTATAAGTGTACATATGTACATAGATCTACCAATATAGATTTAAACATTACACATATATATGGCAAAAAGGTTTGAATAATTTCATATTTTCTCTGTAGAAATGTTTTTTTTTTTTAAATTTAAATCCATTCTTTTAAGTAAAGAGAGAAGGACTGATAAATACAAATAGAAAGATAAATACTATCGCCAAGGGAGAGAGTGAGAGAGAGAGATCTATTAAAAGCAGTTGAAGTTTAAAATTAACTGCTTTTTATTTTAGACTGACAAAGAATTCATTTTAAGAAAAATCAACTATCAGATAACTATCAGTTTTGAATATAAAGGCATTTACAAACAACAGTTGATATCAAGTGCTATAAATATTCTGATAGGTAAGAGTGCTGCGATGTCACACAACTAGCATATATATTCTGAGAGAGGGATGTTGAGTTTATTATTAGCTATGATGGATTAAACGGATAGCCAAGTCATTAAAATGGGAAATTCTCCATTGTTAACTTTTTTCTTTGATGTAGTAAAGGAGATTTTATAAATAAAATGTCATGCTAAACTATAATATACTTTGTTGTAAGGCTATGGGCCATCCAGGAATTCTCACCCTTCTGAAAATTTAAACCGAGTTGAGAAAACTAGTATCCATGCCTAATCATAAGAGGCCCAGAGAATTCAACTTGTCATTGTCTCATATCCCCATTCTACAGTATCAAATAAACAGCTAGAAACTGCAATATAGGACGGAATTCACTAGTTACAAACGTATACCTAAGAGAAAAAAAATAGAAAAAAGTAAAAGGCAGAAATCAATTGTGTTAACAAAGTGAATGCTACAGGGAGACTTTGGGACTGCAACCAGACGTTTTTTTATCTAAAATGCATAGGATCATCATTATCACTTTAAAATAGTGAACCAAAGATCAAAGGGATTTTTTCAGCCTGAGACACTGTAACATATATCTATGTGTATCAGGAGACAGAATGTGTATGCAAATTTAAATTATTAAAAATGAATAAGCTCTATTTGACATAAAAGTCATTGATCTAACTGAGATGGTTTCTACATCCTAAGGAGAAACAGTTGGTAATGACACCTTCTGTCTCAATAATTTGTAACAATTTTATAACAATATCCATTGTTCTCTTTTATTCCAAAGCATTAGAAGTAGCATCACTTATGAAAGAAACAGGAAAAGGATTTCAATAATGCTTTATATTGGGTATATCAATAATACATGATTTCTCCTCATATTAACATTATTAGTCAAAGTACCATCATCATCACCATCATCATGTTCATTATTATTATTATTATTATTATTATTATTATTATTATTATTATTATTATTATTATTATTATTATTATTATTATTATTATTATTATTATTATTATTATTATTATTATTATTATTATTATTATTATTATTATTATTATTATTATTATTATTATTATTATTATTACTATTACTATTATTATTACTACTACTACTACTACTACTACTACTACTACTACTACTACTACTACTACTACTACTACTACTACTACTACTACTACTACTACTACTACTACTACTACTACTACTACTAATATTAAATATGAATAATTTAAAGCCTTCTTGCTTTTATTGATCTGCTTCTGCTCATAAACATCATGATTTAATATCTCACAATTTATTGTCTCATGGTGCTTCCATTGTTTTTTTATGGATCTTTGGCTAATTCTTTGAAACCTTAATTGTATTTATTTTTTTACTTTTTTATTTTTTTATTTTCTTTATTCTCTTTATTTTTTTCTTATTTACTTTAATTGATTTCATTTATTTATATGTTTTGATTTATTTTTGGTTTGATATGGTAGGTCTTTCTTGTTTTTATATGAATGATAGAGGCATGAGAAGTAAGTGTATGGATATTAAACAATTTTTTGAAACAGAACATTATGATTTGAAATTTTTTACTTGGTTATATCAACAATTTTCCAATTGTTTTTTCCTTGATAGTAGATATATTATTTTACATATGGATAGGTCTTTAGAAAATGTAGGTAGAGGAGGAAACACTCTTATTGCTATTAACAAAAATGTTTTATATAAAATACTATGTTTTTTTTTCTTTTTGGTATGTCAATCTACATGATGTGAAGTTAACGTTGATCATATTTTTAAATGGATAATAGGAAATATTTATCTTAAACCAAATATCTCACTTTTAGAGCTTGATTATTTCTTGACAGCACTTTGGGGTTTTTTAATTAGGTAAAATAAGATTATCTATATTGGTGATTTAAATTTGCCTGATTTATTTAAGGGTAAGTTCATTTCACATGATTTCTTATTATCTCAAAAGGCTTTAATAATAATAAGATTTTGCATTTTTTGGCTTAAACAATATAAGCCTGTTGTTAATGTTATTCAACATACTTTAGATTGTGTTCTGTGTAATTCACCAAATGGTTAGTAATTTTCACTTTGTTTCTGTTTGTTTTATAATTGATAATCATCATTCACCTATTGAATTTTATATTAAGATGTGTTATTCTAATGTTACTTATTTTATTGTTTTGGAGAAGGACTATGGGAGTGGTAATTATGTTGATCATTGTACAGGGATTTTTGAAGTTGATTGGAATTCTATCTACTCTGTCAATGATGTGAAGTTTTGGTTAGATTATTTTTTGAGGATTTTTAATACATCTTACCATTATGGACTTTATTTTAAAACACATAATATATCTTATTATAATAACTTTGTCAATTTTAGAAGATTGACTAAATATATTTATAAAAGTGGTTTACAGCATTACATAAAATAATCGAAATTAATATTTCTTCTAATTTAAAAAATAAAATAAAATCAGGAATTATATTATTAATGCAGACTTGGGTAAGAAAAAAAATTAAAACTGCTCATGGTGCTGCATTAAATGCAGATGATTTTTCTAAACATTTTGCTGGGGTATATTCTTCATAACATAGGGTTGGTTCTAAAATCACATTTCCTTGCAATTTATCTAGTAATAAATGTATAATTGATCGTATCTCTAGGGAAGGTATTATTGTAGCTATTAAAAGACTTAAAACTCACACTAGATTCCTTCATTTATTTATAAGGGGATAGCTAAATTTATTGCAGGTCCTCTTGTCTAAATTTTTAATTTGTCTCTTAACTCTTGTATTTTTCCCAATGTTCTGAAATATGCTAAAATGATTTCAATTTTCAAAAATGGATATCGGAATTGTGTCTGCAATTATAGACAGATTTCTGTTTTGCAAATTATTGCACAAAATTTTGAGAGATGTGTTTACGATAAAATTATTTCTGATGTGGAAACGATAATTTCTTCTTCTCAAGATTGTTTTGTTCTAATAGATTAATTGACAGTAATTTACTAACAATTATGATCTTATAGCTCATGCGATTGAAGATCGTCAAAAACTATATGCTAGTTATTTTGATTTGTCAAAAGCTTTTGCTAACATTTATTACATTATTTTACTTCATAAGTTACATAAAATAAATTTCTTTATTAAATTTATCTATTGATTTCAATCATTTCTGAGTAGCCATACAACATATACTAAATTCAATAATAAGGTTTCACATAATTTTCAATGCTATTTAGGTGTTTCTCAGGGTAATATTTTAGCGCTAATGTTGTTTAATATAATGTTAATGAATTAAAGGATTGTTTGAAATTCTATTTTCTGTTGAGTTATGTTGATGACTGAAAAGATTTTTGGAAGAATTATATTTCTTAACGATTGTGTTCTCCTTCAGAAGGATATTCATATTTTTAGTCCGTAGTGTGAGTTAAATAATATGTCAGTTAATTTTATTAAATTTCTCTTTGCTTTTTATTCCAATAAATCTGAAATTTTAGAAATTTTGTTATAATATTAATTCTCATAAAAAGATTTCTGTTAAATCTCAAAAAGATCTTGAAATTGTGTTCTTTTTGTAATTGATCTCTTATTCATCAATCTTGAAATGATAGTTGGTAAGGCTTTTAAAGTCATGGTTGCCATGCTTAGAAACTATCATCTTTTCCGTAATAATATTAAAATAAAATTGTTCTGGTCATTGATTCTTTTTATTATTTGATATGGTTCAATTATTTGTAACCCTAGTTCTTGGCAGAAAATTTGTTGCAGCCTATTTTAAAGAACTCTTTTAAATTTATTTTTGTGGAGGGTAAACTGATTAATCTTTCATCTAGATGAAAGGTTAGAGATCTTAAAAATCTTTTCAAGATTGTCAATAAACAAGTTATTTTACCATAAATAAATTTTGACTAATTAAATTAATTCTTCAGGTTATAATACTAGGGTTGTGTTTGTATATCAGATTCAAACATGTCATTCTAATATTCTTAAATACTCTCCTTTTTATGTTACTTTATTTATATAATCAGCTTGGGGTAACAATAAACTTTGTGACATTGTTTATAAAAAAAATGCAATCTTATTAAACTTAAATGTTATAGTTGATTAATTTTAATTTTAAATTTTATTTTATCATATAAACATTTATATTTTCATTTTATGTCATAAGTTTTATCCCTTTTATTGCAATGTGCAAAATATAACTGGCTTTTTGCTGTTGTTTAGCCCATAAATAAAATAATAATAATAATAATAATAATAATAATAATAATAATAATAATAATAATAACAATAATAATAATAATAATAATAATAATAATAATAATAATAATAATAATAATTATTATTATTATTATTATTATTATTATTATTATTATTATTATTATTATTATTATTATTATTATTATTATTATTATTATTATTATTATTATTATTATTATTATTATTATTATTATTATTATGTGTCAAAGAATTTTATTAAACAAATGTTACATAGATTCTTTACAACAGACAATTGCATTCTGTTACATAGGTAATCATAGGAATTTGGAACAAGTTCTAAATTTTAAAATCAATTGTATTTTACATTTTAAATAATCTGTTTGATAGTTATTCTGTTATAAGTTAGATGGCTGTCTTATGAGTGACCATGTTGCTGCTGCAATGTCTGGAGTGCTAATTTTGTAATCCCACTTTTTTATTTGTTGAAGTTTTTTTGTAAATGTTGCTGAATGTCTTCTTCTATTGTTACCAAATGTAAATGAGCATCTTGTGCACAAATATGCATATAGTAAAAAAAGTTATTGCTCGTATTGTTGGGGTAGAGTTTTTTTTTAAAAGATTGTAATATGTTTATTAATGATGTACTTTTCCTTTGGTAAGTTTCTATTAACAATTTGCGTATATTGGATAAACTCGTGCATGAATAGAATATATGCTGTTGTGTCTCTTCTGCTGTGTGGCAAAGATTTCACAAAGGATCAATGTTTTTTATATAGACGTCTGTATCAAAGGAAGTATGATGTTGGTAGTGCATAAAGGTTTATTTTTAATATAAAATCAAAATATTTAGGTTCTAATGACCATTTTTTGAATTTTTTCAATAATTGATAATTGCTAATTCCAAGCATTGTTGTTTGTGTGTCTCCAGGATTTTCTGGGTATAATAGTTTGTAAATTTGTCAGTATTGAAGCGGAATCTGAGATTCAGATTGGGCTTCACAGCCCACTTCAAATCTTCCGCTACAAACCTAAATTCAAACCCTATTCTTGCGTATATATTCCACTCACTAACACATTTTTTATCCTTTTGTTCGAGTATTATTAACTAACATATTTATTAACGAAGATATATGCCTAAATATCTGAATTTAAATACACAAAATAAAAATAATAAATATAGTATTTAAAAAGGGAATACATATACACAATAGGGAACGGAAAATTAATTATAACAAGCTATAACATCAATATATTATATTTTCTGCACTTTGTTATTCTATAAAAGATATAATAAGTACTTATTAATTGCAGCTCAGATACCTATAGATATTGTAGAGACAAACGTGCTGAGCAAATATTTATTGGAAAAGTTTGTTATGTGTAATTTTATAAAATTGTGATTTTAAATTATTTTTGCCATTAAACTCCACTTTTCTTTTAAATCCAATATGGAAGATGCGATTGTAATTAGTCAAAATTAATTAAAAGTGAGAAGCGTAATCTTGTATAATATTCTAACATAACTTTAATTAAAAGTTTCTCTAAAATCAAAATTAAAAACTAAACTTAATTGATTTACTTTTGTTACAAACATTTTTTTTTTATCAATCTAATTTCGAATTGAAAACTTATCTCACAATGGCATCTTCCAGCACAATGGGTAAATCATATGTACAAATTCTTTTAAAAATTAATTGAATTAGATAACAATTAGCAATGGCCAATCAGAAAAGGATTCCAAAAATACCAAGGCATGGAATAATTACGAATTAATTGGGGAGAGTAACTAAGACAGTCAATGCGAGCAGTCACCAAGAAAATTTGCGTGCGTTAATTTGAATGTGTACTGAGTAAAGCTAAGTCACCTTTCTGGCCATTCGAGATGGCCTTCCCTGGAATCTGAGCCCATGGATCCCGATACTCATAGACTATAATTATATGCCTATTTGTTAAATAATAAACTTATTGCCTGCCTGAATAACTATGCTTGACAAACTAGATCTATTCCCTGAGGGAATTGAAATCATCAAAAGAACCGCCACATTTTACAGAGGTAAGCATTTCAAATGCTGCTAGACTCTTAAAGTTACTGTGAATAATTTTAACTCTCACCTATCTATTTCTTTAAACATTTTGTAAAGCTTGCATTTGTAAAATTTAATATTAGTTATGAATCAATTTGTAAAATTCTTAACTTTTTGTTAATTGTACCTTGTTCTCTCTATATATAACTTAGCTGTAATCTCTCCTACATTGAACCTCTCCTGAATAATTATTAGTTCTTAATTTCACATCTATGCGGCAATACTTTATTTTCATTATTATATTTTATACTTTCAGATACTAAATTATATGTCGATAATTTCCCCTAGCATCGCAAAGGCTTATGCTATCTCGTTTAATAAAAGAAAACCCTCCTTACTTTTCAGAGGGTAATTAATCTAGTATTTTTTAAAAACAAATTTGTTATTCTTAGTATAGCAGGTGCCTGCCAGTCTGGGGAAATAAAATCAGAATTTGATAATTATTGTACAGTGTTATTTTCAAAAACTAAGTAAAAATCTATTTTCTTAGAAATGTGTTTTTTTTTTTTTGGTTAATTAAATAATAGCGCTAACTTCTCAAATCTACCAAATAGATTTATATGAATTAAATTAATATTACTTTCTTGAAATCAATAGCTACCACCGACTTTATATATATATATATATATATATATATATATATATATATATATAAAGTCGGTACTATATATATATATATATATATATATATATATATATATATTTAATAATATGAAAAGTATTTATTTATTAAAGCATTCAAAATCAAAGAGTTATATTATTTATACCTTGTGGAAAGTTTATGTGTAGTTTAAAGTAATACATAGGGGGGGGATCCTTTAGTTCTATGAGCTATATTATATTAGAATTAAATGTAATTCTTCCATATCCACGTAGTAATGAAATCATACCGGTACGCTGGGTTTTTATTAATAAAGATAGACGATAATTCTTTATTTTTTAGTTAAATATATCTATTTATATTAATGCAAGTGTTACGTGTATACCGGCCTTTCGATATATATATATATATATATATATATATATATATATATATATATATATATATATATATATATATATATATATATTTGTGCTTTATTCATTTTCACTTCCAATACCAAGGACAAGGTTTGGCAAACCTCTTTGGATTTCTTCAGCGCGAGATATTGCATAGGGTTCGCTCTGGCAAAAGTCCAGCCTATGGCAATTCGATAAAGCGCATTCTTCATTGTTTATGACCCGACTCTGCCGACGTTTGCAGAGAGTCGCCTTCTTTAACTGTGAATTGAAGCATCATATTGGATCTTAGAATAGGTCTCTCCATTGCCATCATACACGTACCTCTCTCCCATATTTTGTTCTCGTTAAAAGCCTATTAATTCTCCTAAACCGTACTGTTATGATTATGCTAAATGGATTGCCATTTTTTCTATATGTTTCATTCACACTTTCAGATACGATATTTCTGCCATTATTATTATTTCCCAAATTAGCATTCCACACATGTTCCTATAGAGCAAATGCAAATATTAATTAAATATAATTATCCTATTTATCCAACTCGATAAACTTAAGTATTGGTAAGAGTGCTATTGTTTTATTAATGGTGGATTCAAGGAACTTTATGTAACTGTAGTCTTGCGCTATTATTAAAAATCTTATGTATCCCATTCAATCGATAAATTATTGACATATGAATAGCCACATTAGAATAAAGCCATGAATTATTTGTTATTGATGATTAAATACGTTCTTTTTATAGCGTTGTAAGGGAGGTTAATGTCGTCCAAGAGAGATAAACACCCATTTTATTTACATTGTAACACCAATAACGTTTGCAATCATATATATTCCAAGTTGATTTAATAAATCTTATATCTTTTTAAATATCTAAGTCATTGTTTCATTTATTGAATAGAAATGGATTTGATGTTATGTAAAAAAGGTTCCACTTACTAGATGATCGAAAATCGCTAATCATAATATCCTGTACATGAATAAAGTTCAAATAAGAGTCTTTTTGGGTCAAGACTTTGTGATGCCCGCGGGGTAGAAATAAATTAGATCAGTATCATTGGAATTGTTGCTCATAAGTTGGTAGATCTGGAAAATAGGCAAATAGGGCAGAGTTCATGAATGTTCCTGACTTATGTATCTTGTGCATGACTGACTTGAGGTACTTTTGCCTAGATGCTAGATCTGGTTATATGAACAGACGAAACTGACCAGTACAAGTTTTTTTTCCCCGGGTATGGACGCCCAGCCGTGGGTCTATTAATTACTTTTACACCCTGCAGAACCCAGAATAATAGATTTCAGTATTGATATAATATTTTTTTTCTAAAAAAAATAAAAATATATGTAAACATTTTTTTTCTTGGTTTGTACACCCAGTTCAGGTGTTTGTTTTTTAAATATTATACACATTAGGTACAAGTCATTACTAATCTATATGTATATATAATTTTTTCCAATAATGTCAATCATATATGTAATTTTTTTTTCCATAAACAATATTCAGTATATATGTAATATTTTGTTCTTCGTCCATAAATAATGTTCTAAATATATATGTAGACTTTCATGGGTGGTGAAAGAAAGTAGTGGCAGCTTTTAAATACTTTCACACCCATAGTATGTAAAAAGATATGTGCTTCAAATAGTAATGACATCTTTAATTACTTTATTATATTATATATCTGAACTGCTGTACAGCTGTCATAAATAAAAATATGTGTTTATAAAAATGTACAATCATCTAGTAAAATAGTTTTGTAACAATCTACTCCTCTTGACTGGTGCCCAGTAGTAATACCATTATAAATATTGTCATTAGGTGGTAGATTGAATAAACTAAAAAAAATATTAGAAACAATGATTCCAAAATTTAACGAGTTATATAGAGAGCATTATTTGTACTCAAATATTTTAATCAACTATGTACTCAACTATGTAATGTACTCAACTATTGTATTCAACTATGTACTCAACTATGTAATGCAAATTTTATAATTTTAATATGAAGTAAAACAATTTTAAGTATGTTTCAGGTGCAAAGGAACAACCAAACCTAAAGACTCAGCAAAAAGGCTGAAGAATGAACAAGAGTAGATTAGGTAACAATATGATATATATATATATATATATATATATATATATATGGGGGGGGGGGGGGGGGGGGGGGGGGGGGGGGGATATATATATATATAAATATATATATATATATATATATATATATATATATATATATATATATATAGTATTCAATTATTTAAAAAAAAAAAAAATTTTTTTTTATTCTTTTATACATACAGAGATTTATATGTATAGATTTATTATTATGAATAAGCAGTTCTTTTTGTGATTTATTATATAATATTTTTTATTATTAAATAATATGTGTTAAATTTATTTAACATTCATTTTGTTAAAATAGAGTAAATCAGAAAGGTGTAAAATTGTTAGATTAGGAGATAAAAATTGTACACGTGTGAAACAATGAATAGATCTGTACAAACACCAAGATGCTTTTACACTTATTTCTGATGGCTATAGATGGCCAGCTTTGTTGTTATCTGTATCTTAAGGTTATTTTTACAAAAGAGGTGCTTTGATGTAGATAACGATAGCATCAATTTTAAGTCAAACTTGTGAAGCTTTGATTTTTTTTTTAAGATAAAGATTTCCAGATGTTTTTTTTTTCTTTGGTTGAAATTCGCGATATAAATGATTAAAACAATTTTTTTAATCAGTTAGTCTTAATTTTTTTTTGAGAGAGATGATCAGTCAGCCATAAATTTTTTTTGAGAGAGATGATCAGTCAGTCATAAATTTTTTTAAAGAGATGATCAGTTAGTCTTAAATTTTTTTAGAGTGAGAGTCACTCAAATTATTATTATTATTTTGAGACTCAACTCAGTCGGTCCTTCCTTGTTATTATTCTTAAGCAGAAATGTAAGCTCAGATTTTTTTTTTTTAAAAGAGAGTGAACGCTTTAATTTTTTTTTTCTCACTCTTTGAAAGTTGAAAAAAAGAGCAAATGGAATGTGCGTTTACATAAGGCAATTACCAGCAATATTAAAGAAGAGGAGAGAAATGGAACAAGATTGAATTTATTATAAGTTAGTAATAATTATAAAAATGATATTAACATATTTGGTTATGCAAAATACAATGCCTCTGCATTGCTAAACCATTTTTTCTGCTTCCTGATTAATACAGAATGAGTCAAAATCGCTGATCTGTCTATGAAGTCATGTATCCAGTAATAACCAACAAAAGGATAGATTTTGAAGCCCACCACACAAGCTATATGGAATGCTTTGTTTCTAGTTCCTGGCTTATTAAAAGCTCATTACCTTCCAATGAATGGAGAAGAGGAAATAGAAGAAAAAGAAAATTTATAACATCCATGTAGAACCAAGTTTGAAGCCATAAATCAAATTTTTGTTGATTTACCTCAATCCTCTAAAGTGTCGACAGCAATTATTTTTTTAAAGGAGAGAGACAAGCAAATCCACCGGTACCTACTTATTCAAAGTACTTATAATAACTTTTTTTTTAATGGTAGAAGGAAGCCAATCAACAGTGAATAATAATGGAATTGAAGAAACAAGAAAGTCAATTGATTCAGCATTATCTTAAAAGTATCTGCAATAACTTTCTTTTTTTTGTTGTTGTTGTTATTGGTGAGCAAAGAAAAGCAGTCTAAAATTCAAATTCAGGACATTAATAAGAAGTAAAAAGTAGACGGGTAAATATGAACTTTCTTTAACCGATTTTATTCTTTTACTTATTAAAAGTAAACCTTAATTTACTGGTCAAAGCAATTTTCTTTTTTGATACAGAAACATTAAAGACTTGTTTATCTATAGTTATTTGCAATATCTCACAACATAGCACAAACATAGTTTAAATCTTTAAACTTAAATTTTTCATTATTTTTTTTTTATTTTTTTTTATTATATATTGTAATGTTGAAATGTTTTTTTTTTTAATTGTTCTTCAGTTGTTAATGATAATGAGCAACCTATAGATATATGCATTTATAATGTTTTTTATTTTTATTTTATCTTGTTGCATATTAAAAATTAATATATGTATTTTATTTTCTTTCGCTATAAGGTTGCAAAAGAAAAAGATATTTTTATATATGTGATTTTTGGGTATACATTTTAAACATATATGTTAACATTACCGAATGCGTGAATGTGTAACTGCTTATCCAAACACATTAAAGAATAGGTTATATATGATTAGTTTAAAATAGTAAATTAAAAAGTAGGGCATTACATTTGAATGGAAATGAAATGACATATACAAGTTACACCTGAAATTTATTTTATGATATGATAAGTAAGAAAATTCTTAAATAAGCATTTATGGAATATGTATTTTTTTTTAATATTGATTTAAGTCAGCTTATTTTGAGATATCAAGAAAAGTGACAAACCTATATATTAAGTTTATTCGCTTATACTTATGTAAATTTTTTATGTTAATAAACCATTTATTTAATTGTCGATTTGACTTTAAAGAAGGAAAGAAAGAGTAGTAGTGTTAATAAAATATAATTATATATCTTAATTGGTTTCCGAGTTATTATTAAGAATATTGTGTTTTTTTTTTTTTGTCTTAATTCTATCATTTTAAATCAGCATCATTGCTCACAGTTATTAAGTATTACCATTCGTATATATTGAGCAATCACTTGCAAATATTAAGCTTCCGCAAAATAATAGGTAAACTAGAATGTTGATATTTAAGTATTTAAGGATTATGCTTGAGAATAGCCAAATTTTGATAATTATAGTTCAACATAGAAAGCTAAAATTGTGTTGTGTCCATGAATTTAGATCATCCTCATCAAAGATGGATATCATGTTATTAGTTAAAAATGTTTCAAATAATACTATATAAAAGTTATGATCGCCATCAATCATCATTAATAAATTATAATCATTAAATTTAATGTTTAGCGTAATGAATATGTTTTAGTAAATAGGGGTTTATAGAAAATTGAATATTATGCAAAGAGATTCATGATGATCAATCATCACCATTAGTATTATTAAATCCCAGTATGAAATATGATAATTTTAATAGATGCCTATAAGTTTATAAAGATGAATTTATTGTTGTGAGTTTATTAATAAGCCATGGCTGGTATCATCATCACTATTATAATCATTATTATGATATCACTATTATTATCATTATTATGATATTATTATCATCATCATCATTATTATCTTTATTGTGATAAATAATTTAGTTAAATGGCCATCAATATCAATAATGGTCTTCACATGCTTGTTTGGAAGCCATTAATAGGATTATACATGTCTGTTCATCAATATACGCTAATGAGCTAGCAATGTCTATAAGAATCTTTGATCTATAGTATAAACTTTGGTAATATTGGGATCCTGTAATTTTATCAATATAGATAAAATGTAAGAATGTCATTTTTGTTCAATAGTCATCCAAGTCATGTGTAATAAATATGTACTGAATGAGTTTGAACTCAAGTACACTATAAATAGATACTTATCTAGATTGAAAACAATCTAGTGGCGCTCATGGGAAAACACATGTACTTAGCTAAACTGAATAAAGAGTGATATCATCCCTTTCCAACTTCATAATATTAGTTTTATAAAATATATTTTTATAAGTTGTCATGAATAGCACCCATGTGTGCATATGACCATGAATGGTCTTATATATTTGGAAAGAAGAATAGGAAGGATTCTTTGTTAGAAGAACCTAGTATTGGAGATAAGCATAAGGCACTCCAGGAATATCACAGTGGGTACTTTTATTCAGTTGCTATATTTAATATTATTTTTATTAGATGACAATGGCCAGTATGTTTTATTGTTCAGATGACTGCCCCAATATATAAATAAATACCAAGAATCTTTAATGCTGATATTTTCTTTGTCTATGCTATGATGAGTTAATATAGTTACATGGTACAGATTGGATAGGCATATATCTAATAATTAATAATTTCCCCTATCTAAATATTTATTATAATTACAAATGTGACATATTGATATAGTTACAAATTATAGTTACAAATACATATCTTTTATAATAATTTAATAATTAAAAATACATATTTATATTAATTGATAAATAATGTTACAATATATATATATATATATATATATATATATATATATATATATATATATATATATATATATATATATATATATATATATATATATATATATATATATATATATATATATATATATATATATATATATATTGTAAATGTTGGATCTAAAAGTTAATAATGCAAAAGGCAGGTATGGTAGCACAATAAATATAATGAATCAGGTATAGATTGGGTACAGGTATGGGGGAGCAGAATAAGGGGGAGACTTTTGAGAATCGGGGAGAGGTGTATCAGGCCATAAATAAATAAAAATAAACAGAAAACCATAAGTGAGCATTTTTGTATCTTTAATAAAGAAATATATCTATCTAAAATATATATATATATATATATATATATATATTTTAGTTAGATATATTTCTTTATGATTAGATATATATATATATATATATATATATATATATATACTCTAATCATATAGCAGAAGGAAGTTGTAATCATGGAATCTGTAGAGATCTACACACAGGAAACAAATCTAAAACTAGAAACATTATTGATGAATTTGTTCACTAACATGGAAAAAAAAATTGAAGCTAAGCATAATGAGATGAAGGAGTGGATGTCAACACTATGTAATAAAATGAACAATATTAAAACAAATAGATGAGGTGTGAGCAGACTGCAGGAAAGGCTATGAAAAGGTTCATACTGAATTTGAAGGGCTCTTGGATGAGCATAAAGAAGAAACTAAAACTATAGTATCCAAAATGACTGGAGAATTAATGATGACACTAAGTGTGATAGACAAGCAAGAAGCAGCCCACCACATAGTCATAATTCAAATAAATGATCACTTGGGGGATTAACTGAAGTGTCATAAAGAACAAGAGAGGATCATTGTAAATGTGCAGGAAACCCAGACACAGTTTCAAGACCAGCTAAAAGAACTTAGAGGTGAAATTGATAAACTAAAAAGCAGCACAGGGAATACTTTAGAATTCAAACCTGATGCATTAGAACAAACCACAATTAAAGGAACAAAAGAGGAAGATGTGGTTAACATCATACGAGACAAAGTACAATCAATACAGAAACAAGTTGATAGGACATCAAATGTTATTCCCATAGGACAGATCTCGAACACACAAGCCTACATGGCGAAGTTCATCCAAGTGAAATCATTCAAAGGTGATGCTGGATAAAATTCAAAAGTGCATATTGAGAGTCTTCAAGAATTGTTTCAATTCCAACAGATCTCAGCACTGGATCAAGTAGCTTTGGCAATTCACTATCTCAATGGATATGCAAAATCATGGTGGAAAAGCCATGAAAACAAGCCACTGAATTTTGAACAGTAAGGGGCAGCTCTGTTAAGGACCTTCTGGAGCGAAGAGCACCAGGATGGCATTCATCATTCAGTTTTAAAAGAGATGTATGAATCAGCTAACAAGGAATCACACACACAGTTTTTTTGAGGCAAGTGGCACGTCTCTGGTCTCTGACAGCATTCCCATTTACAGAGACTCAGATTATCCTTGCAGTACAACAAAATATGCCACCATACATACAACAAATGATGGTAAGATTCTGAATAAGGAGAATTGAGGAAATGGTACAATTCCTCACCACCATTGACTACACGCCCATCAAAAAAGAACCTCATGAAAGAATAGGGACAGTTGAGCGAGCTAAAAACCAAGCAACCTCCCATGATCAACCTAACTTCTGGCGGGGTGGCCAAACCCTCAATAAAAAGCCATTTGAACCTCCTGATCATGGAAAATATTAACAAGCAAGATAAAATCACAGACGGATAGCTAAGGAATTTGAACCACGTTTTAAAAAAAATATGAATATTGTTTTGCACTCAGTGATAGTCAGGTCAGAATCTTTTTTAGCATATAGCAGCAAAGAAAAAAATGGGGCTAGCATTAGTTTGATAATTTGTTTATATAAATAAATTACATACTCCTTTCAAACCAGGTTATTTTTTTGTCACCGGAACAGCAAGTAAGATATTTTTTTTTACATTTTTTTTATCAATTGTATGTCCGGGAAACTGAAGCAGAATCTGAGATTCAGATTGGGCTTTACAGCCCTCTTCAAATCTTCCGCTACCAACCTAAATTCAAACCCTATACTTGCGTATATATTTCACTCACTAACACATTTTTTTATTCTTTTGTTCGAGTATTATTAACTAACATATTTATTAATGAAGATATATGCCTAAATATCTGAATTTAAATACACAAAATAAAAATAATAAATATAGTATTTAAAGAGGGAATACATATACACAATAGGGAACGGAAGATTAATTATAACAAGCTATAATATCAATATATTATATTTTCTGCACATTGTTATTCTTTAAAAGATATAATAAGTATTTATTAATTGCAGCTCAGATACCTATAGATATTGTAGAGACAAACATGCTGAGCAAATATTTATTGGAAAAGTTTGTTATGTGTAATTTTATAAAATTGTGTTTTTAAAATATTTTTGCCATTAAACTCCAATTTTCTTTTAAATCCAATATGGAAGATACGATTGTAATTAGTCAAAATTAGATAAAGGTGAGAAGCGTAATCTTGTATAATATTCTAACATAACTTTAATTAAAAGTTTCTCTAAAATCAAAAATAAAAACTAAACTTAATTGATTTACTTTTGTTACAAACATTTTTTTTATCAATCTAATTTCGAATTGAAAACTTATCTCACAATGGCATCTTCCAGCACAATGGGTAAATCATATGTACAAATTCTTTTAAAAATTAATAGAATTAGATAACAATTAGAAATGACCAATAAGAAATGGATTTCAAAAATACCAAGGCATGGAATAATTATGAATTAATTGGGGAGAGTAACTAAGACAGTCAATGAGAGCAGTCACCAAGAAAATTTGCGTTCATTAATTTGAATGTGTACTGAGTAAATCTAAGTTGCCTTTCTCGCCTTTCGAGATAGCTTTCCCTGGAATCTGTGCCCATGGATTGCGATACTCATAGACTATAATTATATGCCTATTTGTTAAATAATAAACTTATTGCCTGCCTGAATAACTATGCTTGACAAACTACATCTAGTCCCCGAGAGAATTGAAATCATCAAATGAACTGCCACATTTTACAGAGGTAATCATTTCAAATGCTGCTAGACTTTTAAAGTTACCGTGAATAATTTCAACTCTCACCTATCTATTTCCTTAAATATTTTGTAAAGCTTTCATTTGTAAAATTTAATATTAGTTATGAATCAATTTGTAAAATTCTTACCTTTTTGTTAATTGTACCTTGTTCTCTCTATATATAACTTAGCTGTAATCTATCCTACATTAAACCTCTCCTGAATAATTATTAGTTCTTAATTTCACATCTATGCGGCAATACTTTATTTTCATTATACTAAATTAGATGTCGATAATTTCCTCCAGAATCACAAACGCATATGCTATCGCGTTTAATAAAAGAAAACCTTTCTTACATTTCAGAGGGTAATTAATCTAGTATTTTTTAAAAACAAATTTGTTATTCTTAGTATAGTGGGTGCCTGCCAGTCTGGGGAAATAAAATCAGAATTTGATAATTATTGTACAGTGTTATTTTCAAAAACTAAGTAAAAATCTATTTTCTTAGAAATGTGTTTTTATTTGGTTAATTAAATAATAGTGCTAACTTCTAAAATCTGCAAATAGATTTATATGAATTAAATTAATATTACTTTCTTGAAATCAATAGCCACCACCGACTTTATATATATATATTTAATAATATGAAAAGTATTTATTTATTAAAGCATTCAAAATCAAAGGGTTATATTATTTATATGTTGTGGAAAGTTTATGTGTAGTTTAAAGTAATACATAAGGGGGGGATCCTTTAGTTCTATGAGCTATATTATATTAGCATTAAATGTTATTCTTCCATATCCATGTAGTAATAAAATGATACCGGTACACTGGGTTTTTATTAATAAAGATAGGCGATAATTCTTTATTCCTTAGTTAAATATATCTATTTATATTAATGCACATGTTACATGTATACCGGCCTTTCGATATATATATATATATATATATATATATATATATATATATATCTTTGTGCTTCATTCATTTTCACTTCCAATACCAAGACAAGGTTTGGCAAACCTCTTTGGATTTTGTCAGCGCGAAATATTGCGTAGGGTTCACTTTAGAAAAAGTCCAGCCTGTGGCAATTCGATAAAGCACATTCTTCATTGTTTATGACCCGACCCTGCTGACGTTTGCAGAGAGTCACCTTCTTTAACTGTGAATTGAAGCATCTTCTTGGATCTTAGAATAGATCTCTCCATTGCCATCATACATGTACCACTCTTCCATATTTTGTTCTCGTTAAAAGCCTATTAATTCTCCTAAACCGTACTGTTATGATTATGCTAAATGGATTGCCATTTTTTCTATATGTTTCATTCACACTTCCAGATACGATATTTCTGCCATTATTATTATTTCCCAAATTAGATTCCCACACATGTTTTTATATAGCAAATGCAAATATTAATTAAATATAATTATCCTAATTATCCAACTCAATAAACTTAAATATTGTTACGAGTGCTATTGTTTTATTAATGGTGGATTCAAAGAACTTTATGTAACTGTAGTCTAGCGCTATTATTAAAAATCTTATGTATCCCATTCAGTCGATAAATTATTGACATATAAATAGTCGCATTAGAATAAAGCCATGAATTATTTGTTATTGATGATTTAATACGTTCATTTTATAGCATTGTAAGGGAGGTTAATGTCATTCAAGGGAGATAAACACCCATTTTATTTACATTGTAACACCAATAATGTTTGCAATCATATATATTCCAAGTTGATTTAATAAATCTTATATCTTTCTAAATATCTAAGTCATTGTTTCATTTATTGAATAGAAATGGATTTGATATTATATAAAAAAGGTTCCACTTACTAGATGATCGAAAATCACTAATCAAAATATACTGTACATGAATAAAGTTCAAATAAGAGTCTTTTTGTGTCATGACTTTGTGACACCGGCGGGGTAGAAATAAATTAGATCAGTATCATTGGAATTGTTGCTCATAAGTTGGTAGATCTGGAAAATAGGCAAATAGGGCAGAGTTCATGAATGTTCCTGACTTATGTATCTTGTGCATGACTGGACTCGAGGTACTTTTGCCTAGATGCTAGATCTGGTTATATGAACAGACGAAACCGACCGGTACAGTATGAATATTTATATTGTAACAAGGTGCGGACTGAGGAGAGCCAATGGTCCGCCAAAAGTTACAAGATAAATGGATATAGATATTACTAACACTATTAACTAATAAAGTTATTAATAATTGTAAATACTAATATTAAATGGTGGTGGGAATAATTCAATATTAACAGTATGTTATTTGTATATTTATTTGTAGCTAGTTGTTATTTGTTTAATTTTAAAAGGGGGGAAAACTTTGTATGGCTCGTGCTTTATTGGAGTGTTTGTGGCATGCGAGTATATATATGTGCAGGATTGATATATTTCAAGTAGATGGCCAGTTAAAGCAAAATGAGATCTTTCTAAAATACAAACGCAGGTTTTATTACAATGGCGACCGCGATGATGTAGTCATAGTCCGGTTGGGTGACGCACCAAGGAATCTCGAGGGATGGAATCACGGAAAGGGACGTGAAAAGGACGAGAAGAGAGGGGATATAAAAGGAAACAGCCAGGGGATATCTTTCTTCTTCCACGGGTCCAGAGAGCTAAAGAGAACAAAAAAAACGTATCATGCATCGAGTGGGGTAAAAACCCTTCACTTGACAGGTGAAGAAGGCTTGCCCTACGATCCCGAAGGTGCTGCAAATTAAATAGTTAAAGAACACCGAATTCCGGTCATCGACGGCAAGGAACAATGATAGCTACGGGGAAAACTAACTATTAGATCGTCCAGTTTTAAAGCCAGTGACATCGTAAAACATATGCCTTTGAAATGTCTAAATTCCTGGAAATGTTAAGGTAACGTGAACTATATTATTTGCTTATTGATTTGCTATTAAAACACAATCCGAGTCTTAAACAGATTGCGTCATCCATCGGAACTTTGAAATAAATTAAATTCTCTATATTCAAAACATGTTTCAATACAACTTTCAAACTACAAAGTCCAGGGAAGCAATTTAATAAAAGAACATTAATAATATGTTGTGTTGCCTATAAAGATCCAAAGAATAAAATGCTTAATCTGTACGTATGTGTGTTGATGCTTGACATTGTATGAAGCACGAGTTATGAATAATGGTGGGTCAATTAAATAAATCCTAACCTTATTTTATAATAAATTGTTTTAATGTTATGAATATCTGTGAATATTTTCTTTTTCTTTTTACTTTTTATTTATATTATTTTAATAAGATTCATAGTTATAGAGCTAAAGATTTTGTAATTAATATAAAACGTATACTCTACCTTGAACAACCGGTATGGAGGAATTTAGGGTAGGGTAGCAAGTGCACTCATCTGAAATTAAACGGGAATTCCCCTTTTGCGCAGAGAAAATCTAATCGATAAGATTGGATTTCTATAATCGTTTATTTTTTTAGATAGACAAAAATTTGGTTATGTATATCCATCCACCTTCAGTTAAAAGAAAGTAGTGTCGGAATCCATAGTTCCCATCCATGGTCTAATGACCACCACCCCTGAGATGAGCTAGGCTAGTTAACAACCCCCCCTTGAATTACAGGGAAAGGTAAAGCGATAGTAAATATCTATCGAGTCGCTATCGGGGTATATTCTGCATCTATAGACTCCCGCGGTGTAATTCTTATTTGTTCATCGCAAATAGGTTTGGCGCTTGGAAGCGAACACGCTATCCATAAATATGCCCGGGGATCATGCAGATAGGGGAAAATGTATATATATAAGGTTAAATCTCAAGTTAACCATAGCCCTTTTTATGAATTTACTAATACGACCCTTCAGCGGGCAAAGCGTATTGTTATAACTGGATGCCACAACTGTGGGGCCTCTGGAGAGCGATGGGGAACAGGAATATAGTAGAAGGTTCAAATAAAAGAGGGCGCAACGACCAGTGGATTTGACACGAAGTCGGTATAGTAAACAAAAATCCGATACTTTCACGCATTTTATGAGGTTAAAGAAAAGAAAAACGGCGAATGATTTAAATTTTTTTTTTCGTGTAAATTTTTTTTTTATATATTGTTAAAAAAAAAAAAAAGAGGAAGAACAAGACGACTGGAATATATATGTTAGAGCAATAACACTGAGCCGTATTAATATGCTGGAAATGGATATCTATATATATATATATTTATACGCCATCTGAGTTATTAATAAAAACTACTGTTAACCCTAATGGTTTTCAGAGGTTTAAATAGAGCGTTGTAGCCAAATTTAGAAGAAGTCAGCATAGATCGATAATAAAAGAGAGGGAAATTGGGCAACACGTAATGATAATAGAGACGTATAAACTATACGCGAACCCATGCGCAATTATAAATATTTTTTTTCTTCTTCTCTGGTTTGGAGGTGCGATGGTAAAGCCATAAATTGGAGATTTCAAAGCTTATGAATGGGAAATACGAATATGTAACAGCACATAGAAACGTAGCATTATAGAGTAAAAAGAATGAAAGCAACAGCACTGGATGGGGGCAGGGTAATCAAAGCCAGTCAGGTGAAGAGAGATTGATAAACATTAATGGAGAATAATATAAGTAATGAGGCAATTAGGGTTCAGAGATTTTCGGTGAAGATGTGGGAATCCCCTGGGGAACATAACCACAGTCTAAAAAGATATTTCTGCAGGTACCCCGCAGAGGAAGAGGACAAAGTGATAATTGCAGCAAGCCACCTACAGGAACATGCCCAAAGATGGTGGGAGGCATTGAGTGAGCAACCAGGAGCCTTTGAGGGGTACGAAAGAGCTCTCAAACAAGCTTTTTGGAATATAGAAATCCAAGAATATATATTCAATGAAATAAGTAGACAGACATTCAGGGAGCCACACGATGAGTATATATACTTCTTCAGGCGACAAGTGGCTCAACTGCGAGAATTGGAGATGCTAAAACTGTCAGAAGGACAGATCGTGGGTATAGTGTGTAGGAATGTGCCACCTGACGTAGCCGCCATATCCAGGACCGCTAAAAGGGGGCTAGCTCGAGATGTGGACTGGGCACTTGAACAAATAGTGTGCAGCCAGTGGCGAAGAGAGATGGAAGAGAAGGAACATAAGAGCGTTGAAGATAGATGGGTGGGAAACCTGGTTTGTGATGATGAAGACAGAGCCCCCAACTACACCAATCAAACATGCCCTAAAGTGGAAGCACGCATTGCAGAAACCCAAGTAGAGGTGGTCATTGACTCAGGAAGTCAAATTTCAATATTATCAGAAAGGATATATCAGCAGATGATGGAGAAACAAACAGACATCAAGACACTACCCATAAAATCTATACAAGTTAGGATGGCCAATAACAAAAGAGCGAAAATAGAACCCAGACAAGTCTGGGTGGATCTACAGATTGGTGAGGAAGTGATTCCACATGTGTTTCTAGTCATGAAGGGGTTAATACATGAGGTATTAGTGGGGGTGGACTTCCTTCATAAAAACCAATGTACGTTGGATTTTCACAGAGGGTAATTCAGATGTAAAGGGACACCCATCAAGTTCCTCACAACCAACTGGTGTGGGTCTATAGGGATCAAGGAGGTAGAAGAAGTAGAGGAGATAATGGAAGAAAAAATTAGAGAGATTAGGATGGTTGGCGAAGACAAAGCGAGGGTTTTTGGGCAAATACTAAAAAAATATAGGGACGTGTTTTCAGAGGTGCCCGGAACAATACAGGGATTTGATCAGACAATCAAACTTAGGGAGAACCAGCCATTTCAGTCATGATCATACCCGGTCTTTCACCAATACCGAGAGGAGGTCTGAAGACAAATAGAGCAAATGGTGGATTGGGGCGTCATTTCTAAATGCTCATCCCCGTTTTGCAACCCATTGGTGGTGGTAAAAAAAATGGTGCGATTAGAATATGTCTTGATGCGTGGCAGCTGAATTGGGCAACAATTCCCGATTGTACCATTCCCCCACCCATGCATGAATTATTGGGAAAATTCAGGGGAAAGAAGGTATTCTCAACATTTGACCTTCCCGCCAGCTATTGGCAGATTCAACTTCACCTGGAAGACAGGCAGTACACCACCTTTAGGTATGATGGGTATTCATACCAATTCAACAGGATGCCATTTGGCCTCATAAACAGCGGGGCGGGTTTGCTACGGTGTCTTGACCAGACATTGTCGGAGGATATGAAGAAAATCGCCACGATGTATATCGATGACATCGTGATAGCGTCAGGTAGTGTGGAAGAACACGAGAAGGAGGTTGAAATGTTCCTCAAGGAGTGTAAAGACAAGGGCATCAGGGTCAATTTGGGAAAGAGTCATCTAGTCAAAGAAGAAGTGACATTTTTGGGGCACTTGGTGGGCCATCAAGGACTAAAACCCCATCCGGACAAAATATATGCCATCAGGGACTTTCCTATACCTAGGTCCAGAAAACAGGTTCGTTCTTTCCTGGGCCTATGTAATTTCTACCATCGGTTCCATGAACGGATGGCCGAACATACTGAGCCTCTAGTGCATTTGCTAAGAAAAGATATCCTGTGGAAATGGCCTGAAGGGCAAGAGAAAGCATTTGAGGACATAAAAACAGAATTTGCCAAACAGGTCATGCTGGCATTCCCGGACTTTGCCAAGCTGTTCTTACTCCAGACTGATAGTAGTAGGTACGGGCTGGGTGCGTCTCTGTCACAAACACAAGGGGAAGAGAAAATGGGAGTGTTATATTTTATAAGCCGGTTGTTAAAAGGGCCGGAGCTAAACTATTCTGCTACAGAAAAGGAGGCATTAGCCATTGTCTGGGCCTTCCAGAAATTCTGCCCACTCCTGCTGGGGTCAGAGGTAGCAGTGGTGACAGATCACAAAAGTTTAGAATTTATCAACCATAGCTATCTTACCAACAGTCGACTAATCCGGTAGAGTTTACTTCTCCAAGAGTACAACTATACCATCCATCATTGTAAGGGGGTGGATAATATCATAGCTGACATTCTTAGCCGGAACCCGGGGGCACCAAGCAGAACATATGAGGGCAGAAAACGCATGCATCGCCAGTATGGACCTACAAATGAGCAAGGAGATAGAAAAAAATGGCACAGTTAGGTGAATGGCAACGTCAAGATAAGGACTTGGGACCACTAATCCAAAGATTAGAGGGGGGTACGGACCCTCAGATCGCGAGTAAACACCGCATATGCTATGGAATTCTTCAATCCCTAACGTGTGGAGAAACAAAGAACTGGAAGCCCAGTGTACCAGGTCGGTTGAGAAATGAATTAGTAGCCTATGTTCACCAGATATATGGGCATTACGGGGCCTTAAAGACGGAACACCTAATTCGGAAATGGTTTTATTGGCCTGGAATCCACACCTCGGTGAAGGCCATAGTAGGGGAATGTAAAAGTTGCCAGAGAACCAAGCCTACAAACCGTGCGTATGCAGCAAACCTAGTGCCTATCATCCCCACAGGTCCTCGTGAAATAACAGCCATTGATTTTTACGGACCATTACCCGCGTTCAAAAGGAAAAAGTATCTTATTGTGGTGTACGACTTGTTCTCGAAACACGTGGCAGCATATCCCATCGCCCAGGCAAACACCAAATTCGCGATTAAGATGCTTGAAACCAACTACTTCAACAAAGTAGGAAAATCTCGTGTCCTCCTATCGGATCACGGAACTCCATTCACATCTAATGAATGGCGCAAATGGATACAGAATCAAGGGATCAAACATTGCCTAACCTCGATTCGTAACCCTCAATCTAACCCTTGTGAGAGGGTGATGAGGGAACTGGGGCATTTGTTCTGCACGTATACCGGGGATAACCATCGTGGATGGGTCAAGCTCACCCCTCAAAAAATTAACTTCATAAACTGGTCCGTAAATGAGTCAACAGGTCTAGTACCCTTCCGGCTTCATTTCGGATGCCATATACCTTGCCTTATTAAGACCGTCCTTCCCGGAATGGAAGAGGGTCCGGTAGATGTGGAAAATGACCAAAGCAGGGCACGGCAGACCATGCAAAAGATGGGGCAATGGAGAATAGACAAGCAAGGGAATCGCCCCCATTTATTCAAAGTGGGAGACTGGGTCATGGTGCGTGCCCAACCTGTAAGCGAAACAAGCAGAAACGTATGCAAGAAATTCTGCGATTTGTACGAGGGACCTTTTCTGATTGTTAAATGTCAAGGAAGCAATGCTTTCTGGGTAGATACAGGGTCGGGAATTAAAGGCTCATATAATGCACGAGCATTGAAATCCGCACGAAGCCAAAGATCTCCCGCCGATGAGGGATCCCTAAGGAGTCCGGCAGCGGTACCCGCCGGCCGAGAGTGTACAAGAGAAGTATAAGCCTGTCAAACCCATGGAGCGTGTTTGAAGGCTTCCGAACGGGGGGGCATTGTAACAAGGTGCTGACTGAGGAGAGCCAATGGTCTGCCAAAAGTTACAAGATAAATGGATATAGATATTACTAACACTATTAACTAATAAAGTTATTAATAATTGTAAATACTAATATTAAATGGTGGTGGGAATAATTCAATATTAACAGTATGTTATTCGTATATTTATTTGTAGCTAGTTGTTATTTGTTTAATTTTAAAAGGGGGGAAAACTTTGTATGGCTCGTGCTTTATTGGAGTGTTTGTGGCATGCAAGTATATATATGTGCAGGATTGATATATTTCAAGTAGATGGCCAGTTAAAGCAAAATGAGATTTTTCTAAAATACAAACGCAGGTTTTAGTACAATGGTGACCGCGATGACGTAGTCATAGTCCGGTTGGGTGACGCAACCGGGGAATCTCGAGGGATGGAATCACGGAAAGGGACGTGAAAAGGACAAGAAGAGAGGGGATATAAAAGAAAACAGCCAGGGGATATCTTTCTTCTTCCATGGGTCCAGAGAGCTAAAGAGAACAAAAAAAACGTATCATGCATCGAGTGGGGTAAAAACCCTTCACTTGACAGGCGATGAAGGCCTGCCCTACGATCCCGAAGGTGCTGCAAAGAAGATAGTTAAAGAACACCGAATTCCGGTCATCGACGGCAAGGAACAATGATAGCTACGGGGAAAACTAACTATGAGATCGTCCAGTTTTAAAGCCAGTGACATCGTAAAACATATGCCTTTGAAATGCCCAAATTCCTGAGAGTGTTAAGGTAACGTGAACTATATTATTTGCTTATTGATTTGCTATTAAAACACATTCCGAATCTTAAACGGATTGCATCATCCATCGGAACTTTGAAATAAATTAAATTCTCTATATTCAAAACATGTTTCAATAAAACTTTCAAACTACAAAGTCCAGGGAAGCAATTTAATAAAAGAACATTAATAATATGTTGTGTTGCCTATAAAGATCCAAAGAATAAAATGCTTAATCTGTACGTATGTGTGTGTATGCTTGACATTCTATGAAGCACGAGTTATGAATAATGGCGGGTCAATTAAATAAATCCTAACCTTCTTATTTTATAATAAATTGTTTTAATGTTATGAATATCTGTGAATATTTTCTTTTTCTTTTTACTTTTTATTTATATTATTTTAATAAGATTCATAGTTATAGAGCTAAAGATTTTGTAATTAATATAAAACGTATACTCTACCTTGAACAACCGGTATGGAGGAATTTAGGGTAGGGTAGCGAGCACACTCATCTGAAATTAAACGGGAATTCCCCTTTTGCACAGAGAAAATCTAATCGATAAGATTGGATTTCTATAATCATTTATTTTTTTAGATAGACAGAAATTTGGTTATGTATATCCATCCACCTTCAGTTAAAAGAAAGTAGTGTTGGAATCCATAGTTCCTGTCCATGGTCTAATGACCACCACCCCTGAGATGAGCTTGGCTAATTAACAACCCCCCCCTTGAATTACAGGGAAAGGTAAAGCAATAGTAAATATCTATCGAGTCGCTATCGGGGTATATTCTGCATCTATAGACTCCCGTGGTGTAATTCTTATTTGTTCATCGCAAATAGGTTTGGCGCTTGGAAGCGAACACGCTATCCATAAATATGCCCGGAGATCATGCAGATAGGGGAAAATGTATATATATATAAGGTTAAATCTCAAGTTAACCATAGCCCTTTTTATGAATTTACTAATATGACCCTTCAGCGGGCAAAGCGTATCATTATAATATGTTGCTTCTATGATAATTTGAGTAGATATTGTTGTGACACTTTGTATTAGTGAAGATAAATACTGTGAATTTGGAGGTGGAGTATCTGTTGGTGTAATTGTGAGCAAACATTTTAGTTTAGGGAATTGTCTTATTGTTGATGCTAATATGTTGATTGATTTCTGTATATGGAATGTGTAAATAATGTGCAGTCCTAAGCCATTGTTTTCTGTAGATTTGCTAAGAGATTTAGCGGATATTGCAATGGATTTGCATCCCCATAGTAGATTAGTGCATAATGATGATATTTTTGATTTGAAATGTTTAAATTTCTCTAAATATTATTATTATTATTATTATTATTATTATTATTATTATTATTATTATTATTATTATTATTATTATTATTATTATTATTATTATTATTATTATTATTATTATTATTATTATTATTATTATTATTATTATTATTATTATTATTATTATTATATTATTATTATATTTTTTTTATTTCAGATTATTTTGCAACTGATTTGAAGTTGCTAAATTGTAGACAACATGTAAATACTCATTTATATATTAATAAGTTGTCACATAATAAACTAAAAATGTTATTATCTGGTCAGAATTGGGATTATGTTTTTGCTCTGCATGATGTTGATTCAGCATTTTTAAAATTTCAAGATATTTGTAAATCTTTAATTACAAAATCTAAGGTTAGTTTTAAATTGACTAGCATAAACCGCAAATACTCAGTCTGGATAACGAACGATTTGATGGAAAAAAATTACTCAAAGAAATCATTTAAAATGTTTGGGTGGAGATTTGATGAGTCTGAAGAAATTAAATACTGAGATTAAATGTGATATTCAGAAATTAAAATTTCAATATTATCAAAACTATTTTAATGGTAAAAATATTTCTTTAAAATGGAAATTGATAAATTCTCTTGTAAAGAAACCTTTGTCAAATCAATTTAAATTTATAAAACACAATGATAATTTGATTGAAGTAGAAAATAATGAAAAATGTGTTGCTGACTTGTTTAATAATTTTTTTCAGATCTGTCAACAGATAGAAGACCATTACAAGAATTGTCTTTTGCTGATTCTTGTCTAAATTTTTTTTGTATACAGATGTTTCAGATTTGTATTTGTCTGGTAAAATTGATATCTTAAAGAATGTTATAGACCGATTTCTATTATATCTGTTATATCCAAATTGTTAGAGATGATGGTTAAAGAGAAAATGATGTCGTTTTTATCTAAAAATAATATTTTATCTGAGCATCAATATGGATTTATTTCTGGTAGAAGTACATTGGACACTTTCTATAGTCATGTAAAAAGTTTGACAACTTCACAAGATAAGGATTTTAAAACTGTTGTTATTTATTTAGACTTGTCTAAAGCATTTGATGTGTATCTCACAAAATTTTACTTAAGCGTTTAAATTCATATCTTTTTGTGGTGGATTTATTTCATGGTTTGTGAGTTACTTAAAGTATAGAAAACAAGCAACAAATATTTCTGGTGTTGTAAGTTCTTTTATAACAGTTAACCATGGTGTGCCACAAGTTAAAGTTTTGGGTCCCATTTTATTTATAATTTATATAAATGTTTTATTTTCTTTACCTTTAGAATCTAATATTTATGGTTTTGCAGATGATATTGTTTTATCATATGCTGCAGTTTCATATAATTTTGTTGAACAAATAAGTAATGATGATTTAATCCTAATTAGTAAATATATAGCATTTAATAATTTATCAATTAATCTGTGTAAAACAAAAGCTATTAACTTTTCTTATAAGTCAAATATTCATTCGATTAACATTACTATTTGTAATAAGTATTTTTGGCATTGTAATAGCACTTGTACTTGTGTTAACATTTCATTTGTTGATATTATTTGCTATCTAGGTGTTTTATTGACTACAGACTATCCTGGTAAAACCATATTGACTTTCTTTGTTCTCATTTACGTAAAATAAATTATATATTTTTCTACGTATCTAATTTTTTTTTCCTCGGTCAGCTTTGATTACTTTATATATTTCTTCTTATCAAAACTTATTATTTTAAATATATCAGTTTGGGGGAACTGTTCTATTTTTGCAATGACTACTTTGTCTGTTACAGAATTATACAATGTGTATCATTTTGATAGACGACATACCACATCCGTTAAAGACATTTATGACACATTTAATATATTAGATGTTTTCCATTTGTATAAATGTAGAGTGATTCTTGATAGTTATTGTAGGGAACTTCATTTGGATACAAAATCTTCTGTTGTAAATACTCTTTTATCTACTAAATATCAGCTAGATATACCTAATTTTCTTAAACATCTAGTAGGAAGCAATTTAGTTATAATGGTCCTAAATTATTTAATATGTTTATAAGAGATTGTTCTGTGAATTTAATGAACAATAATTATTTGATTTTTAAAAAGCATTTGTGGTACTGGTTATATTACGCTATGCATTAGTTTTATTTATTTTTTGTTTGTACTGTATGTTATGTTGTAATTATTTACTACTGTGGATGCATTGCCAAATGTAATATCTGTATAATTTTAATATTTTATGTTATATTTATACTTTTTTTTTTTGTATTTTGTTAGTGCTTTTAGTAAATACTCATTTACCTACAAAATATCAGCTAGCTTTACATAATTTTCTTAAAACAGCCAGTAAGAAGCAATTTAGTTTTAATGGTCCTAAATTATTTAATATGTTTAGAAAATATTTTTCTGTGAATTTTATGAACACTAGTTGTTTGATTTTTTAAAAAAAAAAACATTTATGGCATTGGTTATATTATGCTAAGCCTTATTTTTATTTTTTTATTTTTGTTTGTTTATACTGTATGTTATGTTGTAATTACTTACTACAGTAATTGAATTGCCAAATGTAATATCTGTATAATTTTAATATTTTATGTTATATTTATTCTTTTTTTTTTTTTGTATTTTATTTGTGTTTTTAATTGTTACATTTAAATTCCTCACACACGATTTTTCTTGTATGGAATTTATCTCACTGTATTATACATTTATTGTTTCTTTCATAATAAATAAAATAAAAAAAAATATTATCTTTGTTATTATTATTATTATTATTATTATTATTATTATTATTATTATTATTATTATTATTATTATTATTATTATTATTATTATTATTATTATTATTATTATTATTATTATTATTATTATTATTATTATTATTATTATTATTATTATTATTATTATTATTATTATTATTATTATTATTATTATTTTTACAGTATGGTATTTGAATTTACTTCATAGTTATGGTTTTAATCAAGCTATTTTTTCATCTACTCGTATTACTGAATCATGTCAATCCATTTTGGTTCATATATTTGTCAGATTAAATCAGAATCAAAGTTATGAATCATCTGTACTAAATATATTTATTTCAGATCATTTTGCAACTATATTGAAGTTGCTAAATTGTAGAAAACATGTAAATACTCATTTATATTTTAATAAGTTGTCACATAATAAACTAAAGATGTTATTATCTGATCAGAATTGGGATTATGTTTTTACTCTGCATGATGTTGATAGAGTATTTTTAAAATTTCAAGATATTTGTAAATCTTTAATTACAAAATCTATGGTTAGATTTAAATTGACTAGCAAAAACCGCAAACGCTCAGCCTGGATAACGAATGATTTGATTGGAAAAAAATAATCAAAGAAATCATTTAAAATGTTTGGGTGGAGATTTGATGAGTCTGAAAAAGTTAAATACTGAGATCAAATCTGATATTCGGAAATTAAAATTTCAATATTATCAAAAATATTTTAATGATAAAAATATTTCTTTAAAATAGAAATTGATAAATTCTCTTGGTCAAATAAATTTAAATTTATAAAACACAATGATAATTTGATTGAAGTAGAAAAGAATGAAAAATGTGTTGCTGACTTGTTTAATAATTTTTTTCAGAATTGTCAATAGATAGAACACGAGTACAAGAATTGTCTTTTGCTGATTCTTGTTAAATTCTTTTTTTGTGTACAGATGTTACTGATTTGGATTTGTTTGGTAAAATTGATCTCTTAAAGAATGTTCATTCAGCTGGTCTAGATAGGTTGACACCAAAAATTCTTAAGGAAAATAAGTCAGCTTTCATACCTGTTCTTTGTTTATTTGTTTAATCTTTTCTTAAATACTGGTTTGTTTCCTACTTGTTTGAAAGATAATTTTATTACACCTGTTTTTAAAAAGGGTGATCCTGCACAGCTTGACAATTATAGACTGATTTCCATTATATCTGTAATATCCAAATTGTTAGAGATGGTAGTTAAAGAGAAAATGATGTCATTTTTATCTAAAAATAATATTTTATCTGAACATCAATATGGATTTATTTTTGGTAGAAGTACCTTGGACATTTTCTATAGTCATGTAAACAATTTTCTCAACTTCATTAGATAAGGATTTTAAAACTGTTGCTATTTATTTAGACTTGTCTAAGGCATTTGACTCTGTATCTCACAAAATTTTACTTAAGCATTTATATTCATATGGTTTTCGTGGTGGACTTATTTCATGGTTTGTGAGTTACTTAAAGGATAGAAAACAAGCAACAAATATTTCTGGTATTGTAAGCTCTTTTATAACATAAACAGATCAAAACTGTCCATACAGTATTTACACCTGTGCTAAACAGAGTAATCAATGAATGCCAGAAGGCTTGTGCATAAAATACCTATCTAATGCCTACTCATCCAATATCCCCAGACTAGTTTCTGGCTTGTGGCCTTCATCGTTGAGGAGCTTTGGATATGAAAGCACTGTGTCTAGATCTCAGGATCTAATGCAACCCTCTAGCAACCACCTTTTATCTCTACTTAACTACAAAACTATGAGAATGAAATTGAAAACACAAAAAATATTTTCAATCTAAGCTCAATAACTTATATAGTCATATGGGTCTGAACTCAATTCAGCTCACATACATTTTGGTGTCTTTGGCTCTTTTACAACCATAGCCACCACTATCCTATTAGGCAGGATTGGTGTTAAACCATTAAGCATCACATGATCACATCTTCTATACTAGCACATTAATTGTTGATAAACAGAGCAAAACTCAACAATTAAGGTGCTATTACAAAAGATGTGATGCTTAATGGTTTAACACCAATCCTGCCTAATAAGATAGTGGTGGCTATGGTAGTAAAATAACCAAAGACACCAAAATGTATGGGTGCTGAACTGAGTTCAGACCCATATGACTATATAAGCTATTGAGCTTAGATTGAAAATATTTTTTGTTTTCAATTTCATTCTCATAGTTTTGTAGTTAAGCAGAGATAAAAGGTGGTTGCTAGAGGGTTGCATTAGATCCTGAGATCTAGATGCAGTGCTCTCAGATCCAAATCTGGTCACTCACAAAGGCCACAAGCCAGAAACTAGTCTGGTAATTTTGGATGAGTAGGCATTAGATAGGGATTTTATGCACTAGCCTTCTGGCATCCATTGAATACTCTGTTTTGCACAGGTGGCAATACTGTATGGAGAGTTTTGCTCTGTTTATCAACAATTAATGTGCTAGTATAGGAGATGTGATTATGTGATGCTCTTTTATAACACTTAACCATGGTGTACCACAAGGTTCAGTTTTGGGTCCCATTTTATTTATAATTTATATAAATGATTTATTTTCTTTACCTTTAGAAGCTAAGATTTATGGTTTTGCAGATGATATTGCTCTATCTTAGTTGCAGTTTCATATAATTTTGTTGAAAAAATAATTAATGATGATTTAATCTTAATTAGTAATTGGTTAACATTTAATAATTTATCAATTAATTTGAGTGAAACAAAAGCTATTAATTTTTCTTATAAATCAAATATTCATTCGCTTAACATTACCATTTATAATAAGTATTTTTGGCATTGTAATAGCACTTTTACTTGTGCTAACATTTCATTTGTTGATAATATTTGTTATCTATGTGTATTTATTGACTCCAGACTAGCCTGGTCAAACCATATGTACTTTCTTTGTTCTCGTTTACATAAATTAAATTATATGTTTTTCTACTTATCTAATATTTTTCCTCGTTCAGCCTTGATTACTTTATATATTTATTTTTATCAAAGCTTATTATGTTATAATATATCAGTTTGAGGGAACTTTTCTACTTTTGCAATGACTACTTTGTCTGTTTTACAAAATTATACAATGCGTATCAATTTTGGTAGATCGCATACCACATCTGTTAAGGATATTTATGCCACATTTAATATACTAGATGTTTTCCATTTATATAAATATAGAATGATTCTTGATATTTATTGTAGAAAACTTAATTTGGGTACTAAATCTTCTGTTTTAAATACTCATTTATCTACTATATATTAGTTAGCTTTACCTAATTTTCTTAAAACCTCTAGTAGGAAGCAATTTAGTTATAATGGTCCTAAATTATTTAATATGTTTATAAGAGATTGTACTGTGAATTTAATGAACACTAGTTATTTGATTTCTAAAAAAAAACATTTATGGCACTGGTTATATTATGCTAAGCATTAGTTTTATTTTGTTTGTATATTTTTTTTGTTTGTTTATATTGTATGTTATGATGTAATTATTTACTACTGTGATTGAATTTCCAAATGCAATATCTGTGTGATTTTAGTATTTTATATTATATTTATACTTTTTTTGTATTTTATTAGTGTTTTTAGTTGTTACATTTAAATTCTTTACACAAGATTATTCTTGTATGTAATTTACCTCACTGTATTATACATTTATTTTTTGTTTCATAATGAATAAATAAAAATGAAAATGAAATTATTATTATTATTATTATTATTATTATTATTATTATTATTATTATTATTATTATTATTATTATTATTATTATTATTATTATTATTATTATTATTATTATTATTATTATTATTATTATTATTATTATTATTATTATTATTATTATTATTATTATTATTATTATTATTATTATTATTATTATTATTATTATTATTATTATTATTATTATTATTATTATTATTCAAAAGGTCTTTATTGTCTCAAAAGAATTACAAATTTTGCATTTACATAGTTTGTCTACATATAATATCCTAGATTGGCCATTATCATTTGAACCCTATTAACAAATCAATCACTTATAACAGAAGAGAAAATATTGTTGCCAAATTGTCCTTGTTGCTAATTTAACATGCATATCCTTCTAAGTTTCTTTATAATGTTTAATTTTCCCAATTTACAATGTTCAAACTCTCATGTGTATCATGTTCCCCAAATTCACTGATGTTGCAAGATTTCAGGTCTTCAAAAAAAAAAACACACTATACCAGTTCCTAAGAGTTTTATAATTTTTGTCACTATAACATAGATCTAATCTTAAATAATGACCAGGTTGCTGCATAAATGTCAGGTCTGGCTACTGTCTTATTCCTTTTCTGTATCATTGTTAGTTTATTTGAAAAAGTATCTGGATGCCTCCTGGAATTGTTACCAATTAGGTAGGTGCATCTAGTACACAAGTATGCATATAGTGAATTCTGACTCTTTTGACATTTATGTAAATAAAATACGCTTATATGGAGGTTTTGGTAAAGTTCCATCTATTGATCATAAATGCAAGTGTTAACAAGTTATGTGATTTATAACTTATTTTTTTGTTTTTCATATATATATATTAACTGTTATCTTTTTATTTAATAATGTTTCCTTTTCATAAAAAGTAAGAGATTTTCAATAATGTTTGATATTGGCTATATCAAAAGTCTATTTTTATTAATTTTCTGTATTTCTGTTATACACAACAACTTATATATATATATATATATATATATATATATATATATATATATATATATATATATATATATATGATATATATATATATATATGTGTATGTTGTGATATAACAGAAATCACACACACACACACATATATATATATATATATATATATATATATAAAAAAAAAAAAAAAAAAAAAAAAAAAAAAATAGTCAACATAAAATCAAAACTACCCCAAATCTAAAATTAAACCAGACCAGCATAAAAATAATATTAAACACAACCTAAGGTTTCACTGCTACAGGCAGACTTCTCAAGTGTAAAGAACTACAAAAAACTACACAATATATATATATATATATACTATTAAAAACTCCCCACAAATTCATTCACTTCCCATCCACCCTTAATATTAAAAGAACTTTTAAATAAGTTAATTGCTTCAGAATAATAAATTTTCAATAATAAAGACTCTCTTCTTTTGATTTCATTTCTCTCAAAGAAGACAACCTTAGCTTCATCAAAATCAATAGTGGGGCCTGTATCTTTTTCATGGACATAGAAAGCAGAACTAAGATATCTATTTTAACTTTACTTTTATGAACCTTTATTCTTTCAATTAAACTCAAACTACTCTGACCTATGTAAACCTTCTTACAAAATAAACAAGGAATAAAATATACTACACCAGGAAAAAAAAGAAGTTTTTTATAGAAAGACTATTCCTGATGTAGTATATTTTATTCCTTATTTATTTTGTAAGAAGGTTTACATAGGTCAGAGTAGTTTGCGTTTAAATGAAAGAATAAAGGTTCATAAAAGTAAAGTTAAAAATAGATATCTTAGTTCTGCTCTGTATGTCCATGAAAAAGATACAGGCCACACTATTGATTTTTATCAAGCTAAGTTTGTTTTCTTTAAGAGAAATGAAATCAAAACAAGAATTAGAGTCTTTATTATTGAAAATTTATTATTCTGAAGCAATTAACTTATTTAAGAGTTCTTTTAATATTAAGGGTGGATGGGAAGTGAATGGATTTGTGGGTAGTTTTTAATAGTATATATATTGTGTAGTTTTTTGTAGTTCTTTACACTTGAGAAGTCTGCTTGTAGCAGTGAAACCTTAGGTTGTGTTTTACTATTATTTTTATGCTGGTCTGGTTTAATTTTAGATTTGGGGTAGTTTTGATTTATATATATTGGTATTACAAAAGGGAAAGAAAAAAATAATGTTTACATATTTTTTTAAATTCATATTATCTGTTTATATATGAAGGACTTCTAGAATATTATTTATCATGGAAAATAACACACAAAATAATATTTGTATACATAGGTTGGTGTTGTATATTAGTGTCCAAATTTTGAAATGAAATAAGAGTGAAAATTTATTATAAAAAATACATTCAAAGTAATAATCACATTGTTTAATAGTAGACTGGTTGAATGAGGATTAGTGTCAGGTAACATATTTATCTTTAGACTGTCATATCATAATAATATAAGACATTTTTTTACCTCCCTTTTTTATCTTTCAATGAATTTTTATGTTTATATTTTGTGTGATATATAATATCAATGTATGTTTGGGCTATGATCATTTTTTCTGAAATCTACATTTCCCCATAATCTAAAGCATCTAGAAACCCTCTAAATATATCAATAGTCACATGACATAACACACTGTTTTAACTTCTGAAGGTAACTTCATCAATTGGGGAACCAGAGATAATTATATTTATTGCTGTTGGTATTAACCATTTAATATGATCATCTTTAGTGTTTATGATGTAAAATTTTCTATGTATGTTAACAAATTAATAGTTATATAATTAAACTGATCAAAAGTTTATATCTTTCTTATGGTTGATTTATTTTCTCATGAAAATAATAATTATTATTACTATTATATTCTGGAAATAAATCATAGTTTAACATTCTAATGATAATTTGATAAATAACTAGAAATAGGAAACAACATAATATGAGTTAAAAAAGAACAGAAGTATCAGTTTAGGTTTGTGGAGTTATGTATTTAACAATTGAAAGTTGTTATGATTTTCATTATGATTCATCAATTCTCAGCTTGTCCCATCCATATTTTATGGAATGTCAGTTGTAATGTCATTTATAAGATTGATATGAGAGGATTGTCATCGCAATCATGATCATCAATTTATTGATTATTATTCTAAGCTGCAAAATGAATCAGCAGCCATGTGGGCAGTTTTTTTTTCTTTTGTTTAAGAGCTAGCTTAGTGGTATGGCACCCATCATTGAATTATATAGACCCACACTGGTGGGTTGATGGGTGTGATTTATCTTAAATGTACCTGTCAGTTTTGACATAGGTCATACTTGTTCAAAAAGTTATATTTTTCTCACTAGATCAACATATTACACGGGTATGAGAATTTGGTGTACAATGCTGTGCCTGACATATAATATCTACTTGAGATTGGAAGTAGACAACAAGAGATGAAATGGTTTAATCACATAGATTGGCATGAAAAAGAGAAGAAGAAAACTGGAGACATGGGAGGGGGGCAGGTAAAACAGTTGTGAGTTATTAAGTGAAAATATATTCTTGGAAAGAAGGGAGGAGTATATACATGAAGATTCAAGGTATTCATTGGACCTCAAACAGAATAACCAAATGAATTATGTAGAGAAACATATTATTTTGTTAAAAGATAATAAGATAATATAAGTTCTCATAAAATCAAAATAATATGGTTTCAGACAAGGAACAAAAAGTAAAAGGCAGTATATAAAATATGTTTAACTCATGTTAGATCAGCTCAGAAAATAAGTAAGAATTCAATAAAATATTATATCATCAATCCAATAACATAGATAGTTAATATAGAACTAAGTAAGGAATTGAATGAAAGGTTAAATAGTCAATGTAAAGAATTATGTGAACAATGGAATGTCAATACCAAGGGCTGACTTGAAAATTTGAAGATCATATGAAGCCCGGTTCATGTCACTATTAGTTAAATTAGAAAAGTTTCAAGAATAATGTGATATTAATTTTAAAGATATAGGGGTTAGATAGAAGACATGCTAGAAGAATGTTTGAAGATAAAATAAAAATATGATGAAAGAGAGCAGATGAATTATCATTCAAGGAAGATGTAAGTGTGGAACTAAGTAGCCTTAAGATTGAAGTTGCAGATGTACTTAAATTGGTATAGATAAAATATAAATAGATAAATAAAAAATGTGGTATGGCAGACTATAAAATGAAAAAATACAAAAGGAAAAAAATATTAAAGTGTAAGATATCTGATAGATAAATTAAAAGAAGAAAAAATACAACAGAAATAAAACAAAATCATTAAGAGATAGCACACAATAAAAAGAATGAGGGAAACCTTAATTAAAGCTTAGCAGGTTGTAACATGACTATAGTAGAAGTAAAAGAATATGTAAAGAATAAAGAAGAGATTTAGATGGAAGCATGGTGGTTCAATAAAAAATATAACCATTGAAAAGAAATAAGGTATCATAAATCTTACCTGGAAAAAGGAGGTTCATTTAAAGATTTTAGGAGCAAAGGGACTATAGAGAGTAACCTAATATATAGGGACAATGAGGTCATTCTCTTACTAAAATGGTTAATGGTAGATAGATAGAAGGTGCATATAATGTTATTGTGGAAGGAGGAAATAGTAATAACTTGAAATATATTCAGGTGAATATTTAGAGATGAATGGGGAAAACACAATAATGAAGTGGGGGTTGGAAAAGTTGTTTTCCCTAAATAGATTGTCTAAGAAGTAAAAGCTAGTGGTAGTGAAGAATCATCAGCATGTCTCAGTGGAATTCTTAATGGACATCCCTTTTTCAAAAAGCCAAAAACTTATGGGTAATTTTGTGTTATTAAGTAGTTTCTGGAGTGAGGATAAACAGGAAAGTCTTAAGCAAAACATTATCCAGGTAAGATGTGTTCCTTGTAATGTCAGATATACCAATTGTACAAGCCAATCTGCAAAGATAATGATGTTAATGACATTTAAATTATTGGAAAAACAAATAATTAAAATTGCCCATTTAAACTTTTCATAACAGCTGATAGATATATCATAGAAGAAGCAGCTGAGATGCTAAAATTATTAGAAGCCATTGAGGGCCTTGTGGGAACCTGTTTGATAATAAGAAAGTAGAGTAGTGGTTATAGGTTGGCATCTATCCAAGTGGGTAGAAAGCCTGTACATATTGGGAGAGGGGGGTTAAACAGGTGTCTCACTCTACCCAGTCTCAATAGAGTACATGAATTTGGGCATAATCATCATGAAAATAATGAGTTATAGTCAGCGAGTAATAGATTCCAAAAGAATGAATTCCATCCTAATTGCAAGTACCAATATAACCAACCAAAATTACTAGGGTATAGGCCTAAGGCCAGCTCACTAAATGAAAATGGGCATTGCCAGTAGGTTCTCTGCTGAGAATGTCCAATATTAGAATGGGAAACTGGGTCCTTTCTTCAACGATAAGTATCAAAATTACAATCTGGCATGACCTGAAACTGGAGCTACTACAACAGTGCTAAACTATGAGTGGTTGTCTGGAAATGCAACTGCTTATAAAGGATCATTTTGCACACTGTTTCAAAACCCTATTTTATAAATAATGGCAACTCTTTTGTCCTTATGTTATTCTGTCGTTTGTAAATTAATTAATGTAAATATAAAATGTGGCTTATAAATCCAAATTTTGAAACCTTTAATTATTATGTTACTAAAAATCAAACTAGCCTGGAGTGTAACCATAAGTATATTTTTCTTAATAAAGTGTTTGTAAGTCCCTTAAAAATAGACTTTCCCCCGTTAAGAGTTTATTATTTATAGTCATCTGAAAAGGTTGAATGGGATAAAGTCAAGTTTATATATATATATATATATATATATATATATATATATATATATATATATATATATTGAAGCAGTTGGATCTGAGTTCGATCCTAGCTTCATGACATCTAGCCATAAGCCCACTTCAAACCCTAGTACTAACCTTAAATTTCCTATGCAATGGGATTTTATACGTTCAATCCACACTAATTTCCATAAAGAATAACTTATTTCATAAATGTGTATTCAAATAATTAGTTTTAGATTTAAATTGATAAATTCTATTAATAAATTCATGATAGAATTATTCATAAATTTATATATTATAACTTTGTGGATTGTGCGTATATATTTGTAAATATTTAAATATATATAATTGTTTAAAGGTTTCATTGTGTCGAAAATGTTTGATTTTATTTTTAAATAATTTGTTAAAGTTTTATTGATTAAAAGCTACATTCTTTTGATAAGATTTCAAATTTTTCCTTTCCAAAAACAACAGTTAAAGTTTTATTAATTAGAAAAAAAAAAGATAAGAATTTCCTAATTAAAATCATTTTCCATTTTAAGAATTCATTGTCTAATTAGAAAATGAATTCAAGTTAATGAGTTTGAAAGCCTTATCGAAGGAATGTATCTAAAACCAACCAGTAAATCTAAAAACATTGATAATGAAAGAAGTGCTAGCCTCAAGGCATCAGAGGTCAGATATATAGCTCTAAAAAGTTTGGAAAAAAAAAGCCATCTTTGTTGTAGAGAAGTGCAGTAAACTCTATGCATTTAAAAATCATAAGTTTAAATAGTGTTTCAATCATGGTAAGAGGCTGAATGTCAGGAATCTGGCTGTCAGTTCCTGAAGTCACCTGAAAATCATCAGTGGAGCTGCTGAATTTTTTCTGGACCAATCATGCTGCTAAAATAATCAAAATCAACAAAATGCTGTTTAAGTAATCAATCAAATGGTGCCTACATTTTTCTCACCTGGACATGTAACTTAAGGTTCCAGCTTGGAAGAAATGTGTAAAATATTTCCATAATGAACCTTAAACTATCTGGCCAGTTTCTGAACATTACTTTACACTCCTTTAAGAGCTCTTCTCATTTATAATGTAATAATACTCTGTGTAAAACCTTTTATTTATGCTATTTTCACTTTCATAGTAATTTTCTCAACCTCTAGTCTTTAACTTTCCTTTCTTATGTGGCGGTTAATTTATTTTATTATGTATATTTATTGAGTAAATTTATTAATGATGTTATATTTTAATTACATGCCAATAATCCTTCGACTTGATGATCTCCTTCATTTTCTTTGCAATACACAAGTATTATAAACTTAATTCGAATAGTTAATTCTCACCAATTAGAACTAGATTAATACAGTTCTATCAATCATTGAGTCGGAATAAATTATTAATGTTGTTAGTTTTATATTTGGCTAATAATAAATTATTAGCTCCATTTCTCACCTATGTCCCCAGCTCCTATCTAATTTACAAATGTTTATATATTCATATATAAATAATGTTAAAATGTTTTTTTCTCGGATTTACCAATATTTATTTATTCACGTATTTATCTAAAATGTTTTATGTAAAAAGGGTAGATAGATGAATCAACTAAATACATTCTAATTTAGATTGTTTTCACTGTCTATTAATATCCAGGAGGGGCCCGGTATTTGGGGCATGATGAATATAATTTTATAATGTGTTAAAATAGTTTTAGTTAAAAGCTTGTTTGACTTTAATTAAATTGATCAAATCATCATGTAGAGCATTCTATCAATGGGTTTTAGTTCTCAAATGGTGACTAAGTAAGTCATCATCTTCAATGTGGCTGAAGTAGGGCAATCTTCTGCTCCATTAGGCTGGTCGGTGATTATATTTCTGTTATTTTAAATTATCGAGGAAGAAAGCACTACTTCTTCTGTTCATATTAGTCAAAGGGCATAAGACTTGTCAGACACAATTCACCGTAGGACTTTAATTATCAACTAGCTATTATCTTTCGATTTCATTTTATAGCTCATAAATTCGTCAGCACCTTTATCTCTCTGTTCCAGTAAAGCCCACTCTGATGCTCGTAATTCATGATGAAGTGATTTCAATTAAAGTGGAACAAATTCTCTGGTATAACTCAAAATAAGTTTTCCAATAAAGATTAAAGTTATGCTCTAAATTACGTATCTTGCTCTTCATGAATGAATTTGCGAATGTGAAAATAAATCTCACATTCTGTTGTAATAAAATTAGAGTAATAATTCCCTTTACTAATGAATACCTTTATCTGCCTTTTATTTCTTATTGGGAGCTTAGACATAGACTTTCAAATATTGCATATTAATCATTGGCATGTAATAATGACCGCCATTCGTATTTTAATTATAAACTTTGTTTAAAAACTAGAATTAATTAATTTAATCTTTATTTAAAATTCAAACCAAACAAATTATTATTATTAAATATTTTCTAAACACACTTGGTTTCTAAAGTCTTTTTATTCATAATTATTTTATTGTTAATGCTCGCTGTCTGTGTTGGCAACCCAAACATATACATATGATTCAATTTAAAAATTATCTTAGTTGATTGATTATCCAATATTAGTGTCAGTTCAGGGGTCTCTGATCCTCACCATCTGTTGAGCTAGTTTCTTGGCACATAGCACTGTGTCATCAATTTAGATTTCTACTAATATGAGCTGTTGAGTTGGGTTTGAATTCAGTCTTGGTTCAGCTGAGTTTGGATCCGACTTGCAGTTTAGGTGGTGGGTTTTTTGACTGGTACATGGTTATGTTTTTGGTCGCCCAATCATTGGAGCTTGATTTAATAAACCCCACACGTACCCTGGAGATAGTAATTATGATCTTAGTTACTCAGTCAATTGAGATCTTGATAAATACAATGTTTCATTAGAAAGTGACATTTTTGTAGAATGTTATATATATTTGAAGAAAAGTTGTGCGAGTTATAACACATAACTGAAATGATTTAATAAATTAAAATGTCATTTTGTAATCTTCTTTCTTATAAGTAAATGTTTTAAAGATTATTTTTTAAATGTTCTTTCGTTAGTTAGAATAATTATATATATATATATATATATATATTATACGTGTTCGTGACAGTATATATATATATATATACGTTTGTGTTATACGTGTTCGTGACAGTAGGAAAATTATCATTAGAAAAGTAGTAAGAGCAGATCAAAGCAAGGGGTAAAATAAATGAAATATTTTGTCTGTGTCAAAATTAATTATATGTATCTCAGTCTTATAATTACAAATATCCAATATGATATCATGTTAAAAGTTTTAAATTTCAAAGTATTGCTTGCTAGCACATATATTTAATGTTCACTCCGTATTCTTAGTAGCCTCAAAGCAGGTGAAGACCCTCAAACTGGGAATTATCTGTCAAGCGGTCTGATGCAGTGTGACATTTTGTTTTAATGACAATAATTTTTAGAGTAACCTCAAAGCAGGTGAAGACCTTTTGTGTACACCAAGCAGCCAGATGCAGTTGGCAAAATGCTTAAATGGTTTACATGCTTTTATGCTAGCAAGATTAAAAATGATATCAACAAATAAAAGTCCTTGTGTAATATTAATTTTGACACATTTTTTTGTGTGAAAGCCTCATGCTTAGTGCAAATAATATTTGAATTCCTATATTTAAACTCAGGTCAGGAACACATCAGTTGTTATTAAATAATAAATACTCATTATCAATAAAATTGTTCTATCAAAAATTAAGTCAGTCATATGTAGTTTGGGGGTCAATGGGTTATTTCACAGGCCCTATTGATCTCATTTTGCTCACTAGTGCCCATATAAATAAATTTGTCAGAAAATTTGATTGTCAGCACAGTAGTGGGTCAGTTGTCTAAATAATGAAAACAAAATGTGTCCAATACAATTACTTGTACTACCTGCTAGTATATATATATTATAACAATCGAAATGAAAGTCAAGATCGAATCTAACCCCAAACTACAATATCTGTTCTACAGGGTGCCATCTAGGCATTTAAACCTAGAAAAATTTATAGAGTAGGCAGATACGCGCTGTTAAGATTCCACTTTATTTAAATATTCAGATCGTTAGCCCAAGTCACTAGGTCAGTGGAGACGCAGAGATAAAAATCTATATCTTACTTTATAACTTAAATATAAATAAATAAAAGCCACTGCCAGAAATTAACACATAAAAATATTTATTTACGCACATATAAAATCATTCTAATTTGAGGAATAAGTTTAACATTTTAGATTTTCATATTAACTTTTAATTTTACATTTAACTAAGTTTCAATGAGTTTAATATTTTATTTAGATAGTCGAGTATGAATAGACTACATAGACCTGCATTTGAAAAGAAAATATTCAATCCCTTATTTAATCTTAGGCCACAAAATTTGCAATCAAACTGGCGCCAATCCATCTGATACATTTATGTATTCAATGTAACATGAAAATATGACAACACAAAATACTATACTGTCGGGAATGTACATCTGATCAGTAAGTAGAATTAGAGAAGACATTGTCTCTCCACCAACAGGAATGTCACATCTGTTGGTGAGTAGAACAATAAACATAAAACTCCATAGGAATAGATCGCGGTCCTTTGCCGTCTTACAAACCCAGCCATAGGCAAACAGAAGGTGTGTGGCATATATACACAATCCTGCCCATAGTGGACTCATACTACATGTACTAATTACACAAATATATCCAATCCCTTGAGCCAATTCAACTACGAAACGTATAACCTAAGATTACCCTCCCTTAATATAACTTTACAAAACTATATAACCATTCACACCCAACTTAATTTTAACATTTAAATACGTTCGCACATATTATTTTTATACAATTTGTTTTATAATGTCGAGTATAGATCGGCTGCATAGATTCCACAGTCAAAAACATTCCAAATTAAACACAACCGATCAAAATACAAAGTCAATTGATAACATCAATTGTTGAGGGAATACAAGAGACCCTTTGGTGTTCATCATAAGTCACCACAGTGACATTGTTGACTTATATATTCTAATCGACTGTGAATACCACAACATAATCAACTGCTAACGAATCTATGCAATGTCTATACCCAACTTAAATGTAATGCATTTAATAATTTCTACAATAAATATTACTACAAATAAAAATAATAAAATGGAAATGATTTTAGCAAAACTTAACTATATAAATTTAAACAATCCATTATTAATTTGAAAATCAAATAAGAGTTCATTTTAAAATTTAAATTAGCTGAATCTTTAAAAAAACAATGACAAAAGTTCTTAATTACTTTTTTTTGTTGTTGTTAATTTGTAAAGTTCATAGCTCATGGTAGAAGAGTCCAGGTTTCTGCTTTTAATTTCTGCAATGCCTCCATTGGAAGATAATGTTTTGGAGATGGCAATAGCTGGTTCAAGGTATCACAGGCTTTTCATTTTTTTTAAAGAGAGTGTGGTATGTATGTCTTACCATATCTCTCAAACACAAAACACTGGAACTGTCCAAAAAAAAACTGTATTTCTCTTTTTATATTATCCACACGGATTCAATCAACAAAATGTCACTAATCCATCACTTTTGTTAGGTTCTGAGCCAAGGCTTAGTGCTTCCATTGGTCAAGCTAATTTCTCTTTATTTTCTTATCTATCTTTTATCAGATCATTTTAATTATACAAGAGCCCAAGGGCCAGTTTGGTTTTCGATAATTCATAAACAAACATTTCCATTTACAGATTACATTAACTAATACCTGGTTAATTTTAAATCTTGTACTTTTTTATAAAAAAATATGTTCAAATACTAATTTGTTTTTGTTTTTTTTTAAAATATTTTTAATGTTTGGCCTCTGTGCGAATGCATATACATTTAACAAACATTTTAATTTTAGTGTTTAGTTTTTTACTATTATTTGCGAACTTTTAAGATTTTATTTTAAATTAATGTATCGACATATTTATATATTGTTACATTTTTTTTATATATATATATATATATATATATATATATATATATATATATATATATATATATATATATATATATATATATATATATATATATATATATGAATGTTTGTATATCACTAATTATTTGTATAGTTTCTTTTTTCAGACATGGGAGAACAGTTGAACAGAGGGAAAGTGACTAATGTTGTTATCTTTAATTGTTTTTTTCTAAATAAAATAAATGTCTCATTCAAAAAATTTATAGAAAGAGCTAACCAAGAAAATGTATGCAAACTAAAACTAAGCTTAAAAAAGACAGATTACATAGATTGAGGAAATAATATGCAGCATCTAATGAAGATAGGGACAATGGGACCAGTAGTTAGAGACCTAATTAAATGTACTTAAGAAAAAAAATATTATTTAAGTATACAGAGAGTGCCATAAGTTTGATTCACATTGTTTATTTTATTATTTATTCACTTTCAAAGTTGGAAGAACAATTAGATAAAGAATTGGCTGATGATAGTGATGCACCTTCAACAACCTCCAGTGAACGCGAAATCACTTTTAAAAATCAGATCAATATGAAAAAGCACAACCATCAAAGCAGAAAAATGGCTGAAGACAATCACGACGATCGAGAGACTTTTCATACGATCCTCAGAGAAATGAGAGAAGACAGGAAGCTAATTATGATGATGATGGAAAATATTTTAAAGCTTGAAAAAACACGAGGGACCCAAAACAAACCAGAGATTGTAAAGCATCATGCAGCAATAGACACTTACAAGGCTCCAAGAAGTGATAAAGATGATCAGACCACACCAAAAGAAGTTGTGGATAATCAAGAAAATGACAGTGGAAAATATGAGTCAAACCAAGAAATGGTTGAAGAAACTGATTTAAATAGACACAGAAAAGAAGATGATCAGACCATTAGTAAAATAAAACAACAAATAGAAATGGAACAGAAAATAAACTCTGAAAAGAGTCTAAGGAACTTGCATAGACCATCCCTTATATCTTCTGTATAAATTCAAATTTTTAAGGGTGACACAAGCGAAAAGCCCATAGATCATCTCGACAGCATTAAAGAAATTTTCTGTCTGCACTCTATAGCAGAAAAGGAAAAGGTTATCGTAGCCAGCCACTACTTAAGAGAAGATGCCAAGGCATGGTGGAAGCTATTTATAAAAACACCTACCATGATCCAAAGATATGAAAAGGCCATTTAAAAAAAAATATTGGAGTGAAGAAAGGCAAGAGGGTATTTTGCATAGACTGAACACTTAGAAGTATCAAGAAAACTACAAACAGGGATATGCAGCCTAATTCATCCAGCAAGTAACCACATTCAAATCCCTAACAGCCTTCAAATATGAGGACCAACACATCATCCAGACGATCAGACATAATTTACCTCCATGTATCCAAAGAATCATGCTTGGGATGTGCCCTATGTCAATAGGAAAGACCATAGACTTTTTGACTGCAATAGACTATGGGAACTTGACACCAACCAGAAAAGACCAAGACTACAACCATTATCAAAAGTCAAAACCATATGTTCCACCTGATCTAGGGAAACAATAAGACAAACATTAAATGACAGATATATATATATATATATATATATATATATATTTTTTTATATATATATATATATATATATATATATATATATATATATATATATATATACAGATGACTGCCTGACATGACCATAGGGAAAATTTGACTTAATTATCAGACCGATTTATTATAAGCTTATTATAAGCTAGATAATATTTTTAAAAAAATCATCGCAGTGAGACAAGTATAATTTTGTAGTTTGTACAGATGATATTATTCACACTCATGATGTTCTCCATATTCTAACAACTAGTTGAGTACACTTATGCAAATGTATCATGCATAAGTAAAGAGATCTTTTTATTGTTTTTTTTTGAAGTGAAAAGAAATGAAGCAGTCGGATCTGAGTTCAATCCTTGTTTCATGACATCTAGCCATAAGCCCACTTCAAACCCTAATACTAACCTTATATTTCCGATGCAATGGGGCTTTATACGTTTAATCCACGCTAATTTCCATAAAGAATAACTTATTTCATAAATGTGTATTCAAATCATTAGTTTCAGATTTAAATTGATCAATTCTATTAATAAATTCATGACAGAATTATTCATGAATTTATATATTATAACTGCGTGGATTGTGCGTACATATTTGTGAATATTTAAATATTTATAATTGTTTAAAAGTTTCATTCTGTCGGGAATGTTTCATTTTAATTTTAAATAATTTGTTAAAGTTTTATTGATTAAAAGCTACATTCTTTTGATAAGCTTTCAGATTCCCCCTTTCGAAAAACAACAGTTAAAGTTTTATTAATTAGAAAAAAAAAGATAAGGATTTCCTAATTAAAATCATTTTCTGATTTTAAGAATTCATTTTCTAAGTAGAAAATAAATTCAAGTTAATGAATTTGCAAGACTTATCAAAGGAATGTATCTAAAAACAACCAGTAAATCTAAAAACATTGATAATGAAAGAAGCACTAGCCTGAAGGCATCAGAGGACCGACATATAGCTCTGAAAAGTTTGGAAAAAAAACATCTTTGTTGTAGAGATGTGCAGTAAACTTTATACATTTAAAAATCATAAGTTTAAATAGTGTTTCGATCATGGTAAGGGGCTGAATGTCAGGATTCTGGCTAACAGTTCCGGAAGTCCCTGAAAATCTTCAATGGAGCTGCTGAATCTTTTCCGGACCAATCATGCTGTTAAAATAATAATGAAAATCAATAAAATGATTTTTAAGTAATCAATAAAATAGTGCCTATGTTTTTCTCACCTGGATGTGTAACTTAAGGATCCAGCCTGGAAGAAATGGTTAATATAGTTCCATAATAAACCTTAAACTATCTGGCCAGTTTCTGGACATTTCTTTACAGTCCTTTAAGAGCTCTTCTCATTTATAATGTAATAATACTCTGTGTAAAACCTTTTATTTATGCTATTTTAACTTTCATAGTAATTCTCTCAACCTCTAGTCTTTAACTTTCCTTTCTTACATGGTGGTTAATTTATTTTATTATGTATATTTTTTTAGTAAATTTATTAATGTTGTTATATTTTAATTATATGCCAATAATCCTTCAACTCGATGATCTCCTTTGTTTTCTTTGCAATACACAAGTAATATAAACTTAATTCTGATAGTTAATTCTCACCCATTAGAACTAAATTAATACAGTTCTATCAATCATCGAGTCAAACTAAATTATTAATGTTGTTATTTTTATATTTGGCTAATAATAATTTATTAGCTCCATTTCTCACCTATGTTCCCAGCTCCTATCTAATTTACAAAGTTTTATATATTCATATATACAATGTTAAAATGTTTTTTTTCTCATATTCACCAATATTTATTTATTCACGTATAATCTAAAATGTTTTTGTAAAAAGGGTAGATAAAGGAATCAACTAAATACATTCTAATTCAGATTGTTTTCCCTGTCTATTATTATTCAGGAGGGGCACAATATTTGGGTCATGATGAATATAATTTTATAATGTGTTAAAATAGTTTTAGTTAAAAGCTCGTTTGACTTTAATTAAATTGATCAAGTCATCACGTAGAATATTCTATCATTGGGTTTTAGTTCTCAAACAGTGACTAAGTAAGTCATGATCTTCAATGTGCTGACATAGGGCAATCTTCCACTCCGTTAGGCTGGTCGGTGATCATATTTCTGTAATTTTAAATTATCGAGGAAAAAAGCACTTCCTATCTGGTTCTTATTAGTCAAAGGGCAGAAGACTTGTCTGACAGAAGCCGCCATAGGACTTCGATTATTGACTAGCTATTATGTTTCAATTTCATTTTACAGCTTATAATTTGTCAGCACCATTGCCTCTCTGTTCCAGTAAAGCCCGCTCCAATGCTCGTAATTCATGATGAAGTGATTTGAATTAAAGTCGAACAAATTCTCTGGTACAACTCAAAATAAGTTTTCCAATAAAGGTTTAAGTTATGCTCTAAATTACGTATCTTGCTCTTCATGAATGAATTTGCGAATGTGAAAATAAATCTCACATTCTGTCGTAATAAAATTAGAATAATAATTCCCTTTACTAATGAATACTTTTATCTGCTTTTTATTTCATGTTGGGAGCATAGACATAGACTTTCAAATATTGCATAATATTCATTGACATATAATAAGGACTGGTATTTTGTATTATTATTACAAACTTTGTTTAAGGACTAGAATTAATTAATTTAATCTTTATTTAAAATTCAAACCAAACAAATTATTATTATTAAATATTTTCTAAACACACTTGGTTTCTTAAGTCTTTTTATTCATAATTATTTTAATTTTAATGCTCGCTTTCTGTGTTGGAAACCCGAACATATACATATGATTCAATTTAAAAATTATCTTAGTAGATTGATTATCCAATATTAGTTTTAGTTCAGGGGTCTCTGATCCTCACCAACCATTGAGTTAGTTTGTTGGCCCATAGCACTGTGTGGTCGATTTAGATTTCTACTAATCTGAGCTGTTGAGTTGGGTTTGAATTGAGTCTTGTTTCAGCTGAGTTTGGATCTGACTTGCAGTTTAGGTGGTGGGTTTTTTGACTGGTACAATATATATATATATATATATATATATATATATATATATATATATATATATATATATATATATATATATATATATATATATATATATATATATATATATATATATATATATTATAACAGTCATGGATGATGATGAAGTTTCCAGCCTTACTGTATCTGCTGTATGAGAGTGCCACTAGGCCATTTGGAACTAGAAAATTTATAAAGTAGACAGATACATGCTATTAAGATCATGAATGTTAGCCCAAGTCACTAGCTCATGAAGTAGCAGAGATTTAAAACACGTATTAAATATATTTGTTTTAATAAAGAATAATAAAAATAATCACTGTCAGTATTAATAACACAAAAAAGATTTTATTTACATATATAATTAATAATGCACAAACAAAAAAGTTAATTTTTATAACAAAAAAAGAAAGTTGTTTAATTCTGGTTTATTAGTTATTATTTTATTTGTTTTTAACTTTTATTTTTAATCTTAGAAAGGTTGAGTGTAGATGAGCTACCCAGACCATACACTTAAAAGACTTTCAAACATTTGATTCTGAGGCTAAAAGTCTGAAGACACACCAATGCTTACTTCCAGATATATATTACCAGCCAATCAATATGAACATGTTAGCATAAAATCTCGCTGACAGGAATGTGCATCTGAACAGCATGATATTATTGGAAAAAAAACATAAGCTTCAACCAATATAGGAATGTGCTTCTATCTGGTGAAGGAATCATGTATGTAATAATAAGAGAAATACACTGCTGTATGGCTGAGAGAGCGGACTTACATTGCTGACTTATCTTCTCATTCCATAGAACTGGAATGGGTCAATGGCACAGGAAATATGTCTGTGTCCATTTCAATGATATGACTACTTCTCTTTGGGGTCATGCATTCAGTTGGACTCGTCACCCTAGTTGCTAATACACTTCACACTATATTGATATAAACGTCTATATATCTCTCCACCAGCACTGACACAAATATGAAACAAATTGTCCGAAATCAAAGCCCCTTTAAACTAGCATATATTTAAACTAGTCTACCAGCCATCTGTACTCAACTAACATTTAAATCATTTTATTAATTAAATAAAAAATATTTAGTTTACAGGTTTAAAATCATTTTAAAAGGACATTATATTTAACTTTTTTTTTCCAGAAATACTATTTTTAACCTATTTTAAAATTTAATGATGCACAAATAACGATGTGTTTTCTATCTTTAAATACATTTGCAATAGCAAACCCCACCATATTACAAACATATACTTTTAGCATGAATAAATAAAAATAAAATATAATACTTTTTTTTTTCGAGATTACATTGTAAACTTTAGCTAAGAGTTTAAAATTGCAAAGTTTATAGAAAGATAAAGTCCATGTTTGCTCAGAAAAGAAAGTCTTAAATTCATTTTAAAGACACAATGTTTGAAGATTTTAAACAAGAGAGTTTCTATTACATTTTATCATTTTGAAATTTATACCTTCCTTTGTCCGTTCCTTTGTGACAAAGATCCAATTTATGAAAGGGCCATTTCTTGCGGACTATGATGATGTATAAAACATTTATGCTGTTTTCTGAAAACAGGATCCGTGGAGATGAAAGTTGCCTTCAGCCAGCTGCACTGAAGGAAGCACGATAAAACAGATAACATTTAAGTAATGGCGATTTTACTTTCAGCAAGGCTTACGGAATTCAAAAATTTAATTTCCTTAATTCTCTCTAACTAATTAATTATTGTTTTGAATTTTCCTTTTATAGTCCTCAGGCATCTTATCTCTGGAATGCAGGATTCATCAAACATATTTCATATCTGTATTTTATTGGTTTCTGTTCAAGGTAAGAGTTTGGGTTTTCCACTGAGGTCTGTGTCCCTATCTGAGGGCGGGAACTTTTATCTATTTCATAATCATTTTTTAATTGTCATTTTGCCTTAGAGTTCCGTTTGTAATTTTTATATTTAAAATTAAAAAAAAATCATCCCTATTATTAAAAAAATGTTTTTATTTTATACTTTATTTAAAGATTAGAATCTTTATTTCGATTCTATAATTTTTTTAAGCTTATTTTAATATTTAAATCAAACATTAATAAATTAATAATTCATTATTTGTCCATTTTGAATGCTTGTGCATTTAATTCAGTATTAGATATTTCCAAAAAAAGTTAGTATTAAAATTTGAATGTAACATATATATATATATATATATATATATATATATAAATGTTACATTCAAATATATATATATATATATATATATATATATCTTGTTACATTTCACCCAACTTATTTAAAAAAATGATCAAAAAAGTCTAGTTAGAATTAATACTAATTGGCAATTATATTACGTTAAAGTTCTTTTTTTTTTTTGTTTCTTTCGTGGGTGTATCTTTAAATTACTAAATCATTATTTTTTTTTAATTATTAAAGTTACTTAATGGTCATTTTTATACCTGACATTGCCATCTTATCCTAACTTATTCTTACTATAACTATTCTGATGTTCAGGGTGCTATTCACACTATTTCCTAAACTTACTTTTTTAATATTATATTTCATAAGTTTTTTTTCTTATGTGAATGCATGCATATGTGCACAATATACATTCTGACAGTACTTTTACATCTACATTATATTCTACAGCTTTAAAATATAAACAAAAATTCATTTAAAAAACTTTTTTTTTGTTACTGGCATAACCTATTTTTTAAAAAATTTTCAGGGTACTCATGGTTAATGATTATCATGCCACACACTGGCCAGCCATTTATAATAGTTTTGGATGATGATGAAGTTTCCAGCCTTACCGTATCTGCTGTATGAGTGCAGCATGAGGCTATTTGGATTTAGAACATTTATAAAGTAGACAGATATGCTCTGTTAAGATCATGACCATCAGCCCAAGTTCCTACCTCATGAAGTAGCAGAGGTTTAAAACACTTATTAAATATATTTCTTTTAATAAAGAATAATAAAAATAATCACTAGATCACTGTCTGTATTAATAACACAAAAAAGATTTTATTTACGTATATAATTAATTATGCACGAACAAAAAAGTTAATTTTTATAACAAAAGAAGAAAGTTGTTTTATTCTGGTTCATTAGTTATTATTTTATTTGTTTTTAACTTTTATTTTTATTCTTAGAAACATTGAGTATAGATGAGCTACCCAGACCATGCACCTAAATGACTTTTAAACATTTGATTCCGAGGCTAAAAATCCACAGCCACACCAATGCTCACTACAAGATATATATTAGCAACCAATGCAATATGAACATGTTAGCATAGAATTACACTGACAGGAATGTGCATCTGAACAGTGTGATATTATTGGAGAAAACATGAGCTTCAACCAGTATAGGAATGTGCTTCTATCTGGCAAGGGAATCATGTATGTAATAATAAGAGAAAAAATGCTGGGTATGGATGAGAGAGTGGTCTTATCTTGCTGACGTGTCTTCTCAATCCATAGAACTGGAATGGGTCAATGGTGCAGGAAATACATCTGCATCTATTTCAACAATATGACTACCTTTTTTGGGGTCATGCATTTTGTTGGACTCATCACCTTTGGTGCTAACACACTTCACATTACTTTGATATAAACATCTATATATCTCTCCACCAGCACTGACACAACTATGAAACAAATAGACTGAAATAAAAACCCCTTTAAACTAACATATATTTAAACTAGTCTAGCAGCCATCTGTACTCAACTAACATTTAAATCATTTTATTAATTTAATAAAAAAAATATTTAGTTTACAGGTTTAAAATCATTTTAAAAGGACATTATATTTAACTTATTTTCTTTCCAGAAATACTATTTTTAACCTATTTTAAAATTGAATGATGCACAAATAACGATGTGTTTTCTATCTTTAAATACATTTGCAATAGCAAACCACACCCTATTACAAACCGATCTTTTTAGCATGAATAAATAAAAATAAAATACAATACATTTTTTTTTTTTAGAGATTATGTTGAAAACTTTAGCTAAGAACTTAAAATCGCAAAATTTATAGAAAGATAAAGTTCAGGTTTCCTCAGAAAAGAAGTCTTAAATTCATTTTAAAGACACAAAGTTTGAAGAATTTTAAACAAGAGAGTTTTTATTACATTTTATCATTTAGAAATTTATACCTGCCTTTGTCCATTCCTTCATTACGAAGATGCAATTTACGCAAGGGCCATTTTTTTCAGACGATGATGATGTATGAAGCAATTATGCTGGTTTCTGAAAACGGGATCTGTGGAGATGAAAGCTGCCTTTGGCCGGCCACACCAAAAGAAGCATGATTAAACAGATTACATTTTAGTGATGGCGAAAATATATATATATATATATATATATATATATATATTTAAATATATATATATATATATATATATATTGCATTTTTGTTTATGACAGTATATATATATATATATATATATATATATATATTACTGTCAGCAAGGCTTAAGGAATTCCAAAAAAATAATTTCTTTAATTCTCTCTAACTAATTAATTATTGTTTTGGAATTTTTTTTTATAGTCCTCAGGAACCTTATCTCTGGAATGCAGGATTCATCAAACATACTTTATGTATGTATTTTATTGGTTTATGTCCAAAGTGAGATTTTGGGTTTTCCATGAGGTCTTTGTCCCTATCTCTGGGCATGAACTCTTATCTATTTCATATTCATTTTTTTTAAATTTTACCTTAAGGATCCGTTTATAATTTTTATATTTAAAATTAAAAAAAAATATTCGCTATCATTAAAAAGGTTTTTTATTTTATACTTTATTTAAAGATTAGAATCTTTGTTTCCATTCTATATTTTTTTAGCTTATTTTAATATTTAAATCAAACATTAATAAATTAATAATTCATTATTTATCCATTTTAAACGTTTGTGCATTTAATTCAGTATTAGATATTTACAAAAAAAGTTAGTATTAAAATTTGAAATGTAACGCATATATATCCCGTTACAATATATATATATATATATATATATATATATATATATATATATATATCCCGTATCACAATATATATATATATATATATATATATATATATATATATATATATTATTCCCATCAGTAGCATATATGTATTCCTCATGCTACTGAATAGTTGGTTCTTTTGATCAAGCTGATAAACTAGTGTTCATGTAATATATGGTATTTAATTTATAATATACATCAGCTTGGTGGTGTGAAATTTATTAATATTTATCATTTTTCTGTTTTTGATATATATAAGGTGGAGCTACGGTGAGTCCATCCCATCTTTTTCTTTTAGGGAGTGCAGTAGGTAAGCCTTATCTAAGGACCATATTAAGATGTAAGCCCCCTTCCTCCTATAAACCAAATCAAGGTTCTCTTTTAGCAGCAGGACGATCGATCAATGGGTAAACTGGTGTTGGTCACAAAATCCTAAAATCTATTCATCCATCCACAGAGACACTTTACTATTATATTTACTTGTGCATAGTGTATTAGTAAAATCTTTATAGCCAACTCTACTTCACAAATATGCAGTCCTTGGCATTGAACTGAAGCATTCTTGAAAACCCGTTCGATCTAAAGCTATCTGGGATGATTTATACGCCCATATTTAATATATAAATTTGCCATAATCAGATATATTATTAAGCTTCACTTCAGACTTGGTTTCATTACTTATAAAATAGCCAATCAAATTGATTATGCAATGACATAAGTAAAAAAAAGTTTTATTATATAGCTATATACAATAATTGATTTATTTACATATATTTAATTTCAAATAAGAATGATGTATAGTAAATTCTAATAAATTTTACTAGCGTCATTCATTCAAGCATGTAAAAGTAATGTAAAGTGATTATTTAATATCTTCTCGCTTTCACTTTCAAACACTTAAGATTTGCCCATACAAAAGCGTTTTGGTTCGTAAAGATAGATGGCCACTCTATCTTTTCCAAAGACTTCCTCATGTGTTTGAAGTGTTAGTATTCAGTCATTTATAATTAAAATCTGCAAAGTGCATGTGCAACAGTTTATTGTTTGTACAATTACATAGAGTAATGTTGTTTAATAAATAAAATGCCTATATGCATTATCCAATGCTAAATAATGGGTTATATCAAAATTAATATGAAATTGTCAATAAATATATTTCTAATTCATCATATAAAAGTCTTTGTCACATTATTAAATCAATCCAATTTATTAATTGATTATAGTTATTCATTAGTAAAGCCCCTCTTAATTAAATATATTAGATTTTATCATGGGAATATCTCTAGTTTTAAAATTGTTAATATATATGTTTAAGTCTTTTATTCTCATTGTCTTCTTAACACTGCTAGTGGACCAGACTTAAGAATTAATTCTCACATGCCATCATTGTTATGTTATTCATTAGGTGTTTGATCTGGGGTTAGGAGAGTGGGTTTGAATCCAGGTTGGTCCTTAACTTAAATCTCAGGCTTGGCTGGGTTTGAAGTACATTTTGTGAGTTTCAGCTCATGTTAGATGGATAAACATGTTTTGACTGGTACAATACATTATACAAACAAATTCAATGAAATAGTACTCCAAAGTCTTCTTATATATTTTTTTCTAAAATACATAATAAAAAAATCAATAGTAATATCTGCCACAAATTCAAAATGTGATCTATATTAATTTCCTATAGATGAATTTTGCCACTGGTGAAAAAAAAGATATTATGGATATTTATTTACAAAATATTGAATCATCCCAATAGTATATATTTATGCATATAGTTTCATAATAAAGTACAAAAAGACATTTTCAAAAATAACCTTATTTTTTTTAAATTCAAGAAATTTAAGCTACATTTATATACATCACCATCTATTACTAGAAGGACAAGTTAAATCTGCTATGTTGATTTCAATGAAATTGATTGACAATTAATTCTCAAACAATATATTAAAATAACCAACTTTAGATATCTTTTAGAAAAAAGGCATTTATCCCAATATTAACAAATACTGCAACTTTTACCCTAATACTTAATAAAAATATATCTATTGACATATCAACATTACATGCTAAAAAATCTGACTGTTGGTTATTACTTTTAGAGGTATAGCAAGAATCACAGTGTTTTCTTTGCAAACAGTAATCACATTTAATAAAAGATTGATCAGGTAAATTATGCTCAAATTGAGGATTAAAATTTTTTAAAACATCACTGTTCCATACAAATAAACCAACAGAAGTCTGACGAAAATGCCAATTTAAAACTGTTACAATGGCAAGATTCATTAAACTTGTATGATTCAAGCAAAAACTTCTTACAGACAAACCCAAATATGTTATAACAACAGTCACCACCTAATATTCATATTGCACATATCACCAATGAAGATCCAATGGTAAGTAATTCCGACCTTGATAATGAGAATAACTTTTCCTCATCAATTGAACTTGAGAATAACTCCACAGAAGATTCACCTCAATTTCAAATAGTAACTAACAAAAAAAAAAGAATCAGTATAACTATTCCAGCTCAAACTTATAATGAGCAAATAACAAATAAAAATCCCAATCACTTGTGGACTAGGGCAAAAGCAAACATTCGGCACTACTTAAAAAACTTAATTCCAATAATTATTAATCACAAACAAAATAATTTTCAACAGAGTCTCACTAGACAAGATAACTGCTCTCAGATGTCATGTCTCTCACACAAAAAACAACAAGTATTCTTTGCTGGTATTGACATCCACAGTCGATCGAAAAAAATAAAAACATATTACTGAACACTCAGCTAATAATTTCATAATTCATTAATCCTATTCACACTCAATTAACAAAAAATAACTGTAAATCATAAATGAAGAACTATCTTCAATCATTTGATTTATCTTATCCATTTTTTTTTAATTCAATGTAGTGAAGCAATGGATCTGAAGCCCGATCCATGCTTCACAGCCTTCTATAAACTTAATTAGTATTGTAGACCTGAATTAAGTTTATAGTTCAATATCAGCAGGGTTTTGCATTAGAGTTAAAATAATTATGCTTATTAAATGTGTATTACATTTAAATATTTTGTTTTAAATAAATTTCATTCTATTAATAAAAATTGCTTAACCTATTAGTCAAACATATATATACATCTAGGGTATATATATGAGTTAATGCAAAATTCTGCTGAAATAAAATGCTTATTCTACTATAAAAAAATAATAATATATTGTTGTTAAAATTTTGTTAAAATATTTAGTATGATTTGATTTTGAGATAAGCCCACTAACGTTTCTAAAAGAATGTATATTTTTAATTAGTTAAGCCCATTCAAGTCAAATTAAAGATGGCCTTCTCTTTCTTTCTTTTTAATTAATGAATTCAAACTTTAAAGAAAGAAATTTAGAGTAAAAAAGTAAAAGTTATTTTTAGAAAATGTTGCTTTGATACAAAGGAGCATGGGGAGGCTTATCAAGATCTCAGATCATACAAACAATAGAAGGTAGCTGACAGAGAGGGTATAAATAGAAGTGAGAACAAAAGACTAGATGATTCAGATTTTTCTTTTTGAAGGATTCAGATTATTCAGATTTTTCCTTTGGAAGGATTCAGTATTCAGATTTTTCCTTTGGAAGGATTCAGTATTCAGATTTTCCCTTTGAAGGATTCAGATTATTCAGATTTTCCTTTTTAAGGATTCAGTTGATTTAGATTTTGCTTTTGAAGGATTCATTCAGAGTTTTCTTGCTGGTTATTCCAAGTTTTCTTGAGAGTGCATTCATATTTCTTTTTGGAGAACTCTCTCCGATTTGCTTCACATTCAGCTTGTGCTCCAAAAAAGTTATACAGCTGTCGTTTTCAAATAATGGAGAAGTTTGAACATGCTCCAGTTAAAAGCCATAGTATTTTGAAGGAAATGAATATGCTTGGCTAGGCAAATAAATAGCTTTGCCTATCGCCGAGGTTCCTGAATACCATCCAAAATGCCATAGTATCCACTCAATAGTCATCTGAACTCTGTGCCATGTCTGGAGAACTTTTCGTGAAACCATACTACATAATTTCATTGTCCGGACAAATCCCTAATCGACGGTCGGATCAAGCCACGAATGCCGTAGGGAACATGACCAAGAAAAAAGGACGGTAATCGTATCTCCTCTATTGAACTATTTCTTATGCTACCTTTTGTTCATACTTTTTTAATTGCTTCATTGAATTATATTATTTGTTATGTAACCATTTTTCTTAGACTAGTCTTAATTATATATATATATATTGTGTGATCATCTATCTATATTAAACCTTGTTCCCTTCGCTATTCTTCCTTACTAACCTGTGTAAATATTTAATATTCCATTGCGGTTAAGTTTAATAGTTAATTTTTGTTCATTTAAAATCCCTTTCCAATTTTATTTATGTTTGTTAATTAAATACGAGTCAGTTTCTTTTGTGTGCCAACTTGATCTCTATGATAACGCCTCTTTTGTCCGCCATTAGCTTTACGTATATCTGATTTAACTATATACATTTTAAATAATTTTAAACACTGTTTGTAGCGCAAAGCAATTAGAAATGCTTTGCGAAAGATTCTTTTTTTTTATCGAGAAGATCGAGTTGACAATTTTTAATAAAATTGGGAAGAAAAGAGTTAGACCGCAAACCTATTAATCTGCTTTTATTGTCTAATTAGTTTGTTTCATTAATTTAGGGAATAGCGGAGGCCATTAAATCATTATTTCTATTTTAAAGTCATTAATTAAATATCTATTATTTAACTAACAAGCTTGACTTTTGCTAAATTTGTTCTAAATGCTTTATTTTACTTTTCAATGATCCAGGCACGCAAAACACATGTTTCTTAGTACTTTTATTGCACATTTAACTATTTAGCTCTTTATGTGTTTCCAGTCCATGTCTCTACCACTGTGCTAAGCTTGGTCAGTTGAAAAATAATTTATGCATGGCTCAGATAGTGTTGTTTGTTTGTGATCAGGCCTCGAGAATAGGCGAATGGGCAGAGGTCATAGTATTCTTGATTTAATATCTCACGTATGAGTGGCCCCGAGGTACCTTCACCTAGTATTCGAACTGGGTTAAGCCAACATACATCATCTGACTGTCACAGTAGTAATAATTATGGTAATGATTTATTTAATTCTTATTATGTGTAATCAGGGTTCATTGCTCATAGAACTTACCCATAACAAACAAATATACTGCATTAAAATTAGCAAACACAAACATTATAAAAAACAATGACACATATCTATACATTATAAATTTAAACATATAACTCTTCTTTCCTACAAAACATACTATAACTCATACTACATACATATCCCAACTATTACCTAATTTTTAGACCCTGTATCATTGTAATATTATGTAAACTTCTCCATTCTGCATTTTCAAGACTTACAACACAAACACATACACCCTTTTAACAAAGATCAATTTCACCTATATACAGTGTACATCCATGAACAACATGCTCACCATAGGCTTTCTGTTAGCTTAAAACATACATGTAGTATTAATCACTGTGGTTAATATTAGAGAGATCAACTCTCCCCAAAGAATGTTTGCCATATCTACCTGGATTCAACAATTTACACTGCATATTCTCCATTTTACAGCAACTAAATACTCAATAAATTATCCTTTTAAATCTGAACAACATCTATCTAATTTGGTCTAATAGGTTCTCCACAACGATCTACTCATTTTCTGGAATAGGAGTGCTCATTCATATAAACTCTCCCTTCCCATCTTTCAATATTTTATACAGAGACAAACATAAAACTACCATTACTCTCCATAACTCAACTTTTACATTAAATATAGTAGCATTATACTTATATAATCAGCCAATACTCGTCAACCAAATTATCAATAGTATTTTACTGGCAAAAAATTTTCATCCCATAGTACTCATAAGTGACTTTAATATGTCATATAATGTTTTCACAATGAAATATCTTCATCAAATCAACAAAAAACAAATGACCTCAGAATAATTTTTTCCACCGGAAGCAATATTATTCTACACTAAAAAACATCTATCATAAATAAATTTTCTCTTCTACTTTCCTGAATTACACTTTATAATTACACACTTTCCTTTCCACAGTGGACTTTTCTGTTCATTATGACCTTAATGTTGTGTTAGACATAGACCTGCAACCTCATTCCACACTCTCTTTGAACAACACCATCTTCTTACTAGTAAAAGTAAATGCCACTGAAACAATTATATCTAAAACATATATTTACCTTAAAAATAGATATTATTTTACTCAACCAATAGAGGTCTGGTTTGACTTTATTAATATTTTATCTAACACAATTAAACACTATACAACCAGAAACCCTTCCCCAACTTCACTTACAAAAAATAGATGTTTTACATTCAAAGTTAAAAACCACACTGAGTAACTCAAATAATCTAAGCACCATAATAATGCTAAAAGAAGAATAAAAATATACCCAACTCACATTTATCCATTAAGAAAGCCAAAAGTTTTTTGTAAAACATACATATCTGGACTAGAGTGTATATCAAATGGGCTTTTGATATAATCTGAATATAATCATTTCCTATTCCATACTAATAAATGATAAAATGGTCACTGGATTAAATATGCTTCTGGCAATTATGTACTAATTTAAAACCAGGTTCCAAAAGCTATCTATGCCAAATCATTCTCCACTATATACCAATGACAAACTTTAACATATCCAAATAAGATTTGCAATCAAATTAAAATCAACTTTGAACAATTCACAACCAGAAACACATAATGTCCCTAAATTTATACTAGGACATCTCAAACATTTTACCACTCATATAATTTACAATATGCTATATCACTTATCAAACCATATTTATATTAGAGATATTCTCTATCCTGTCTCCCTAGTTCCCTTTCTTAAGAAACCTATACTTCCCACATCTTAATAATATTCAGCCTATATCTATGTCCCATCTCATTATTACAATTATAGAATCTATTATTAAAGATAAAATTCAGCCTTTTATATTGCCTGCTTTATCAAAATTTTAATTTTCTAAAAAAAAAAAAAAAAAAAAAAAAAAAAAAAAAAACCTTTCTACATTCCAGAAGCTCTTGTCTTATTTGGTGCACTTAAGGCAGCACCAGTTGAAGTGCAACTTGAAGATTGAGGCTGCATTTATTCTGTAGCTATTAAGATGTTATTAGAAGTACATAGTAGTCATGAAATTCCAACTCATAATGTATACATTAGCCAAACGTTTATAAAAATAAAAATAACAATCATGTTACATTGTAAAATGTCTTCAGAATTCAATCCACACAATTCAATTCCTGAAGTTTCCCTCTCAGTCTCCTATTCTTTATTACGTGCATCAACTCCCTCTCACTTCAAATTGAAGCTGATCTTCCTGGCATACATACATCCCTTTTAGACCACACAATTAATCATATCTCATTTATGGATGACATAACTGTTTTTCTTCCTTCAAAAAAATTCCGACCTAAATTACATTATATATTAAAAACATATTCAAACAATTACTTTCTGATATTTAATGCCAAAAAACTGCTATGTGGAACATACTTCTTGGCATTCCAATTAGATCAGAGGCTAGTACCCCTACTTTTAACTTCCTAGGCATATTCTTTCATTAGTTTTTAAATGTAAAAAGGATTACTATACAAAAATCAATTAATCATATTAGTACAAAAAATCATAAACTCTCTATCCAAAGCATATCTCTCTATATACAATAAAATATCACTAATCAACATATTAATTTATCCAAAAATAATTGCCACTCACCCATCAGTAAAATCACTTCCACAGTCATCAAAAAGATTAACTCCAAATGTACTAAGTTGATTTGGAACCAGAAAACCATCACAATTATAATTAACAATTTTCAAATGCACTTAAAATTTAATGGTTTATCCTTACATTCCATCACTACTTTTTACTATCAAATACCTATAATATGCTATTTAACATCTACACCAACTTTAAGAATGTCCAGGTTAACTCTTACTGAAACACCATCTCCCAAAAACAATAAATTTATCAACAACCAAGTCCGGCACATATTTAAATACAAATTACTCGATAATATGTTTACATCAAAAGTAAAGTACTGGAAAGCACACCACATGGTTTTTAATATAGATTATCATTAAACTACAGAATGCACACTTAAATTATAAAACAAATTACTAATACAAAAATTTAATTTTGGTATTTCAAACCTAAATACCAAACTTCACCATTAAAATTAATTTAAATGTATGATCAACCAGTGTGTTTTTTTTCTAATAAAATGAAATATGCTAACATTGAAGCTATCTGCGGCTTGTGTGGTAGAGATGATAAAACATTTAAAATTTTATATACCACTGCAGGACTCTATAAATTTATAGACAATTTATATCTTCTCTCATTCATAATTCCTAAGCTGCATTTGACATTCTAATAGATATTATTGAAATAGTTATTTCACCCTCTATTATGCTTTCTATCTTCATTATATTCACCCTCAGGTACTTGAGAAGTTATTTTGTATTCAATGCAACTTCTTGATAACTCACATATCTCTTTATATATAAAATATTAAAAATTAAAACAAGAGATTATATTTTAGCCCAATGGATATAATCAGTGTTACATGAAGTCTCATAAATTTGCCCCCACCATCATAATCCCTTACTAAATCAGCAATGGGTTCTTATGGTAAAATCAACTCAGTTATTATTAACTAACTTATTGATTATTGATGTAATTTTTTTGGAAGTTTCCACTTTCAATTTTTTTTTCGTTTTCCATTTGCTTGTTTGCTTACAAATATGAAACAAAGTAATCAAAATATTGATCAAATAAAAACATTTTCAAAACAAGTAGAAGTAGTAGTAGCAGTAATGGTAGTGGTAATGGTAGTAGGATTAGGAGTTGTAGTCAGAGTAAAAGTAGGAGTCATAGTAGAAATAGGTGTAGCAGTATTAGTAATAATAGTAGACATTTCAAGAACTTATCTCTGCAATTACTCATAATTCAAAGTCCTCATTAAAGGTATTGATATAAAATATTCGGAGGACATTGTTTCCAACTATAAGCCTAACAATCTATATTTTATTCATACTGTGATTTACAAGATCTCACTATGTATTTAATCCCTCATTGCATAAACTTAAATCCCACTTTCTGAATGAGATGACAAAAATTAAAACAAGAGAATAGGCATTAAGTCCAGTGTTTATAGTATCAGTAACTTGGAGCTTGATCAAATTACCAACACAATTGTGAAATATGAGTCATATACTTACTGTTATTTATTTGAATTTTTTGTATTTATTATTCGATATTGTTATTAATTAACTACTTTCTCACTTTTATTTCCATGATGATATGTAAAAAAGTATTACATATGGTTAAAATGCTTGCCTTTAATAGTTATAATCTTATATTGTAATACAGGTCTTGTAATATATTTTTATCCATGTACAAATATGAAAAAATTGTAATTTTTTTCCCATAGTATGTAGAAGCCCCAACTTATACATATGATATCAAATGAATGTTGTTTAAAACTACTACTACTACTACTACTACTACTACTACTACTACTACTACTACTACTACTACTACTACTACTACTACTAGTAGTAGTAGTAGTAGTAGTAGTAGTAGTAGTAGTAGTACTACTAGTAGTAGTAGTAGTAGTAGTAGTAGTAGTAGTAGTAGTAGTAGTAGTAGTAGTAGTAGTAGTAGTAGAAGTAGTAGTGATCATTGTAGTGATAGTGATAGTGGAGAATTCAAAAAAAAGTTTAGTAGAAAAAAATATCAAAAATAACCATATATTGGTATAATTAATTCACATTAAATAAACCAAACTCCATATAAATACCTCAAACAGAAGATGAATAAGATCTATCAATGATAATATGCAAAGTATAATTTTGTAAAACATGCAGAGAAGATGGAATATATAGAGAGAAGTATTACCCAAAATAATGATATTATATGATACAAAACTCCAATAATAGGCAATGTAAATAAAAAGGAGAGCTCACCTAGAAAGAAATATAACTAAATAATAAAATATATAATTTAAATTATGCAACTGTTGACAAAGATAGGTAATATGATTTGTCTAAGCCAATCTGGTGTTAGTATATATACTCAAATAACAATAATTATCTACCAAAAGAATATTTTTACAAGTATATGTAATATTAAAATGCAAAATATACTTTCAACAAATTTTAATCTAAAGAGAGAAAAAATACAATTTATATAAAAAAGAATGGCTTGTGTTTTATTCAAATTGTACAATAACAAATTATATGGCAGCCATTTACCAACTGAGTCCAAATCCTCATTCACTAATTTTTTAAGATTTCTATAAGAAACAGAATTACAGGCTAAAGCAATAACATCAGCAAAACAAAAAACCTTAGAATGTAATTTCAGTGAAAGTAAATCCATTATCATAAATTAAAACATTAGAGGACCAAGTAATGAATCTTGTGGAACTCCACAAATAATGAAGACCACACCACTGACAACTATTAGTAAACTGTTTTCTATCTTTCAAATAACTCTCCAACCAATTACCAATAGAACCACATAAATATACAGTAACAATGAATAATCAAATATTATGATTAACAAAATCAAATGATTTAGATAAATAAAGATAAATAACCAATGTTTTATGTCCTTGATCTAAAGAAGATGTTAAATAATAATCATGCTGTTTTAAGCTTCTAATGTCCTTCTGCCAGGAAGAAAATAATATTAATAGTCAGATAAAAGTTTATTTTTAAACAGACATGACAACATTTAATCATTAACAGTAATTTCCAATAATTTATAAAACAAACAGAAATAATGGCAATTGGCCCATAATTAACCATAAGAGTAGAATCACCCTTTTTATAAGCAAGAGTGATAATATTAACTTTCAAACATTCTGGAAATGATCCAGAATGCAGATAAATTACACAAATGTACCAAAACAGGTAAACATAATATTTTTTTTTAAAGAATCGTAGATGTTATAACTTCTAATCCATTGTTGTTTTTAAACAGATGGAAGGAAGGATAAGGGTAGATGAAGTTAGAAAACTGAAAAGGGAATATGAAAGAGAAGTAATTTTTATGAAGTCAGATAAAGGTGGGAAATTAGTAGTAATGTATAGAGAAGAATATATTAAAAAAATGGAAGAGTTATTGAAGGAAGAATTTTTTGTTAAAATAGGAAGAAATGATACGAAGATGAAGAGTGGTAAGATATATGGAATGGTTAAAGGATTATGTAATAAAGGAATGATAAGTAGGGGAGTAATGGAAAATATAGTAAGTAAGGATTGTGAGGTGGCGAAAATTTATGGAGCGCCAAAAATATATAAAGAGGGGGTGCCATTGAGACCAGTGATTAATGGTATAGGGTTGTATTATGATAGGGTATCGAAATGGCTGGGAAAGATGTTTAGGAAGTATGTGAATAGGGAGAGTGTGGCTTTCATAAAGAATAATAGGCAGTTGGTGGAGGAAATTAGGGAACGGGTGGAAAAATATGAGAAGTATAGGTTGATCATGGTGAAAATGGATGTGGTGTCTATGTATACAAATATAGATGTGAAGAAGGCAATAGGGTTGGTAGTGGACAAGTATAGGAGGGATAGAGAGAAAGAGGTAGAAATGCCAATAGAAGTGTTGGAGAATTTAATGAGTTTGTGTTGTAGGGATATTACTTTTCAGTTTAATGGGAGCTATTATAAACAGAAAGAAGGGTTATTGATAGGAGGGGCATTAAGTGGAGTGTTAAGTGATATTTATATGCAAGAGATGGAAGAAGCTATGGTGAATGAGGAAATTGCACCAATTTTAATTAAGAGATATGTAGACGATTTCTTATTGATATTTAATAAGACTGAAAGACAAATAAAAAAGTATTATGATAAGGTTAATAAGTTGGATAAGAAGTTAAAGTTTATAATGGAATGGGAAAAGAATGGTGAATTGGTGTATTTGGATGTAATGATGAAAAAACAATATAGTGGAGGGAAGTGTAGAGTGAAGACAGGGGTGTTTAGAAAGATGGAGAAGGGTACTATAGTGAATTGGGAATCTGATGTAGATCAGCAATTTAAAATTAATGCTATAACATCAAGAGTGTTTAGAGCACATAATTATTGTGAAGATAGAGAGGATTATGAAAAGGAAATAAATATGATATTTAAGGAGTTTAGGGATAGTGATTATCCAGAAAAGATAATAAAGAGGAGTATTGAAAGTGTAGAAAGGAAATGTAGAAAGAAAGGATAGAATGAGAGAAGAGTAATTGAAAGGGGTAGGAAAAACAAATATATAGGAATAAGGGTACATGATTATAGAATAGTTAGGGAGATTACTGGTATAATTGAAAAGCTTAATGTAAAATATAGAAATGATGTGGGATACAGAATAGTCAATAAGAAGAGAAAAAATTTGATGAAGGTTTTGGATAATAAATATATAGATGAAGAAAGGAATTATGTTAATGGGGTTTATATGATAGAGTGTAAGAAGTGTAGGGATAAGGGGGTTAGAAATAACTATGTGGGTGAGACAAAGAACTCTATATATACAAGGTTAAGGCAGCATAGATATGAAAAAAGTTCACCAGTATTTGTGCATATGATGGAGACAGGGCATGATTTGGAGAAGGAAAGTATAAAAATGATTAGTTTTGCAAGTAGTAGAAGGAACAGGAAGATAAGAGAGTCATTGTTAATTGAGAGGATAAGGCCTAGTATTAATAGAGAGAAAGGGATAAGGACTTTGGTAGTGTAAAATTAAATAGTAAGAAAGTTTAGAATAAGTGAAGGGAAATATAAAGGTTGATAGGGTAAAGAATTAAAGTTTGGGGTAATTAAATAATAGAAGTGGGTAATAGAGGGAGCTAGGTGATGGGGAAAGAGAAGGAAGTTGAGAAGTGGTTAATAAAGAATTAAAAGTTAAAGTAATTTAGTAGTAGAAGTGGTTAATAGGGGAAGTTAGTTGATGGGAAAAGAGAGGAAGTTGAGAAGTGGTTAATAAAAAAAGATGGTGGAAAGGTGAAGGTAGAAGGAATGTTAAGGTAACATAGTTAAGTTTGTATTGATATTAAATATTGTAAGATGGTAGTTAAATAGGAAAAAATGGTAGGGAGTATTAGGATATATATGAGGAAGGGAATTAAGGGGAAGGTATGAAGGTGTAGAATGAAGTAAGTAGTGTGGAAATGGGAGTGTATATAAAAAAGGGGGGAAATTATTTTAGTATATTGGTTTTTGAGTTTTAATATTTTGTTTTTTGATTTTATTAGAATATTGGTATATGATTTTTAATATTTTGTTTATTGATTTTTAATATTTTGTTTTTTGATTTTTAATTTTTTGATTTTTAATTTTTTGATTTTTAATATTTTTATTTTTAATTTTTTATTTTTTTATTTTTTAATTTTTTAATTTTTAATTTTTTATTTTTAAGTTTATTTTTTAATTTTAATTTTATTTTTTGTTTTTTGGGTATTTGGGTTTTTGGTCTTATATATGTAATTAGTTATGATAAAAATGATAATTTTTGATATTAAATTTTAGATTATTGGTTTAATGGGTTTTAAGGGTTTTGTTTTTAATGGTTTGATGATAAAATTTGAATTGTTTTAATACATTTATTTGTTTGTCAATTTGAAGAATAATTTAAAAATGATTTTAAAATGTTTTGTTATTTTTTATTTTTATTGTTATTTTTTATTTTTATTGTTATTTTTTATTATTAGTTTGTTATTATTATTATAAATATATTTGAATATTATATTTTTTGTAGTTTAATTTTTATGTGTTGGGTTTTTGAAAGATTTGGTAGGTTTTTGGTTGAAAGGGTTTGGATTGAGTTGTTTTTGCTTTATATTATTTTGTTTTATTTTACTTTTATATGGAAATATGAAGAATAATAATTTTGGTTGTATTGATATAATATTTGTCTAATTTTTTATGTTGTAGTTCTGATGAAGACTGCTAGTACAGTCGAAACTATAAAATATATAAATAAAGTTATTTGCTTAAAGTGTTGAAGGAGTATAGATGAATTTATAGTTGCTACTGACAACTGAGAAACAAAAACATCAGAATATAAAATAGAATTCAAACATGAATAAGAACACAAAATATGTTCAGCCACATCATGCATCGATAAATTTGCAAAATACGCATGAAACCTATCAGCTAAATACTTTTCATTATTCTGTAATTCAAAAATAATATTCATTATACTTTTTACATTTAATAAGATTAGGAGAAGATTTTTTAATCAAAGAATTGATTGTTCTCCATTTCAAAGAAGCATTTTTAAACACTAAGGAATTTTTGATAATATCTAAACTTCAACTTTCTAATATCAGATTTAATTTCAGCATTTAAGATATTTTAAAGTGTCTGATGAACCATCCAAAGCTTTTAATACATTCTCCTGACTAATTTTGCATACCACAGCATTAGCTATCCAAGACGATCTTCTTCTATTTTTTACTAGTCAATTTTATACAAACATTGCTTTAGCATTTAAATTTAACGAAATAGTTTGGAATTCCAAAAAAAATGCATTATTAACATTATCTATCATAAAAATTTCTTCTCAATTCTGAACAAATAATAAATAATTCAATTGTAAAAAAGATAATTTCTCAATATATGCACAAACATCAATATGGTTCATACAATTCAAGATTTTTAATTCAATAGCAAAATGATCTGTAAAATATAATTTAAAAAAAGAGGAATCAGAAAAAAAAATCCCCGACTTAATGTAAGAAAGATATAATATAAATGAGATTGAGATATTGGAGATATAACCGTAGATAAAAAAAAAAAAAACTTTGTCTAAATCAAAAGCTATGAAACAAATTGAAATAATCTATAGTAGACATAAAAGCATAACTTAATACATCAATATTTAGATCACCGATTAAAGCAGCAGATTCTGAACCCAAATCTAATAACAAAGTATCAAGTTTGGCAACAAAATCAAAAACATTCTTTTTACCTGACCTATATGTAACCAAAATAAAAAACACAGATTTAAGTATTCTCATTAAAATTAATAAAATATATTCTGCAGTATTTAATGTTGGAATGACAAAAGAAAAGACTAAACCGTTTTTATAAAAACCATAACACCACCAGATCGTATATGCTTACGTGTAGAAAGTATACTCATATAGCCATTTTGTTTTTGTAATGAAATCCATGTCTAAGTTAAAATTATTATATCATAATAATATACTGGAAAATTACTTAATTAAACTGCGTTTTCCACAAATTGAGATCTAACCTTCCTGTATTTAAATAAAAAATATTAAGTGAACTAAAATATTTTTTTCTAAGGAATCACATCAGAATTCAGCGTAATAAATAAATTTTAAAATGACTCCAAATCATTCTCATTTCCAATTAAAATAAGAGGAGAATTAGAATCTTTTCTTACATAAACCAACCCATTTTGAACAAAATCGAAACATTGACGGAACATAGCTTCTGTTTCGCCAACAATAAAAAACATTCTATTTAAAGGAGTCAAATGATGTTTAATATAGATGTGTTTATTATTATTATTATTATTATTATTATTATTATTATTATTATTATTATTATTATTATTATTATTATTATTATTATTATTATTATTATTATTATTATTATTATTATTATTATTATTATTATTATTATTATTATTATTATTATTATTATTATTATTATTATTATTATTTTCCATGGGACACAGTTAAAACAGATTTCTTTTTCATTAAAAACTGTTTGCTTGAATTACATGATTTAAACGAGTTACATCAAAACCCCGGAGCCCTGATTTATTTTTTTGTAGGAAAAGTATTTTCCAAATCAACAGCGACACCAACAATACTGAGCTTGTCTGCCACATTACTTATAATTAATGGCAAATTTTAATTTTCTTAAAAGACAAACCCACAATATATTTTTTGAAATCCTTTTTTTCTATGATTTTAAAGAAACTACTAAAACTTATTGTTATTATAACATATTATTGAATCCTGATTTCTTAAACAATTTATGATGCTTATGTTTTCTTTTGTAAATAAAAATCAATTTCTTAGCGAACCAAAAAGGATATTTCTTTAGGTGATTCATAGCATAATAGTATTCTATTATCTTATTTTTTTTTGCATAATTTTTTAAAACATATCTACTGCCTCATTTACATTTGGGGAACAATATATTTGGTCCAATTTGGCATTCATGATATCACAATATAAATTATGATAATCACCAAGTTTATAATTTATATTTGAAGTTATCATACACTAACTTAATGATAAGTGTGTGAAGTAAACAAAAAAACTCAATTTCTGGTATTAGGCCTGCACATTATGTTTCACATCTACTTTATTAAAATTAATGAAATAAAAATCTAGAATACATCCATTATTATTTTAACGAGTTTCATTATACTACACCTGTTATATTCACAAATTCTATACTTCGTTGTTTTTTTCTTATTTATTTTATTATTGCATAATTGAATTGTTTCATGTGCTGTCATTACATATCGTGCATTACTTTCACCATAGATCAAAATATTGTGCTTATAATTAAGTAAATATTTTTCCAATTTTAACAAATCATTATTTAGTTCAATTTTTATATATATATATATATATATATATATATATATATATATATATATATATATATATATATATATATATATATATATATATATATATATATATATATATATACTACCAAAAACAATTGAGATCCTAATAACATTTCAAATAGAATCAACAAAATTCACTTATTTACTTGCTTTGTTACAATGTTGTTTTTAACAGACAATAAAACACCGCCAACTCTTGAAAGCTTAGAGTTTGCATGATTATGTCTATATAGTAAACATCTATGATCCACAATCTGATCAGTAACTAGTTAATCATTCAACTATGTTTCTGTTAAAGGCTATTAGATCATATTCTTCTGCAAGAATAGCATGTTTCAATAACGGACACTTAGTTGTTAAACCTCTAACATTTTGCACATAACAACAGAAAATGTTACTTTTATTAATTAACTTCTGATTACCATTGTTATGTGACAAAATTGTAAACTTTATTTAATAATAATAATAATAATAATAATAATAATAATAATAATAATAATAATAATAATAATAATAATAATAATAATAATAATAATAATAATAATAATAATAATAATAATATTAATATTAATAATAATAATAATAATAATAATAATAATAATAATAATAATAATAATAATAATAATAGTAGTAGTAGTAGTAGTAGTAGTAGTAGTAGTAGTAGTAGTAGTAGCTTTTCTTAAAAAAAAATGAATCACGATATATATGCAGAATTCCAGGAAAAAAAAAATCTTCCAAATTATGCTCTCATAATAATGGATAAAACCTACATAACTACTTATTACACAGGGACATTGAGAAATACATACTTTGTTTATAATATGCAATATTTTACAAAGCTGTACTTATTACACAGGGACATTGAGAAATACATACTTTGTTTATAATATGCAAGATTTTACAAAACTAATACAGGCATTTTTTCAAACAATATATATTAAATCGATCTACAACACAGACACACCTATTACACTTCACACCAACAACTTTACTTTATAAAATAAACTAAATGAGAACATAAATCCTGAAAAGATACCTAAACAGATAATAAATCAGGAAGCTATTCTGACTATTCAAATAAAAAGCCTGAGACCACAATTCTGTGGTTGCAGAATTAGAGGGCAACTAGCAATAAATTATACCAACAACAAAACACACTAAATACCACCTAACCTGATCTTCAATGCTTCAAGACAAAACAGAGCAGGTAACAAATGTGGAACCTACTACAAAGGATGAGGGAAATCTATTATATAGACAACAAAATAATGTTAATCAGACAACAAATGAGATGGGAAATACCAATAAAGATAAACTAAATACATAAAATAGCGGATATACAGACATTATAAGAGAAAAAACTGAAAATAAAAAAAAATTAAAAACAAAAAGGTTACAAATATCTGATTATATAAATATATAAAACACAGAACACCATATTCGGGTCCAATAGTCAAACCAACCAAAACCCACTACAAAATAAAAAGCACAAACTCACAAATTGATGAGCAATAACTAAACCTATTGTGTAATAAGCCTTCAGAACAAGGTTGAAAAAAGTGAAGAAAATGATATTACAAAAGAGCAAGATCTGTCCAAAAAAGGTTAGATAAACAAAAAGAATGCAAAAGAGAAACAACAATAAATAAAATATAGTTACACAATAATGGTAAAACAAATAACAATGACTATAATATACCAACAGTATCAATAATAATAAACAAGACCAGCACACAAAAATAGAGGAAATAACCAGAGATATACCACAAAATATATCAGTAGAAATAAAGCAAAAGTGAAAAACAGGCTGACTTCCAAATAAAAATAGACATATTAAAAGTAAAATCAGAAGTATTAGATAATGATCAAATTAACTCACTTTGTTATCCAGTTGTTTTTTTCTGAGAAAGAAAGTGACCTGGACTATGAGATGCATCTAAGATGCTATCATTGAATAAAAAAAGAATAAAATAACAATACATTCAACAGAATTATAGTGTTTTCACTATAACAATGAACATGCTTCAAAATGTACTTTAAGTACAGATTTGGGGACAGGATTATAAGGGAATGTGTACCTAAATTTGAACACAAAAAAGCACAGAGTCAAAAACATTGGCGATAATAAAATAAGAAAAAATATTATTCAGGCATGGTAAAATATTCCTATGTAACCTTAACTCCATTCATTGTATTGTAAATATATATGTATGAACCAATGTACGATCTATACAGCTGTAAATAACTTTTGTAACCTATTTGTTGTTCAATAAAGTGTATTGTTGAAACATAATAATAATAATAATAATAATAATAATAATAATAATAATAATAATAATAATAATAATAATAATAATAATAATAATAATAATAATAATAATAATAATAATAATAATAATAATAATAATAATAATAATAATAATAATGTTGATAATGATGATGATGATGATGACAATAAACTTGAAACTTTTAAAAAATAAATTTATATTTTTATCAAATATTGAAAATTGCTTGTTCACATATTGAACACAAATATCAAATAATGAATATATTCTTTTCTGAAAATACTCCCATAAAACATTTATTGTTCTAATTAAAAATAATTTTTAAAGACATACAGAAGTTAAAAATAAGGGATTTGTTAGTCAAATTCTTAAATTCTGATGAATAATTACCATTTAATATTAAAACTAAAGTTAAAAGTTTTTAACCAGAAGAAACGATTTAAAGTCACAGAACTTGTGCCCTGTGCGAAAGTTTTCTAAAATAAAAAGTAGACAAAGTTTTATATTGATATATGCACAGTAATGTTATTTATGTATAAAAACTGACATAAAGATAAAAAAGACATATAAAGATAATTAACTAAAGCAATTTTCATTTGAATTTGAAGTTTTAGTACATTACATATTGCTGAATTTATATTGAACACTTACAATATTGCATTTTGAATGACAAATAACGATTTCATATTTAAATCGCCTTGAATTATTAAAATAAAATAATTCAATATTGTAAATGAAATTAATATTTATCATTATTAATAGCTATATTTGCTTTGTCATATAAAAATCTCTATTAATTTGCCATATATATATATATATATATATATATATATATATATATATGGCATATATATATATATATCTAGATAATATATATATATATATATTTCTAGATAATAGGACGACATATTTTTAACATCAACGTGTTTAATATAACTATGGATTTTTTTTGTCTTTCTAGGCAACTGACAACAATGGTTTTTTATTTTATTTTGGAATTACTTCAATTTTTAAATCAATATCTTTAAAATAATCGCAGTGTATTTCGTAATAAGTATTTATTTAAATATATCATTTTTTAAATGAAATGTAAATTGATTTGCAATTACTGATCAAATTAATAATACCTTAGTAAAAACAAATTGTAAATCGTTTCGATATAAATCAAAAAATATAATATTTTGCCATATATTTTGGCTCTAAATTATTAATAACTGATTACATATTTATTTCCAGATAGTATATATTTTAAGAGGTTTAACAATTTATGCATTAAGTTTTAAATTTCCGTAGATAAAATTACATAAAGAAATATTATTTATAATGATTATAATATGAATAATTTCTGCAATATATTTGTGTAGATTTAATAATAAAATATATTTGTGTAAATATTACCTATAAAAAATAAAAGAAAATCGCATTATTATAGGATAAATTTTTAATTCAAGTTTACATCAACTTTATTATTACTACTTTTTAACTCATTTCAAATAATTAAAAAAAAAAAACAAAAACATCAACACTACAACGTAAGTGTAAAATTTGTGTATGCGTGTGTGTGTGAAAATAATGACTACAGTGGATTTTGTAATTAATAGAAAATATTATCCTTTTCTTTTTTTTTTTTCATTTCTTTTAATTGAAATTAATTATATTATTAAACAAAAAAAAATACCTTTTTAAATATTTTTATAAAGCTCAATCTCAATTGAAAATTGTGTTAGTTATCACAACACAATTATTTAAATTAATATTAATTTAAAAAATTTAAATCAATGAACCATGTTATATTTAATTACATATTTAATTAATTTATTCTAACAAAATTATAACGTTTAAAACTATATTGATTTGTTTATATTGTGATTTTAATTATTCACAAAATTTTTTGATTAAGAACACAAATTAAGTAAAGTTATTTTTGTTGTTGTTATTGTTGTTGTTGTTGTTGTTGTTATTATTATTATTATTATTATTATTATTATTATTATTATTATTATTATTATTATTATTATTATTATTATTATTACTGATGTTGTTGTTGTTAATGAGAAAGTGAAATGAATTATTTCGTTCAATGTCTTTTGTATCCGATTATTTCTTTATTTATGTACGAATTTAACTAGCAATCTATCTATGCATGTATTGTGTATTTATCTGTTTCTCTGTCTATTCACACATTCATCTATCCTTCTATTTATCTATATATCTCTCTTTCTACCTAGAAAACTATATTTTATCATTTTAGTTAACTATAGGGCATTGAGTTCACAAAAAGAGACATAAGTTTTCAATCTAATCTAAATATTCGTTGGCTTCTGGAAGGCTGCATTATAACCATTGATATAGTTGCGATGCTGTCAAATTCAAAGCAATTTTGAATAAGAATATATTACATTGGGATTTTAATATACTAATTTTCTAAACGTCATTGATTATATGGCTTGAACATGGGGACACAAATGTCTGGATAATTTTTTTACAGTCTTAATGCATTGTATAAGAAATAATGTTCATGCGATATTATACTAACTGATGCAGAGCAGGTATTACAAAATAAAATAAAAAACCACCAAAATATAAAAATGCTAAACTGGTCTTGAATTTATTTGTATCATATTAATACTTTTCCAGAATACTATATTTTTTTCGCTCTGGTTAGAATAATTCTTAAATATCTTTAACAACATTTTTTTTTTTTTTTTGCTTAGGAGAACAATTCATAACAGGCAGTCAGCAAACGTTATGATCATGGAATTGTGGGAAAGGTAGCCTTTCAAAGTCTTAATTGACGAAGATTACTAGGATAATGATAAGTGCTCCTAAGTGTATCAATTTTTAATTATCTAATTACTGTACATATATATATATATATATATATATATATATATATATATATATATATATATATATATATATATATATATATATATATATATATATATATATATATATATATATAATATAAGGGGGAAAAAAAAAAATAATGTTATAAATAATATTGTTTAAATTGTTTTGAAGCTCTTTCCATTACCTGTAGTCCTCCTCAGCTTTAATTGAATTTCAAATGTTTTAAAAGTTAATGTATTAAATTGACTATTTACATTATTTTTTTATAATATACATAATTTTTAATGGAGCTTCAGTATACTTTCACCATGAAAAAATTGTAATTATAGGTTTACATTTAATAGTAATGAAATAAAAATATTAATGGAAGAATGAAATTATAAAAAAGAGGAAAATTAAAGAGGCAATTTTGATTGATAAATATAAGGATGATGTTATTAATAGGCAAATTGCAAATAGGTAATACACAGCTTATGGAAATATATGTAACATTTTCTTTAAAAAAAAAATAAAATTCAGTTAAAGCTGACTAGGATTAACACTTAATCAAAAGCGCTTCAAAAGAATTTAAACTACAATATATTTATACCGTTATTTTATTTACGTTTTTATATATAATATTTTTTTATAAGGGGTATACAAAATAAAGATAAAAAATGGAATTTGCTAATAATGATAGAAGTAAATTTTTCATATCTTGCTATTCTAAAAAAAAAAAAAAAGAAATTGTTGTTAAAAATATTTAAGAATCATAGATACCATAGTAAAATATACAATATTCTGAAAAAGTATAAATAAATATTTATATATTATACCCTAGATAAGTAAAAAGATATTTCAAACAGAAAACAAAGCAAATGATGCATTATTAAAAATCCACAGAAGCAAAACATTTTTGTTTACATAAACATCAAAAGAGTCTGAATTCACTATCACTTTCATTGGCTCCACCTTCAGATCAGATGATTTCAAGCTAATTTGCTATCATCAGTGAAAGATAGGGCTAGAAACTAAATCTAAACACTGACTCCAAGCTTTTATGCACAAGTTTCTATCAGTTTGCAAGCATGAATTTTTCAGATATGTAATGTCTTCAATTCCAGCCTAACAAGACAGATAGCTACATGGTTCTGATATCAGTTCAGTTTCACCACATAGTCAAAGCCTCAGCAATATATATCATTGCAAAATCCTTTAATGATGCATTTATGAAAAACAAGAACAAGTTAAAAAATCATATAACTTGCTATCACTTGCATTTATGATCAATAGATGAACCTTTACCAAAACCTCTGAACAAGTGTATTTTTGTTTATATAAACATCAAAAGAGACTGAATTCATTATCTCTTTCATGGTTCCACCTTCAGACCAGCTGATTTCAAGCTAATTTGCTATCATATGGAAGAGGCTTTGACTATGTGGTGAAAGTGAACTGATATCAGACCCATGTAGCTATATGGCTTGTTAGAATGAGTTTAAAGACATTTACATGTCTGAAAAATTAATGCTTGCAATGATACAAACTTTTTGCTTAAATGCTAGGAGTCAGTGTTTAGATCTAGTTTCTAGCCCTAACCTTCACTAATGATAGCAAATTAGCTTAAAATTATGTGATCTGAAGGTGAATCCAATGAAAGAAATTGTGAATTTGGACTCTTTTGACATTTATGTAAACAAAAATATGCTTGTTCAGAGTTTTGGTAAAGCTCCAACTATTGATCATAAATGCAAGCGATAGCAAGTTACGTGATTTGAACTTGGTTTTTGTTTTTCATAAACGTACTTTAAAGGTTTTTGGAATGGTATATATTGCAGAGGCTTTGACTACATGGTGAAACTGAACTGATATCAGACGCATGTGTCTATATGTCTTGTTAGGCTGGATTTGAAGACATTACATGTCTGAAAAATTCATGCTTGCAAACTGATAGGAACCTGTTGCATAAATGATTGGAGTCAGTGTTTAGATCTAGTTTCTAGCTATTTCCTTCACTGATGATAGCAAATTAACTTGAAATCCATTGATCTGAAGGTGGAACCAACGAAAAAGTGAATTCTGACTCTTTTGACATGTATGTAAACAAAAATACACTTGTTCAGAGGTTTTGGTAAAGCTCCATCTATTATATATATATATATATATATATATATATATATATATATATATATATATATATATATATATATATATATATATATATATATATATATATATATATATATATATATATATATATATATATATATCAATTATTTCTATATAACAATAAATATATATTTGGTCAATTAAATATAATTTAAAGAAAGGAAATAGAAAGTGGCATTTTATGTAATAATGAATATAACTGGTATAACATCAGGTAAATATAAAACTATTTTTTTAAAGTCACTATTTATATTAAGAGTAAACTTGAACTGGCTTCAATTACATAACCACTTTAATTTAAAATAATTTTGCATTTTATTAAGGTGATTATTTGCTTTACCAAAATAGAATATCAGGTAAATTTTACAAATGAACAAATAAAAATTAGAGATTTAATATAAGAAAAGACATTTGATAAACTCCATAACCATTCTATTATTTACCGCAATTAGATAATTTTATTAAACATATGTAGTTGTGACAAACTCATGAACATTATTAAAAACAGTCCTATTTAAATATAATCATCTTGTTTATAAATTTAGGTTAATTTGTTCAAGTTAATTAAAGGTGATTAACACTTTTAGTAGAAATAGAAAAAAAAAAAAGATGGTGTATTAATTAATTTATTAATAATTGTGATGCAGCTTTGAACAGTAGTAGTAACAATTTATTGTAAATAATAATCCACGTTTTTTTTCATGTGGCACAGCATCGGCCAGGTAGTCAACCCACAACCCTGGACAACTGCTTGTAAGGCGGCTGTACTTACCAATTGAGCAACAACGATTGACTAATCTACAAATATGAAAAAAAATATATAAATTTGACTTTCAAAAAGAAAAAAAAAAACAGACGAGATTACAGGTTTACAAAAAACCGCTTTTTTCTTATCATAACTTGGTTTTAATGTACATCATGTCAAGATTTATTATGAAATTCAATCACTGAACTCTATTAAATAAAAAATAAAAAACAATTCAAACATTTAGAAAAATAAATAAATGTATTTTTAAAAATAAAAGAATTTAGTACATTACTTACATCAATATAATAGATGTTTTTGATCCAGTACAAAATAATGCTACTATGAAACCTATGTAATTTAATATATTATTAATCGTAGTTTTATGAAAATTCATAGAACTTACCAAATATTCTAAATTTCAAATTCTTAGTTTTATGAATACATCTGGGAATTATATAAAATAAAAGATAGAAAGAATGTAAACTTATTTTTAATGTATTATAATTACAAAAGTATAAAATAAACTACCATAATAAAAAGCAAGACCGTTGTTCAACAAAAACAAAACTCGTACAAATTGATGTATTATAACCATATATAAAATTTTAGTTTTGAGTTCAAAGGTAAAAAAAAAAAATAAAAAAAAAATATCCTCTATGTGAGAATGTAATTTCAGCTATTACTATTCATACATCAACTTTTATTATTGAGTTGACATTGTTGTTGTTGTTGTTCTTCTTCTCCTCCTCTTTCTTCTTCTTCTTCTTCTTTTTCTTCTTCTTCTTCTTCTTCTTCTTCTTACTACTACTACTACTACTACTACTACTACTACTACTACTACTACTACTACTACTACTACTACTACTACTACTACTACTACTACTACTACTACTACTACTACTACTACTACTACTACTACTACTACTACTACTACTACTACTTATAATTTAAGAATAAAATGATTTTACATTGTAAATTTATATTTTGGTTTGTTATTTCTACATTCTTATTATGTATATTATAAAATTTGTCTGAAGTTGTGTGGCGATGGTATTTTAGATGTTATAATATGATGGAGTTTTTCCATTACCTATCAGTAAATGTTGTTCATAAATGACATATAAATATATAACTGAGGTTGTGAAACCTCGAAATATGTAATGTATAATTGTGTGGTATTTAATAGCAGTTGTTTGTGTTTAGAAAGTGTAAATAAAGATTTAAAATTATTAGATAGTCAACATTTAATGATGATAAAAATACATTTTCACATATATATAATATGTGAAAATATATATATATATATATATATATATATATATAGATATAATGTTTATATATATAATATCCCAATTCTAAGATTTCAAGTTTTTCGTTTGAGTTTGTTCGTATTTCAGTGTATATCATCTTATAGCAGTCAGTTCAAAGTGTATCATTATGAATTGGTTATTTTAAAATACAAATTCTAATGTATTTATATATTAATTGACAGAGGGCGGTACTGTATTTCTTAAGCATGTGGGGTAATTTAATGTTTAATATTTGTTTATTTATTTCAGTATAGCATTATGCATTGGTTTATTTTACATACATTTGTGGTAGATAGTTCAAAGATAAACGTTATTAATGTTCAGTTTGTCTTTATACAAATCAAACATGTTTGTTTGTAGCAAGAAGTTAAGATTGTTGTTTGCTAGGATTTCATGATCTTTGTTTGAGTTTGTTCGTATTTCAATATATATCATCTTATAGCAGACAGTTCTAAGTGTATCATTTTGAATTGGCTATTTTGAAATACGGACTCTAATATATTTATATGTTAGTACACATTGAATGGTACTGGATTTGTTAACCATGTAGCGTGATATATATATATATATATATCACGCTATATATATAATATATACCTCAATATATATATATATCAATATATATATATATATATATATATATTGAGGTAATATTTATAATTTAATGTTAATGTATATATTATTCATATATATTATGATGATTAAAGCTGAACTGAATTGAAATTAGGCTAAGAGATATCATAGGAATCCGATGTAGTTTAAATATATAATTTAATTAGTAAAACCAATAAACAAATATATAAGTACATAATACAAATGTATGACAAACACATGCAGTTTGACAGTAGATGAGACAATTATCACATCACTCTCATTTTTGCTTATGAATGTAACAGTAGTCTGTGTATATATATGATCACCTGGATTATTCCTATGGTAGAAATATTAAATCTTATCTCTGTGTTTGTGATTGCTATTTTATATGTGACTTTACTAGCCTTGAATAAATGAACCATCATATGATTTTTTAATACATATATTTATTTATCTAAAGTGAGCACATAAAGCAGCTCACTCAGTTGTAGATTAAACCTAAGAATCAAGATATGGTTTCAGACAAAAGCTGAATAATAAGTTATAAGGACTTACAATTGGCTGCTATGGATCACCTACATGAGTTATAGCACTGGAAAATATTAATAACCTTTAACCCTGTGGATATATTATGTTCTTTAAAGGTTCTTGCAACCAATGCCTGTACCTTAGGAGTGAACAACCTGTTGCCTATCATGCAAACATTTAGAGTTTGAGAGTGGAGAAGTGGCTTACTCACTTGTGTGACATTAAACTAAAGGACTTAATATTGCACATCACTGAAAAAAGAATGTGTGATGGCCTTACCAAGGACTCATTATCTCAAACATTAATTCTGTCACGCTAATAATGAAATAAATAAATTATTTCATTTTCCATATAAAATAACAAAATGAAAATTAAAACTGTCATCATTAAAGATTTAAATATTTAGATATTGGGGAAGTCATTTGAACAATAAAATATACTGGCCATTGTCATCAAATAAAATAATATTAAATATAGCAACTGAATAAAGTTACCCACTGTGAGATCCCTGGAGTGCCTTATGCTTAACTCCAATAATAGGTTCTTTTAACCAAGAATCCTTCTCATTCCTCTCTCCATGTATTTAGACCATTCATGGTCACACGCACACACTGTGCTATTTATAACAACGTATAAAATTATCATATAAACTTAATATCATTAAGTTGGAAAAGGATTAAGTCACTCTTTATTCAGTTTAGCTAAGTACATTTTTTTCCCCATGAGCGCCACTAGATTGTTTTAAATCTAGATAAATATCTGTTTAGAGTGTACTGCATTCAAACTCCTTAGTACATTTTTATCACACATGACTTGGATGACTAATGAAAAAAAATGACACTCTTATATTTTACTCATGTCAATAAATTCATAAGATCCCCATATCCCCAAAATTTATATAGATCAAAACTCTTGTAGATATTGCTAGCTCATTTGCGTATATTGATGAACAGACAAGTATAATCCTATTAATGGCTTCTAAACAAGCATCGTGAAGACCATTACTGATATGGATGGCCATTTAACTAGATCATTTAACTTAATTATTTATTACAATTTAAAGGTAATAATGATGATAATAATAATGATGATGGTAATAATAATAATAATAATAATAATAATAATAATAATAATAATAATAATAATAATAATAATAATAATAATAATAATAATAATAATAATAATAATAATAATAATAATAATAATAATAATAATAATAATAATAATAATAATAATAATAATAATAGTGATGATACCAGTCATAGCTTTATACTGAACTCACAACAATAAATTTATCTTTATAAACTCATAAGCACTTTTTAAAATCATCCCTTTTTAAACTGAGATTTAAATATAAAACTCACTAGCATTTATATAAGGTTGTTTATTTACTAAAATATTTTTATAGTTAAAACTAGGATTCAATAATATTAGTGATGATGACTGATCATCACACTTCTCTCCACGTGATATTCAACTTTCTACAAACCCTTATTTACTAAATATATTAATTATGTTAAACATTAGATTTAATGATTATAATTTATTAATGATGATGACGATCATAACTCTTGTACAGTACTATGTTTAAATGGTGTTTTAACCAATAATACAATATCCATCCTTGATGAAGATGATCAAAACTCATGGACACAACATAATTTTAGTTTTTCTATTATTGAACTATAATTATTAAAATTTGGTTATTATCAAGCATAATCCTTAAATACTTAAATGTAAATCAACATTCTAGCTTACCTAACATTTTGCGAGCACTTAATATTTGTGAATGCTGATGATTCTTAATATCTGCGAGCGATGATGATGATGATCATTTAAAATAATAAAATCAAGACAAGAAAATACAACAATATTTAATAAGAACTCAAAAACCAATTAACATATATAATTATATTTTATTAATACTATTCTTCTTTCTTTAAAATCAAATTTACTAATTAGATAAATGGCTTATTATTACATTAATTCAATACAAAACTAACACAAAATTTTATATACAAGTTTGTCATTTTGGATAATTTTAAAATAAGCTGGCTTAAGAATGATATTTAAAAACATATTTCATGGAGTGCTTGTATCATAAAAATAAATTTCATATGTAACCTGTGTTTTATTTCACTTCCATTCATATGTAAGCCTTGCTTTATAATTTCTCATATTTAAACTAATTATGTTTAACCTATTCTTTTTATGTGTTTGTATAAGCAATTACACATGCTCACATTCGGTATGGTTAACATATATGTTTAAAATGTATACCCCTATATTAGAGATTAATACACAAAATTGCTGTGGAGTGTCATGGTGTGTATGAAATTCCATGTAGGGTCTGTCCACATACATATATAGGACAGACTAATCGTAGAGTAAATATTAGAAAGAAAGAACACAATCTGGCAGTAGAGAAAAATACAATTCATCAGCTATATATTCTCATATTAAATTAACAAATCATGATATCAATTTTGAAAAAAACAAATATTTTAGCAAAAATTGAACAATATTACCAGAGATTGCTAAGAGAAGCTATGGATATTTTTCAAAGGCCCAAGAGCATAAATAAAAGGTGTGAGTTAAAGAAGATTAACAACATTTGGAAGAAACTATTGGAAGAGAAAATAAATTTTAAAACTTCTCAACCAATAGAATTTAAATATGAGGAGAAAGAAAACGATAAAAACAATTTTAAATCTCACACGCATTCTTATGATTTGAGAAAGAGGACGCTCTGAGGAAGGTACTTGATATTGTACTGAAATGTCAGCATTTAGGCTTTTTCACTACAAGGAATATCCCACAAATATTAATCATAATATGACATATATATATATATATATATATATATATATATATATATATATATATATATATATATATATATATATATATATATATATATATATATATATATATATATATATATATATATATATATATATATATATATATATATATAAGTGTTTTAAAAACAGCTTTATTGGTTTTTCCTAATAGGATAAAATTCTTAACTGCCATTGTATATAAGCTATTAAAAGAATAATTATATTATAAATATTGTTAACATGTTTCAATCTACATCTTATATTAATAATCATTTAAAGAGAGGAAAGTATATTTGAAAGGGTTTCCTAATACAATAACACACTAATATACTTTCTAATCATCCCCAAGGCTAGTCTACTACTTATTCATATAATTATTTTCTAATAATAATAAGTTTCACTTTTTTAAGTAAAGCACAATTTAAAACTTTCCAGTGAAATGTTGAGTAAAAAACAAAGATGTTATGAATTAAAATTATAAATCAATTTTTTAAACAAACCACATTATGCACATATATAAAACAAATAATTAATAATATGAATAAAGGGCAATTCCATATTATTATGCATATAGGGTTTTGGAAAAAATGTTCATAAGTTGCAACATTAAGTATGATTTAATAATTATAAAGGAAAATATAGGCACAACCTCACTGAAATATAATAAGAATTATGTAATATATTCATTTGCTTTACATTGACCAAAATGATAAAATATGCAGGAAGGTCATATAATTTAAAGGTTAATGAATTGAGACAATGTTTTAAGTAGCATTAATTTGAATGTTCTTATGTTTATTTTACATTTATTTAGCTTTAAAATTAAAAAGTTCCATATTAAACATTAATTGATTCAGATCTCTGTAATTCTGGGTTTATGTGATTATGGAGATATAGGCACTCAAATGTCAGGCATGGTAGTAATTTATTAAGATGGTTCATGGTCTCTTCTTCTTCTGGCAGTAAGCTGTTGTTGGATAATTTTATCTTTGTATTGATTGTGGTTAGGTGCATTGTATGACAGTAAAACATACCATCATCTCATGGAGAAGCAGCAAAATTATGCTTTTCTGAACAAGTCATCACAATTTCAAGTTGCGTGGAGTATAGTGGAAATCATGTTATAAATATTAGTGTATATCCTTACAAGCTCATAATATAGCCTATTTATACATATTCATCTCAATCACTTACTTGTTGAGAATTTATTTTGCATGAGAACCCATTATTTTTAGAAGTTACATTAAAATTCAGTTCAATCCAATATTTATAGGATCAATCCTCTATTTTTATTCTTAATTATCTTTTCCAGGGATATTGTACCATCTACATATAGATTATCCAAATATATTGACATTTGATAATACATAAAAGCTAAAAAAAGTAAAATTTAAAGATCACGCAAAAGATACAATGTATTTTTTTTTGCTTAGTATATTTTTTTTATATGTACAATGAGTGTTGTTTTTTTTTTTTGTTTCAAATTATTTATCTCTGTAATTTAATTAAAATTGAAATTGGATAGAATAGAAAACAGAAAGATTACTAATCCAGATAAATAAAAGAATGAAATTCTAAAATAAAAGTTTACAATCAGTAAATCTTTTTGAAAGCTAATTAAAAATGGCAGAATTGTATTGTGTAAAAAGAAAACTTTACAACAGAAAAAGAAAATAAATTTACAAGATTATCAACTTATGCATTATGATGATAATAATATGCACATAAGCTTCAAAGCTGGACCGATGTATAAAAAGAGGAAGACAACTTCTTTCTAGGTCTTCTGCTTGTTGTTGTATGGTATTCAAGTTTTAGAGTCAGAGATTTATGGAAAATGACCTGGAGTTGCATAATGCACATGAATATTTTTCACTTGCTGAATGCAGTTTGTATGCAAAGGTAAAAAAAAAGCATAGTCCACACCCTCTTTTAGAATGAAGAGGCCACTACAAAAAAGCTTCTATCCCCAGCTATGGAATAGACCAAGTGTGGGAAGATGCTGACAAGAGAAATCATTTAAATTCTAATGAGCGTAGGATCCCAGGAGTCTTCACAAACTTACTGATAAGTTAAGATTAAAGATTCCCAATTACAATTAAAATAAGTGTTTGCAAACCAGTCACAAATATGAACTTAGAGACACTAATTTCATATTCAAGAGATTTTTGTTTATGGCCTAACAAATCTAAAAGTAATATGGACATTGTTAATTAATTGATTGATGTTATTATCTGGATTACTGTGTACATGCTTTCTAACTTTATATTAACAATTGACCATTTAAATATGATAATTGACCTTAATAAAATATTTTGTATTAACATAACACTTTCATCTGTATGTTCTTCATTTTGGCTGTTTATTTTAAAAGTTTAAAATGTATAACTTACCTTTGCCAATTGTTATTAATTAAGCCCAAGAGGAATATTCTCTAAAAATAAATTAAATTTTTGGAAATCAAAATCCCAAACTTTTTAATAATTTGCTTCTTAATTTATTATATGCACCATATCACTGAATTCTTATATGAATTCTGGCATCCTTGTTAAAATAAATCAAAAACTAATTCTGCTGGAAGTGGAAGTTGTAAGAATTAGTAGGCCAGTTATTCAGGAAATATTGCTATATTATTTGGAAATATGAACAATATATTTTTTTTCTTCATAGGTAGATATGCTATTGATTAACTTGCACTTTATAGTGTGTAAATGTTGACCCAAATTGTACAAAATCAAGACAAGAGAAAGTTAGAAATGATGACGTATTACCTTCAGAATTTTTGATCATAATGTAACATGTAAATATGGTTTTGAATTTGATTTTAATAAAGTTAAGATTTTGTGTTTTGAAAATAATAATAATAAATGTAAAATTAAAGAAAATATGTTAATAAAAAATGAAAAGCAACATTTGATAAATAGACAGGCTGCTAATATAAAAAATTAATTAATTATGGGAAAATTGATGTATGACATAATTCTTTTTGTATACATTTGTAACATATTTGGTATACAATTTGAATCTAGTTGATAATGACTATATAGATAGTCGAAAGTACTTCTATTAAATTATGGTATATATTTGTTTTAGAAAAATATTTTTTTTTACTGTATTAATTATTATAATATTTAAACAGTATTAAACATTTGCACATGCACTTATTTACATGTATTGATTATTATTTGATTGTTTTGAATAATTATACATATCTTATTATAATTGGAATACAGACATTGATTAATATATATATATATATATATATATATATATATATATATATATATATATATATATATATATATATATATATATATATATATATATATATATATATATATATATATATATATATATATATATATATATATATATATATATATTCTAACCTGTACTCTCGTGCATCCTCACTTCCAGATAATATATGATATAAAATAAAACAGGTTCTATCTCAGTTAATAATTAATAAGTAAAATATTCAGCATTAAAATTAAAATATTTCACTAACTCAAATTTTAAAATACGAATAAGGTTCAGTTTATAAAAATAAATTAAATAAATATTTAATATTTTCATGAGACTTGAAGTGAAAATACATGTGAAAAGATAGATTACATTGAGCCAATATCCTACAGGATACTACCTCAATGGCATAAGAACACTATCCCCCCTTTATTACTATTTCAAATAACAAACTCATAGTATTTTTACGACTTTAATAACTTCTACTCATTAAGATTAAACTAAGAATTAAGTCTTAATCTTCTATTTAATAATAATCTAGCAAAACTAAAATAACCTCAGGTTCATAAAGTTTATTCTAAGTTAATAAAAATATGGTAGTAAAATATGAGAAGGGATTTTATGTCATAATCTACTACACTTAAACTAATAATAATAAATAATAATAATAATAATATTCTTCATTGTTTAACTAATTCTGTATATCTTTTCTTTTTACTATAATTTTATTACCATAATAAAATAATGAAATAATATAATATGATCTTATATCTTCATGTAATGATATAATAAATATGCAGTAGCATATGATAATCTGATAAACAAAGGATGTGTGGCAACAGATAGCATATAATTCAGTATACTATTGTGATAACTGATTTATGACCAATAAAAGAATGTAAAATTATAATTATTTAATTATAATGAATACCAATAAAATATTTAAAATTCTTAAAATAATTCTCTATTTATCTTTTGTGCAAAATTATATATTTGTTTCAATTATTATGCATATATCGTGATTTCATGCAGCGATGTGGAGAAATAATTAACTTGGACACAAAATTTTTGAAATAACAAATTTTAACAAAGTTTATTATTAACAACAAATAAATAAACAATTTATTTACACTATTTACAGTGGATATTCTTAACCTTTTTACTTTACAGTTTGATCTACCGGGTTATAAAATAATAATTTATATTTCAATTATATCTTTATTTAGATTTAGGACAAAATTAAAAAAAAAATATGTTACTATTTGGTTTCTCATTATGGTTAACTTATTACAAAATATATTTATCTACTTTATTAGCAACAGCATTTTATCCTTAATATTATTAAACTATCTTATTTTAAAAATTCATACTTAGAAAAACATTCTATAGAAAACAAAATATTATAATGAGTATGGATTTCTCAAAATATTAAAAAAAATTTCATCTTGCAAAGTCAAAGATGTTACACAAAATATTATCCAAAATTCAGTACTAGATTTTAGTATTTATCACACAATGTTTACTAATCATAATATATTCTTCTTTAAACCTTACTTTAGTATGATATAAGTGTAATCATCAATATATTTCTGTTAATCAATAAACAAAAAATATACTATGCATATTGTTTACATAATTTACTTTGTACTATTGTATTTAAAAAAAAAATGCAATACTTAATGATCTCTTTAAAAAAATAATACTAAAGCATTTAAAATTATTATCACTTTAAAGAAAATATCTTTGTTTAGATACCTTATTTTTAAAAAGTTTATATTTCATTTCCGAAATAAAATTCAAAATATATTCTATGATTCTTTTCTTTCCTTAGGATACTTTGGATCTTCAATTTTAAGTTATAACGTCCTATTCCTTCTAAGCAAATAAACCAATCTTATACAAAACGATAGCATAACCTAAGTTCTAAATTATTTATCATTTCTCTAAAACATATCTTACTGAATGATGCAGTTACATGAAATAAAGATTGCAAAAACAGATGCATAGGATTAAGAAAGAAAGCTAGAGTATTACTCTTAACATATTTCAAAATCATGTCACAGAGTGAAGAGATATTACATTTACCTGTCTAATATCCTCTAATACAGGGACGATGTTAAAGCTATTTCTTCAGCTTTATTAGAACATCAAATATTTAAAGAAATATAAACACTGTCCAAATAAAATGTGTATCAGTCATAGGGCTATGTTAACTATGCTGATAACCACATAAAGACTAAATATTATTTCCATTCCTTATCATGTGCTATTTTTTAAACAAATACATCATCTTGGTTTCCTGATAACTATAGTACTTCCAAGCCACTATCTCAACATTATTTCTCAAGATTTTTCTACATCTTACATCGATAAATAACTATCTGCATTTACAAAAACAATAAATAAAATTTATTAATAGTTAAACAATCTAGCTGTTCTACAAGAAAAGTCTGCTTACTTCATTATTCTATATATTTAATCATATACTATCTACTTAGACAATATTTGAATATCCAATAACATGAAAATTTTAAAAGAATCACATAATTATTTGTTGTGTTGGATTATGTCACTAATACAAAAAAAAACAATCGTTGTATGCATATTTTCAAATCAATCCTATCCTATAATGTTTTTTTTTAAATGTTGTATGAACTGTGGTACATATAAGTAAAAACTTTTACACTTCATTCTTCCAATTTATGGATGATCTAAAGAAAACAAAAAAAATATACATTATAAATTATCAATAGTTATTATAATTACCAATAACCTTTATCTAGTCATCGTGTTCAGTAGGCTTCCTTTATTCACTTGAGCATTGCATACATATAAAAAAAAATTCACACCCTTACACTTTATATTAAAATATTTTTAGTTAAATTATTAGATTGTTATATTATAAAATTTTAATATTAATAAAATTAATGTTTTTATGTTTTTTTTAATCTTATATAAAAATTTAGATTTAAACAAGGTTAACAAAATAAAAGGAATCAAAACTATAATTACATATTTTCTTGACGATAGTTCCTGATAAGTCCAAAATGTTTATTATTTTCTCTAAAGTTTTTTAAAAAGTGTTGTCCTCCAAGCGCGTTAAAGTTTAAAATAAAATAATTATTAATCCATTTAATAAAATTTATAGCAAATAATCTTTGGGTTTAGTATTTAGGATGGTAATTATTAAATCATAATATTAATTAATCCCGTGAAGCTTCTTAATCTACCAATATTCTCTGCATATCCGATGCATCAATCCATCTAATTTAACTTTAAAAATATTCGATAAACTTTTAAGTACTATTTGTATTTCCATGGATCCATCTTTTATTCATCTTTGTGGTCACTTTTTTATCTATGTTTCCTTCTCAATACGTTTAAACTTTCTTTTGGTATTTTTATAAATCTCTTTTAAAATAAAAAAAACTTCAAGTACTTTTAAACAAATCTTTTCTAAATACATTTTTAAATAATTCAAAGAACGGATATTTTAATATGAAATACTCTCTGTAACATATTTTCCTGGGTTCTTTCTTTAATTCTTGAAAATATTTTTTAAAAATGTTACCTTCAGAAAAGATATAACATTTTACTTTTTTGAATATCATATTATATAAATGATTCATAAGATATATATTGTCTTATTACTACTTAAAAAATAAATCTTGGATAAACTTATAATAATATGTTTCAAAACATTTTTTTAGACTCTGTATAATGTCCGAGCTGTGATTTTTTATGTACCAAAACAGTTCTCCAGTTATGCATTAATAAAGCTGTATTAATAAATATTCCAAACATTTTTATAGTCTTACAATTTCTATCCTTTTTATTTCGTAGTATATCCATCTCTATTGTATAGTTTAGGTTAAATTTCAGATAAAATACTACTGATAAAGTTACTTTAAAAAATTTAACAAAGCATGTTAAACAAAATTATTAAAATATTTTTTTTTAGTTTACACTCTCTTTTTTTTTTTTTTTGCAAGTTACTTTTAAAATATTTATTAGTTTTTGCAAATAAATTATGAGAGAGCACTAAAATTGACTAAAATAATAATTTTAAAATATACTATCTTTTTGATAGTTATAATTTACCTTTCTCTTGTTTCAATATATTATTAATGTCCCCCGATAACTTAGTTACAACGATATTTATAGTCTGGAAGAATACCTACTCCTATTGGTTAATTCTTACTTTAGCTTGAGAACAAATTTACATATTTTTAGTTTATAGTGGAATTAAATTTCCAAATTAGAAATTATGATGTAATGAACTTAAAATATTATTTAAAATATTACTTTTAAATAAATTATTATTTTATTAAAACTATTTAAACATTTAAAATAACTTTTAAAATAACATTTAATAACTTATTCCATTTATCTATTTTTATTTAAATAAAATATTTAATTTTTTTTATTAACTGTATTCATCTTTATTACATCATTTAAGCATGTTATACGATAGTTAACTTAATGTTTAATACTATATACTTTTATGATAGGCAATAATTCTATCCAATTCTATAATATAACTTATAAAATATTTTAAAGTTTGTTATTAATTCAAACAAGCATGTGTAAGAAAGTATGTAATATACAAGTCACATGATTAATAACTTTCACAGATGATTTTTAATCTATTTCTCTGCCTAAATTTATAAAATTGATACACTTATTATATTATATTAAATAATTGTAAAATTTGGAAGAACAATTTAGAAAATATAGAATTAAATACAATTTTCACCCTCATAAAGTTTATTTTTAAAATATATTATATTAATTTTGACTATTAAATATGATTATAAATTTAAACATAGCATTTATTAAATTATAAACTATTAAAATCGAACTAATTAAATATACTTCTAATATTTATAGCTGTGTTATTTAATATGGCCAGCTTTTACAACCATATGAAACAATATTTTAAGCTTTACATAAGTATTTTTAAATGATTTTATATACTACGTATTCTCTTTAGCTTCAAATTGTACTTTAAAGATATAATTTATTAAATACAATTACCATATTAAAAGAACATATACTAAATTTAATTTTTTTAGTAATTGACTGTTATGAACTATTACTGGCCTATAGAAAAGGGCATATAACCTCTTCCTTCGAATAAATATTTTAAATTAAACATCTATCTTATCATTTACTCTATTCATTGACACTTAATATCTTTATCATTTGCTATAACCAAATTCTATCTTGTACTACTGAAATATAAAATAATATACTGTTTTAATACAAACTTATAAAATATTTGGACATTAGACTCAGAATCTCAACTAGTAATACTAAAAAAAAAATATTTTTACACATCTTTATACTTTTGAATAATTAATTAGGTTATGACATTTTAAAGTTTTATATTTGTTCTGTAAAAAGAAATAAGGCTATAATATATTTTTTTAAATATATGTCTTATCTAAGAATTATTTGTCTTAATCATTAGGTTTTTTTCTTTTCTAAATCTAAACTTTAATTCTCTTATCGACTTCCTTAAGTCTCACCTTAGCTTTTCCTATCTTCTTTCCTTTATTAAGATTATTCTTAAGAAAATCTGTCATGAATTTCTCGTGCTTTAGGCATTTAAGTCTTACTTTTATCTTGCTTATATCTCTACTCTGATTAAATTTTTCTCCTATAAATTCACTATTAGGTATCAAGTTTCTAATTCCTTTAAACAATATTTCTTTAGAAATATCAAATTGTAAACGAATATTTCTATCATTAACACTACATTTAGATATCACATCTTGCATTTTATTTTTAAATTTATTACTACTTTTATCAATAATTTTTGGTAACTCATGTTCCAACAACTTTAAATACTTTTGTTCTAAAGAGTTTGACTTTATCTCTGTAAATTTACCAACTCTTTTATCATCAATATAATATTTTTTTAAAACTTTTAAGTTAATCTATAGACCTTTCACTATCTACTCTTTCATAAGATTTACTCTCTCCTATCATTTCATTAGTCAATTTAAAATATTCTTTGGGATTTTTCAATTTTCTTTTATATAATTCATTCCTACTATCAACTAATTCAATAGACTTTTTATGAATATCCTTTTCTTCATAAATCATTTCTTTATCTATAGTAGTTTTTTCAACAAATAACTTGGTTTCTTTGCTAGCTAATTTAATATAAGACTCATCTTTTTTTTTAAATTCGTCATCTGCTATCTTAACAAATGATACATCATTATATCTATCTTTATCTCCTAATTTAACAGAATCTATGTTTTCTTCTGTCAAATTACTACATAAGTTAATATCTTTATTAACTATCTCAATGAATTGTGGATTTTCCATATTTACCATCTCTACAATTTCTTTGTCATCTACCACATTTTCACTAACTAAATTAATAGATTCTTTACTCTTCTCCGAATCTGTCCTAGTTATATTAACAGATTTATCACTTATTTCAAGAGATACTTACTTACTTACTATCTTTCCTTCAAAGTTTTGTATCCCTAAATCTTTTAATTTTCCCATTACTTATTTTTGGACTTCCTCTTTGATACTTATTTTAGTCTGAACTATCTCTTCCTTAATAAATCTAATTACTTCATTAATATAATTTATATTACTCTTTACTTCATAGATTTCATTCTTTACACTTAAATTATAACTTTCTATTTTCTGATCTAACATACTATTATTTAGTTGACATCGGACAATATATTCTTCTATTTGAGTTTTAAAAACTTTTACTGCTCTTTCTGAAAATTCAGAAAATTTTCTCTTCAACAACTTTTGATTTCTGTCTTCTATTTGCATTATTTCTTCCTTTAAATAATCAATAGCCTTTTCATTGTTATCAAATTTTAAATCCAAATTATTAAATTTATCTTGTACTTCCACCTTAAAATATTTCACTGTTTTACAGGTTTCATTAAGTTTTTGATTCATATATTCTACACAAGTTCTGATTTCATTACTATTTTTGTCCACATTTTCACTAAGAGATTCTAATCGTATATTTGTTTTATTTAGGTTTTCATTAAGAGACTCAATATTTTTACTCATATTTTGATTAAGAGCTTTCATATCCTCTCTATTTTTAATCATATTTTCATTAAGAGCTTTTGTATTCTCTCTAAGAGATTCAAACTTTATATTACTTTCTTCTCTATTTTTGCTCATATTTTCATTAAGAGCTTTTGTATCCTCTCTAATTTTTCTATTATCTTCTTTCATCTCCTTCATCATCAATAACATTTGAGATATTAAGGAGTTCTCTACCTCCTTTTTAGGTACAATTATCTTTTCTTCCTCTGTTTTAATTTCCATAACCTCTTTCTTCTCTTCATTCATTTTGCTATCTACAATTTGAACATCATCTAAAACTGTTTCCATTTCGATTAAGTTTTCTATTTCTCGTTCCTTCTTACAACTTTCATTGACAATAAACTCAGATATTTCACTCTCTAAATTATTATCTTGATTATTCTTTTTTTTTTTGCAGATATGCTTTTTCTCAATATTCAATATTTAAACAATGTATTACTATTAATTTTTCATAAAAATAGTTCCTTACCAGTTTCTTTTATCCCCATCTAACCATCATCCACAATAAACTATAGATAATACCTCCTTTACATCTTATACAATCTAATCCTAAATAACAATAACGATTAACATTATGTGTGTCATAACATTATTTCTCACATGCATGATTCACAGATAATTTGCACATATTAAAGAATTTTCAAAATATATTTTTAATATTTCAATAATTGACATGGTCATAATATGTAATAAAATAATCGTAAGCCACATATGCATATGTTAAAATTTTATTTGCTAATTGTTTTACAAACAATATAATAATATTTTCTTTAAACAATCAGATTATATACCACATAAAATTGCAATAGTTTTATTAATAAACACTTAATTCACAATAATAATCAAATCCTAAATAATTATTGCTATAATAAATATTAAATTATCTATCTTCTGTGAGATATATTATCAATAATCTTCAAAGTTACATGAACAAATTCTAATACTAACTATTGTATTATATATTTTTAACTACTTTCCTAATATATCTCATAGCCTAAATGTTTGGGTACCACAATCTAAACTATCAATTGTAGTCCCAACTACATATCGTGCAGTCACGTTGGAAGAGAAAAATCTAACCAAGAATTTTCCATGTCATGTAAGACCATTATTCTCTCCCATTTTAAACACTCAGGCCCAAAATGTTGCTGGCGCCAAAATCTAACCTGTACTCTCGTGCATCCTCACTTCCAGATAATATATGATATAAAATAAAATGGGTTCTATCTCAGTTAATAATTAATAACTAAAATATAAAGCATTAAATTTAAAATATTTCACTAGCTCAAATTTTAAAATACAAATAAGATTCAGTTTATAAAAATAAATTAAATAAATATTTAATATTTTCATGAGACTTGAAGTGAAAATACATGTGACAAGATATATTACATTGTGCCAATATCCCACAGGATACTACCTCAATGGCATAAGAACACTATTTCAAATAACACACTCATAGTATTGTTATGACTTTAATAACTTCTACTCATTAAGATTAAACTAAAAATTAAGTCTTAATCATCTATTTAATAATAATCTAGCTCAAATAAAATAATCTCAGGTTCATAAAGTTTATTCTAAGTTAATAAAAATATGGTAGTAAAATATGAGAAGGGATTTTATGTCATAATCTACTACACTTAAACTAATAATAATAAATAATAATAATAATAATATTCTTCATTGTTTAACTAATTCTGTATATCTTTTCTTTTTACTATAATTTTATTACCATAATAAAATAATGAAATAATATAATATGATCTTATATCTTCATGTAATGATATAATAAATATGCGGTAGCATATGATAATCTGATAAACAAAGGATGTGTGGCAACATATAGCATATAATTCAGTATACTATTGTGATAACTGATTTATGACCAATAAAACAATGTAAAATTATAATTATTAAATTATAATGAATACCAATAAAATATTTAAAATTCTTAAAATAATTCTCTATTTATCTTTTGTGTAAAATTATATATTTGTTTCAATTATTATGCATATATCGTGATTTCATGCAGAGATGTGGAGAAATAAATAACTTGGACACAAAATTTTTTAAATAACAAATTTTAACAAAGTTTATTACTAACAACAAATAAATAAACAATTTATTTACACTATTTACAGTGGATATCCTTAACCTTTTTACTTTACAGTTTGATCTACCGGGTTATAAAAATAATAATTTATATTTCAATTATATCTTTATTTAGATTTAGGACAAAATTAAAAAAAAAAAAAAATGTTACTATTTGGTTTCTCATTATGGTTAACTTATTACAAAATATATTTATCTACTTTATTAGCAACAGCATTTTATCCTTAATATTTTTAAACTATCTTATTTTAAAAATTCATACTTAGAAAAACATTCTATAGAAAACAAAATTTTATAATGAGTATGGATTTCTCAAAATATTAAAAAAATTTCATCTTGCAAAGTCAAAGATGTTACACAAAATATTAATCAAAATTCAGTACTAGATTTTAGTATTTATCACACAATGTTTACTAATCATAATATATTCTTTTTTAAGCCTTACTTTAGTATGATATAAGTGTAATCATCAATATATTTCTGTTAATCAATAAACAAAAAATATACTATGCATATTGTTTACATAATTTACTTTGTACTATTGTATTTTTAAAAAAAATCACATAATTATTTGTTGTGTTGGATTATATCACTAATAAAAAAAAAAAAACAATCGCCCGTATGCATATTTTCAAATCAATCCTATCTTATAATGTTTTTTTTTTTAAATGTTGTATGAAATGCGGTACATATAAGTAAAAAAAAATAAAATTCAGTCTTCCAATTTATGGATGATCTAAACAAAACAAAAAAAAATATACAGTATAAATTATCAATAGTTATTATTATTACCAATAACCTTTATCTAGTTATCATGTTCAGTACGCTTCCTTTATCCACTTGAGTATTGCAGATATAAAAAAAAAATTCACACCCATACACTTTATATTAAAATATTTTTAGCTAAATTATTAGATTGTTATATTATAAAATATTAATATTAATAAAATTAATGTTTTTATGTTTTTCCTAATCTTATATAAAAAATTAGATTTAAACTAGGTTAACAAAATAAAAGAAATCAAAACTATGATTACATATTTTTTTGATGATAGTTCCTGATAAGTCCAAAATGTTTACTATTTTCTCTAAAGTTTTTTAAAAAATGTTCTTCTCCAAGCGCGTTAAAGTTTAAAATAAAATAATTATTAATCCATTTAATAAAATTTATAGCAAATAATCATTGGGTTTAGTATTTAGGATGATAATTATTAAATCATAATATTAGTTAATCCTGTGAAGCTTCTTAATCTTCTCTACCAATATTCTCTGTATATCTGATGCATCACTCCATCTAATTTAACTTTAAAAATATTCGATAAACTTTTAAGTACTATTTGTATTTTCATGGCTTCATCTTTTATTCATCTATGTGTTCACTTTTTTATCAATGTTTCCTTCTCAATACATTTAAATTTTCTTTTGGTATTTTTATAAATCTCTTTTAAAATAAAAAAAAATTTCAAGTACTTTTAAACAAATCTTTTCTAAATACATTTTAAAATAATTCGAAGAACGGATATTTTAATATCAAAAACGCTTCTGTAACATATTTTCCTGGGTTCTTTCTTTAATTCTTGAAAATATTTTTTTAAAAATGTTACCTTCAGAAAGAATATAATATTTTACTCCTTTGAATATCATATTATATAATCGATTCATAAGATATATTTGTCTTATTACTACTTACAAAATAAATATTGGATAAACTTATAATAATATGTTTCAATACATTTTTTTAGACTCTGTATAATGTCTGAGCTGTGGTTTTTTATGTACCAAAACAGTACTCCGGTTATGCATTAATAAAGCTGTATTAATAAATATCCCAAACATTTTTAGTCTTACAATTTCTATCCATTTTATTTTGTAGTATATCCATCTCTATTGCGTTGTTTAGGTTAAATTTCAGATAAAATACTATTGATAAAGGAACTTTAAAAAAAATTAACAGAGCATGTTAAACGAAATTATTAAAATATTTTTTTAGTTTACACTCTCTTTTTTTTTTGCAAGTTACTTTTAAAATATTAATTAGTTTTTGCAAATAAATTAGAGAGAGCACTAAAATTGACTAAAACAATAATTTTAATATATACTATCTTTTTGATAGTTATAATTTATCTTTCTCTTGTTTCAATACATTATTAATGTCTTCCGATAACTTAGTTACGACGATATTTATAGTCTGTAAGAATACCTATTCTTACTTTAGCTTGAGAACAAATTTACATATTTTTAGTTTATAGTAGAATTAAATTTCAAAATTAGAAATTATGATGTAATGAACTTAAAATATTATTTAAAATATTACTTTTAATTAAATTATTATTTTATTAAAACTATTTAAACATTTAAAATATCTTTTAAAATAACGTTTAATATCTTATTCTATTTATCTATTTTTATTTAAGTAAAATATTTAATTTTTTTTATTAACTGTATTCATCTTTATTACATCATTTAAGCATGTTATACGATAGATAACTTAATGTTTAATACTGTTTACTTTTATGATAGGCAATAATTCTATCCAATTCTATAATATAACTTTTAAAATATTTTAAACTTTGTTATTAATTCAAAAAAGCATGTGTAAGAAAGTATGTAATATACAAGTCATATGATTAATAACTTTGACAGACAATTTTTAATCTATTTCTCTGCCTAAATTTATAAAATTGATACACTTATTATATTATATAAAATAATTATAAGATTTGGAAGAACAGTTTAGATAATATAGAATTAAATACAATTTTCACCATCATGAAGTTTATTTTTAAAATATATTATATTAATTTTGACTATTAAATATGATTATAAATTTAAACATAGCATTTATTAAATTATACGTTTTAAACTATTAAAATTGAACTTATTAAATATATTTTTAATATTTATAGCTGTGTTATTTAATATGGCCAGCGTTTACAACCATATGAAACAATATTTTAAGCTTTACATAATTATTTTTAAATGATTTTATATACTACGTATTCTCTTTAGCTTCAAATTGTACTTTAAAGACATAATTGACTTAATACAATTACCATTTTAAAAGAACATATTCTAAATTTAAATTTTTAGTAATTGTCTGTTATGAACTATTATGCCATCTGTTATCATAAATACAAGTGTTAGCAAGTTTTTTAACTTGTGTTTTTTGTTTTTCATAAATGTACCTTTGAGGACTTTCTTGCAATGATGTATATTGCAGAGGCTTCTACTATGCGGTGATTCTGAACTGATATCAGACCCTTGTAGCTATCTGGCTTGCTATGCTGAGTTTGAAGACATTAACGTGTCTAAAAGATTCATGCTTGCAAGCTGAATAGAAATTGTTTCATAAATGCTCAGAGTTTGTGTTTAGATCTAGTTTCCTATTCCTATCTTTCACTGACATTAGCAAATAGCTTGAAATCATGATCTGAAAGTGGAATTAAAGTTAGAGATAGTGACTATGCTTGACAGAGTTTTTGGTAGAACACCATCTGTTATCATATATATATATATATATATATATATATGATAACAGATATATATATATATATATATATATATACAATATATATATATATATATATTGTAACGAGATGGGGGATATATGAAAGGTGGAATGAAACTGGGATGATGGGAAATTCATCATCACTCCCAGTCCATTTAAAATGAAATATTTACAAAAGTATATATAAGTAATATAATGTTTTATAACAGCACAAAATTATAAATCTCTGAGAACATTGTGAGATCAGCCAGCTACTAAAAGCATAATTAACCATATATGAACCAGTATTTTAAATAAAACAATAAGTGCAAGTAAATATTCAAGAGAAATAACCACCCATTATCATCATCATTAATGGGAATAAACAACTCAGTACAATAACTCAGAATAAAATCAACCGTCAACTTTGTGACTTGATTGGAAATGGGTATTCTGTAGACCAGGCTAACTATTGTGCCTTTGCCAGCTTGTGCAATGTTTTGTTTCTTTTGACATTCTTTTGTTTTTTTCATGTAAAGTTGAATATGGTTTTCTTATTGTTGGTACAACTCTTATAGAGTCTTCACCTGTAAGATATTTTTTATTAAACATTCTACACGATGAATGCAATTTACGTTTTGTGTCTTGTTAAACTTTAGAGCATTTATTTTTTTTCTCTTAACAGAGCTTCACTTGACCTCTTACTTTTCTGGGTTCTCTGGCAAAGAATTGGAAGTTTTAATTACAAACATTTAGGAATGATTCTTTCATATTTACATAAAGTTTTTTTTTTTTTTTTTTTTACGTTGACCAGCTTTAGGCATAATTTTCGTTTTATATATATATATATATATATATATATATATATATATATATATATATATATATATATATATATATATATATATATATATATATATATATATATATAGTAGGATGATTTTCTGAAAATTTGTGATGGTGTTTAGTTGTATTTATTTATTAAACTATTTCCATCATGTAATATAAACGTCGAATGACTTTAGAAAACATAACTTAAATTTAAATACTCCATTTACATTCAACTATTAGAAATAGCATATAGGTTATTATATGTTTAATATTCCAAGATGTATTATTCTGCCTTCTTTTCAAGTATGTGTTGGCCTGACCAATGGTATTACTGGAATAGGAATCGAAATTAAATGTTTAGATTCTTGAATGTTGAATTTCAAGTCAACACTCTAACCAATTGTGCTACTCAGCCAAAGACAAGAGTCAGCAGAAATTTTATACATTTATCTACGAGTTTCTTTTTCATTTCTTTATTTTTTGCTTAAGTTCTAAATTGATTAGTGGTTTCCAACTTTATGTTTAGTCACACTAGTATGTCTTATTGGGTCAAGGGTTTGACTCCCATGCTAGCAAGGCCAGTGGTCAGGCATGCAACACCTGAAGAAGATGGGAGAATAATACTTCTAAAAGCTTTGTTTATATAATAACTTGTGCACTATTACTAGAGATTGAATTTATTTGAAATAATTAAATAAAGTTACATTTTTCTAAAGACATCTAATACTTATATACGATGAAGGAAATAATCCAACATATAAATATATCAAAAATGCCGTCATTATGAACATTCAGGAAAGCATTAATTTAATATTACTTATGATTAGTATAATAACAATTAATCGCAAAATACGTTGAAGGCATAGACCTGAGAATTATTCAATCTTCCAAATTAACATGCAAACATTACAAAAAAAGAACTTGAGGATATTTTATAACATATTTAAAATAGGATAGCAATATGTGTAAAATTATTGATAAAGTATTGAACACCCAATAGTAATGTAATATATTTATATACTGATTTGTAAATCTTATTAGCTTATTAGTGGTAAAAATTATCTCTCTCTTTCTCTGTCTGTCTCTCTCTCTCTCTCTATATATATATATATATATATATATATATTATAATGATCGGAACTAAAGTGAAGATTGAATCTCACCGCAAAATACGATATCTGCTCTAAGGGCGCCATCTAGGCATTTAAACCTAGAAAAAATTATAGTGTAGGCTGATATGTGCTGTTAAGATTCCACTTTATTTAAATATTTAGATCATTATCCCAAGTCACTAGCTCAGTGGAACAGCAGAGATTATAAAATATAACTTTATATCTCAAACATAAAAAAAAAAAAAGCCACTGCCAGAAATTAACACATAAAAATATTTATTTAAGCACATATAAAATCATTCTAATTTGAGGAATAAGTTTAACATTTTATATGTTTATATTAATTTTTAATTTTACATTTAAATAGATTTCAATAATGAGTTTAATATTTATTTAATGAGTAGAGTATGAATAGACTATATAGATATTTTTTGAAAAGAAAATATTCTAACCCTTATTTAACCTTAGGCCAAAAAGTTTGCAGTCAAACTGGCGTCAATCCATCTGATACATTTATGTATTCAATGTAGCTTGAAAATACGACAACACAAAATACTGTACTGTCAGGAATGTACATCTGAACAGTAAGTAAAGTTAGAGAAGACATTGTCTCTCCACCAACAGGAATGCTAGATCTGTTGGCGAGTAGAACAATAAACATAAAACTCCATAGGAATATATTGTGGTCGTTTGCCATCTTACAAACCCATCCATAGGCAAACAGAAGGTGTGTGGTATATATATGCAATCCTGCCCATAGTGGATCTCATACTACATCTACTAATTACACAAATATATCCAATCAATTGAGCCAATTCAACTATGAAACGAATAACCTAAGATTACCATCCCTTAATATAACTTTACAAAACTATATAACCATTCATGCCCGACGTAAATTTAACATTTAAATATGTTCGCACAGATGAATTTTATATAATTTGTTTTATAATGTCGAGTATAGATCGGCTGCACAGATTCTACGGTTAAAAACATTTCAAAATAAACACAAACGATCAAAAGACAAAATCATCGATAATGCCAATTGCATAGGGAATACACAAAACCCAATGGCATTCATCGTAAGATGCTTGCAGTGACGTCGTTGACTTATATATTCTAATCGAATGTGAAAACCACAACATTATCAACCGCTAACGAATCTATGCTACATCCATACCCAACCTTAAATTCCCTCATTTAAAATTTAAACAATAAATATTAATACAAAGAAAATAATAAATGGAAATGATTTTTTTATCAAACACAAACATATATAAAATTACACATTATCAATTGATTTTAAACTTAAACGTCAGATAGAAGTTCATAAGCTTGAACGAAAATTCTTAATTATTTTTAAATTTAGAGTTCATGTCAATATAGCTTATGGTAGAAGAGTCCAGGTTCCTGTTTTTTTTTTTAATTCCCGCAACGTCTCCATTGGAAAATAATGTTCTGGAGGTGGCACTAGCTGGTTTCATTCTGGTATCACAGTCTTTTCATTTTTTTTTTTTTTAAATAAGTGAGAGAGAGAACGACAAGTCCGTCTTGTCGTTCGTCTCCCCTTATCAAGTTCGAAAACTCACTGGAACTCAATATTTTTCTTTTTATAGTCCTCCTATGGATTCCATGAACAAAGACGTCACTGTTCCATTTTTTTTTTTGTTATGGTCTGGGCCTTTATTTGCTGCTTCTATATTGGACAAGCTAATTCTTTATTCCTTATCTAATTTTGATCTGACTTTTTAATTACACAGCTTTTGGATAATTAATTAACAATCATTTCCATTTACAAAAATATTTTATCTTTAAGTCTTGCACTTTTTTTTTATAAAAAAGTACGTTCAAATACTTATTTATTAGTTTTTTTAAAAAAAAATATTTTTAAAGTTTTGAATCTGTGCGAATATATACGTTTAACAAACATTTTAATTTTAGCGTTTAGTTGTTTTTTTTTTTTTTTAATAGATTTTATTTTTATTTGCGAACTTTAAGATTTTATTTTAAATTAATGTAACGACATATTTATATATCGTTACAATATATTAATAAAACAGGTTATAAATTACAGAACGTTGCTTTTAAACTTGCATTTAATTGGTCAAATGGATGGAGCTTATCAATAGCTCTAAATAAGCATTATTTTTATAATTGAAGAAAGAGAAAGAATTCAAAATTTCTATCGTTATGTCCATACACCCAGACCAATTGGTTTTGATCTTATGGCTCACCTTAGTGGAAAGCTGGGACTCTAAAAACTAAATCTTCACACACATTAAAAATTGCAATGCAAAGGTATATATATATATATATATATATATATATATATATATATATATATATATATATATATATATATATATATATATATATATATATAAATCCTAAAATTCATCATAATGTATGTCAAATGTGTTCTGACTAACAAAATAATTTGTATATTCAATGCAAATCTTCCAACAATTTATATATGACCGGAAGTCAAATGCCAATAAAATATAAAAAGATTAAAATAATACCATCAAATATTTTGGTTTTATGTATTTTAGGACTTATTGATTGAAGTTGTTAGATAAATGAGTGAAATAGGTATAACAGTTTAATTTATTTACGTAGTTGTGAGAAGAAAAAAAACTATTTAACCGTTTGGTAGATCGAAACATTTGTGGTTGGAAATAAGTTTGGGTAGACAAGAATGGATGGCCGCTGTAGTTTATATAGCCACTGGAGATAGTCAAATTATAATGGAATGTAACAATAGCATATATGAATGCCTAGTAAAAATATATAAAGTTTTAAAGAAAAGGGGAAGAGAAAAATGGTTATAGGGGATATGAATGGACACATTAAAAAAAATTGAGGATGTAGATAATAAAAATGAACAAAGTTTGAGTAAATTTTGTTCGAGAGTGAATTTGAATATTGAAAATTTATCAAATATTTAGTACACATAGTCTAGAAATAACATATTTCACACAATAGATTATGTATTGATAGAGAAAGAGGAAATGAATAAAATACAGAAAATGAAGGTGTTTGATAATGAAGAAAAAGAATATACTAGTGATCATAACTTCATTGCAATTGAAATGATTAGTAATGTGGTGAAGAATAGAAATTAATGTAGAAATAATAGTCAAAGATGTGAATGGAGAATGAATAATAAAATAAGTTAAAAGAGTATAAAATACAACTTGAAGAAATCATGGAAGAGTTTGTTGGAGATAAGTATAAGGATTGATGTAATGAAATAAAAAAAAAGTGACAAATGTATTATTAGGTGAGAATATTCAGAATAATAAAAGTAATAAAAATGAGAATTAGTAAAAGTGTAAAAGAGAGGAAAGAAACATGCAGATAATAAATGTGTGCTATTAAGAACAACTAAAGTATAAAATATATTAATACTAAATACGAAAAGTACTTAGAAAAGAAGTCGGGCAAACTAAACAATTATTGAGAGGTAATGAAATTGAATATTAAATTGTTGGAGAATATTACTAAAAGTCGAAGAGATTGAAGTAAATAATTTGGAATTACCTTAAAAGGAGAAATTTAGTGGAGTGAGAGATAGTATTACTAGAGGATGCTTAAATAAAGTGTAGCTCTAGAGAAGACTCAGAGAGAATATTTAATAAATATGTAATGAATATAGAAAAGACGTTAGATGTGAAGAATAGAATTATAGAAAACATGAAAGCATCATATAGTAATGGGAATATTACATTTACAAAAAATGAACTGAATGATGTAGATAAGGATTTGAAAAATGGAACGACAAGAGGTTTAGATAGATGGGCTCTTGAGATGGTAATGAATTTAAAGTATGGTGCAAAAGTAAAGTTATTATTCTGGTTTAATAAGATGACACAGAATAGATTTTTCGAGTAGTTGGAGTATTACACTAACAAGAATATTATTTAAAGGAAAGGGTAAGGATCATAGAAAGTTAAATAACTATAAACAGGTAGTTGGAACATCAGGTTTATATAAAGTTTTGTCATATATGGTAGCTGGAAAAATTGTAAAATGGATGGAAGGGAATAATGTAATGAGAGAAATGCTATGAGGTTTTAGATTAGATAGGTGTATAGAAGATAATTTATTTGTAGTTACACAACTTATGAATATGAGTAGAAATTCAGGTATATTGTTATATATGAGTTTTCTAGATATAGAGATGGCAGATGATATATTGAATAGAAATAGATTATGGGTATGTTTAGCAAATTTTGGAATGGATGAAGCGTTACTTTATTATATTAAGAAATTATATGAAAATAGTTACTATACATATTAATTAGGAAATATAAAATATGTTAAAGTTAAAAATGGATGGGATTGAGGCAAGTATGTCCTTTGTCACCTATTTTGTTTTCGTTGTATATGAGAGAAATGGAAAGAGCAATACAAAGATTAGAAATATGGATAGATATACTTTAATAGGTGGGAAATTAGTATATACTTTGTCACATATTTTTTTTTTGTGTGGATGATAACGTTTTGTGTGCTGAAAGAAGAGAAGGTATGGTAGTTATGATGGGGACATGTGCAAGGGTGGGTAAAGAGATCAGGATTAAAGTTAGTGATGAAAATTCAATTACAATGATGGTTAATACTGAGGAAAGAGAAGATGTAGAATTTTTATTGCAGGGATATTAACCCCTCAGATTTTTTTTTTCATTTACATCCTGTTGCTTGTTTACTATGACAAAATGGTATTTACAGTTTTTGAACATATCATGCACCATCTCTTCATCAATTTTGGTTGCAATTTCTTTATTTTAGTCTTATTTTATAGGAAATTCAAAATTTAAAATTGTAGTTCTAAAAATGTCCGCATATAGCATTATATTTTGAAAAAAAAAACAATATTCTTTGCTGGCTATTGGTGAATAGACCAATCTCTTTTCTCTGATTGGATGTGTGCCAAATCTGGAAATTTCATTGTAGACATTTCTAAATAAAAAAGTCAGAACATAAACTAAAATGTTTTATATGCTTGTAATTGATTTTGAAGTGAATAAATATATTTATTGTAATTTTTTACATTCATAAATAACATTTTATATTACTTTATCAAAATATAAAATTTGATTTCAAAAATTTTAAATTTTACAAAAAAAAAGCTTGCAAAAGTAATTGTTTTCATGACTAGTTGTTGACACTCAACATCTGTAATTTGAATAATAGGCATTTCTAAAGAATCAAAATAAAACCTTTTACACATTTGTATTTTGAACAAATATCGTAATATTTTACATTCATAAATAAGATTTTACATTACTTTATCGAAATATAAGGTTTGTTTCATGACATTTTAAGTATTACAAGAAAAATACATTTGGAAAAACAATTCATAATAAAAAACAATTATTGGTACTGACCATATTAGGTGTTTCTAAATGACAAATTCAGAAATAAAAATGAAATGTGGTACTTTTTTCAAATTTTGAGGTAAATAATTTTATCTATCATCCATTTTTACATTCATAAATAATATTTTACATTACTTTATCAAAATATAAAGCTTTATTAGAAAAATGTTAAATATCACAAGAAAAAATATGTCACAACTAACGATAAATAGGTGTTTCTAAATGAAAAATTCAGAAAAAAAATGAAATGTAGTATGCTTTCATATTTTGAAGTAAATAATAATATCTATTGTAATTTTTTACATTCATAAAAAAAAATTTGACATTACTTTATCTAAATATAAAGATTGTTTTGCAAAATTTTAAATTTTACAAGAAGAATAAGCTTGGGAAAATAATAGCTCTTCAGAAAAGCACATTAGGTAGACAACTACAGACTGAATAATGACACCACGAATTGGTTGAAATATATATATTTTTTTGTTTTACCATTGATTATTTTTAAACGTTTTTTTCCTATATTTTTCTTTAGTTATTAACAATATTTTTAAATTTTCATTTTGTTTAACCAATTTTAATCTAAAATTATTCATTTTTTCGAAGTTGATTTAAAAAAAATTATGTGGATTTTAGATTAATATTTTAACACTAGAAAACAACTGGAAATGAAACTGACAAATAATATTATTATCAGATTTAAGTAGTGGACCAATACATAAATTAGACAAAGATTAAATAAAGTGAAGGAATCAGTTAAATGGTTAGGTTATGTTTGTGAATAGATATAGTTATTTGGGAATTATCTTAAGTAATCAGAAAAATTGTTTGGATGAGTGGGAGAAAAATTGATAAATGAAGCAAAGAAAAGGAAGGGATTGATAAAAAAAAATCAACAGTGTTTTCAGATTATAAATATGACATATCTAGAATTATATGGAAGGGAGTGGCAATAGCAGGGATAACATATAGTAATGATGTGTTATGTGTTAGTAAAGTGGTATTAGATTACTTCAAAAAAGTACAATGTGAAGTAAAGAGATATGCACTGGATGCAGATGTATGAACAGCAAGAAGAAAAGGGATGTTCAAGATTTTATGTGAGAGTTACAAAAAGTAAAATTAAAATGTTGGACGATTGCAGTTTATGGATAATAAAAGAATAGTCAAAATAGTATTTAATTAGGTTATGAGTAAAGGGCAGGCAACAACATAGGTGAGAAAGTTAATGTGTTATGAATAGATTTGGATAAAACTTTTACATCAGTATATTTGCACAAAAGGTGAGATGATTGTGTTAGGACGATTGTTGAGTATTATAGTGGTAAGGAATGGGATAAAAATAGATTAATTAATAAAGAATAGGGAGTTAGAAAGATGGAAAACTTATGTGGAGAGTAAAAAAAAAGACTTTAAATGTATATAAAAGTAAACAGAACATTGATGTGAGTTAATGTATGATAATAGTAAAGAAAGTAGTTTATTGTTTAATGCTCCAACATGACTTTTAGCAACAAGTGACTGTACATAAAAATGGGTGTTTTATTCTATAAATTGTGTAAGGAAGAAATACAGAATATTAGGCATCTGTTAATTGAATGTAAATGCTTGAAAATAGAAAGAGTACAAATAATGAAGTTATGAAAAAATAAATATGAAAAAAGTGATTATACAAAAAATGAATTAATGGTTTTTATGATGGATTTGGAAAAATATAAGGTGATTTAGATATAAAGGCTATAGAGTTGACAAAGATTATGTTGTGGAAATGGTATGGAGCAGAAAATGGGAAAACTTAGAGTGGAGAGTGGAGGGTAAAGTGGCTAACAGGCTTTTTCTGGTCATAGTTGCTGAGACATTCCTGACTCCATTTAATGAAAAGTCTTAGTGCATCACATCACATCACATAGGCTTTGTAATATATCATACACATAATTACCAATAATTAATACAAATATTTTTATGACAATATGAATTATATGTCTTCTTTCTAGATACACATATATTTTGTGTTATAAAAATCTTACTTTCTGACTGATGAACAAATTATCACCATCTTTATTTTGCTATATATATATATATATATATATATATATATATATATATATATATATATATATATATATATATATATAAATATATATATATATATATATATATATATATATATATGTTCACTAGATGGAGTTTTACGAATTACTCATAATAAGCTTTTAATTACATAAATTCTGAGAGAGATAGAAATCAAAATATCTATCGTTGTCACCCATGTCCAGACTAGCTGATTTGGAGCTTATGGTTCAGGTCAGTGAAAGTATGTGATACTAGAACCTAGATCTAAATCCCAACTCTAATGTTAGCATTTATCAAACATGTTTCTATCAGTTTGAAAGCATGAATTTATCAGACCCATAATGTCTTCAAACGCAGGTTAACAAACTAGATAGGTATATGTGTCTAAAATAAATTCTGTTTCACCATATAGTAAAAGCCTTTGCAATATATATCATTTCAAAAACCTTCAAAGGTACATTTATCATAATCAAAACAAGTTATAAATTTTGTAACTTGTTTAAACTTGCATTTTATGATCACTAGATGGAGCTTTACCAATATCTCCTAACAAGCTTTTGTTTACATATATGTTGAGAGAGATAGAATTCAAAATCTCTATCGTTGTCACCCACTTCCAGACCATATCATTTTGAGCTTATGGCTCATGTCAGTGAAGGGCAGGGAGACTAGTACCTAGATCTAAATCCCAACTCTAAAATCAGCATTTATCAAACATGTTTCTATCAGTTTGAAAGCAAGAATTTATCAGACACGTGATATCTTCAAAACCAGCTTAATATACTAGATAGCTTAATGGGTCTGAAATCATTTCTGTTTCACTATATAGTTAAAGCCTCTGCAATACATATCAATGTAAAAACCTTCAATAATACATTTATGATAATCAAAACAAGTTATAATTTTGTAACTTGCTTTAAGCTTGCATTTAATGATCACTAACTAGCTGGTAAAGCTCTATCTTGTTTTAAATGTAGGTAAAGCTCTATCTAGTTTTAAATAAGGTTTTTGCAATGCTATATATTGCAGAGGCTTTTACAATATGTTGAAACTGAACTGATTTCATACCCATATAGCTATCTAGTTTGTTAAGCTGGGTTTGAAGACATTATGTGTCTGATAAATTCATGTTTTCAAACTGATAGAAACCTGTATGATAAATGCTTACTTTAGAGTTGGGATTTTGATCTAGTTTGTAGTCTTTCAGCTCGTCATAATGTGAGACATAAGCTCAAAAACAGCTGGTCTGGAGGTGGGTGACAAAGATAGAGACTTTGAATTATATCTCTCTTGGCATTTATGTAAACAAAAGCTTGTTAGTAGCTATTTATAAAAGCTCCATTTAGTGATCATAAAATGCAACTTAAAGCAAGTTACGAAATTTATACCTTGTTTTGATTATCATATATAAGAATCATTTAAAAATATTGTTAATACTTTTAAAATTATGTTCTTTTTAAAACAAAAAAAGTAATCGCTGGCAGCAACTCCTTGTCTCAAATCAAATTGGTGAATGATTTTATTTAAAAATGCAATTAAGTTTTGTATCTATTAGACAGTAAAGTGACTTAATATTTATTATTTTTAAAAAAAAGTAAGTGAATTTAAAAATTAGGAAGTGAAATTCATTGATAAAATTCATAAATAAATTTACAGGAATATAAAAGTTATTACTTAATACTAATAACATGTTTAAATTATTAAAAAAATAATATGTAGCTATATAGTGTATTATTTTCAACATTTAATATAATTATTAAATGGTATACAAAAATTCAAAGATTATATATGATTCTTTAAATACTTTCAAAACTTTATTCGTAATAAACACATTAGTATAGAGCATGGCATTTTGAGCGGTATTATTATTCTGCCTTCTTCAAAGTTTTTCGTTTACGATTTTAGATAATGTTCTAATTAACTAGGATTCACCAAGGCAACAATCATATTATACTTTACGTATATCTAATTATAAGATTAGGTATATTGATTTGAAGAAATACAGACATCGAATTATATATATATAATATTGGGATATAATTGTGAATTTATCTTTTCAATAAGTTTATATAATATGTCAATGACTTATATGTTGATCTATCTATCTATCTATCTATCTATCTATCTATCTATCTATCTATCTATCTATCTATCTATCTATCTATCTATCTATCTATCTATCTATCTATCTATCTATCTATCTATCTATCTATCTATCTATCTATCTATCTATCTATCTATCTATCTATCTATCTATCTATCTATCTATCTATCTATCTATCTATCTATCTATCTATCTGTCTATCTGTCTATCTATCTATCTATCTATCTATCTATCTATCTATCTATCTATCTATCTATCTATCTATCTATCTATCTATCTAAGTCTATATCCATCTAACTATCTATCTATCTCGCTGCGAGTCTCCATTTATTTATCTATAATTTTATCTATTTACTTGTCTAATTTTTTGAAATACAGGCAATTTTAAACATACCTGTAGCTAGAATGTAAATATATATGTGGGAAATAAAAATCTGGACCAACTAATTAGTGATGTTTCTTCATGAAATATGTATATTGGTGATCATTTATATTTTCTGCTTGTGTGTAGTCATGTATATCAGTGACTTGAGATAGCATAGATAGTTGAAGGGTGCTTGAAAGCCTGAGTTCAAATCTCCTATGTTTACTATTTACCTATCTATATATTTGTTTAATTATGTTCTTTAATCATTTTTTCTCACACAAATATAAAAGCAATTTATAATAATATAGTATAATTTGTTTTATTTACAAATATTTACAGAAGTATTTTTATTTTATTTTTATAATACAGGCCTTTGAGTTTATATATATATATATATATATATATATATATATATGTGTATATATATATATATATATATATATATATATATATGTGTGTGTGTGTGTGTGTGTAATATTATGATTCAATGTCTGTATTTTTAAAACAATATATGTAATTATATAACTTTATATTTGTAAATACAGTAACCAAATAATTAAAAATTTTTATCCACTTAGGAGCCTTTTGATTATCCCAGTAATCTGTGTCAACTAAAGCTTTGAATTGCAAACTTTTCCGCAATTCCGTGATCTTAATGTTTTCTGCTTGCCTGTTAATTAAGTCATGTTTATACTTGTATATTAGCATAGCCTCTTTTATTTTTGTCTTCTTGTTATTTTTTTCAATTTGCAAAATTTTTACACTGTTAAAATTGAAGTCAAAACCATAAATAGATGATTTATTATGGTCGTAAAAAACAGATGCTGAAATATTATCTACTATGCAATTTTGTTTCGATTTCTGAACACGTTTTAATAATAGCAAGTGTTTTTTAGTTTTTTTTTCAACATACATCTAGATTCATCTATATTAAAACGTGTTCAGAAATTGAAACAAAATTGCATAGTAGATAATAATATTTCAGCATTTGTTTTTACGACCATAATAAATCATGTATTTATGGTTTTGACTTCAATTTTAACAGTGTAAAATATTCCAAATTGAAAAAAATAACAATAAAATAAAAAATAAAAAAGGCTATGCTAATATATAAATATAAACATGACTTAATTAACAGGCAAGCAGCAATCGCTAAGATCACGAAATTGTGGGAAAGATAGCATTTCAAAGCTTTATTTGACACAGATTACTGGGATAATCGAAAGCGCTCCTAAGTGGATATTTTTTTTTAATTATTTAGTTAATGTATTTACAAATATTCAGTTATTACATTCAAAGATCAGCCTTTCAAGCTAATTGTACATCCATCTTTTGAGAGTGTTAAATAATAAATGAATACTTCACTCTACAATACAAGATATAGGATATATGCAGGAATAAAAGGAATCATCTTATTCTTATGACTCAAATTCTTTTATATGAGCAAATCTGAAGTATTATTGAGTAAAGCGTGAGAGTAGAATTCTCACTTTAAGTTACTATCTACGATGTTTTGAATTAATGATGTCGGTGAAATTGTCTAGAATTTACTATACGTCACTCTAACTGAAATTTAATTATAAGTAAATAAGCAAAAGACGCATGTGCAATAAGCTTGAAAGGCTGATTTTTGAATGTAATACAATTGTACATATGGCATCATAAAAATAAATGCTTATTTACATAAATATTCAGTTTTATATATATATATATATATTACAAATTGTCATCTGTATTTCTTCAAAATAATATACATAAATTTATACATAAATATCAAAAAATATAGTACTTAAAATTTTATAAAAATTTAACTATAACAGTCACATAGAAGCGTTTTCAACTATCATGTAGTTTTTGTCAACTAACACTTCTAAAATGTCAGCTTTCCCATAATTCCATGATGTAAACTTTCCCATAATTCTGTGATCTTAACATTTGCTGCTTACCTATCAATTAAATATTGCTTGTATTTACATATTAACTTTGCTTCTTTAATTTTTCTTTTATTATTATTTCAGTTTCCAATATTTTTATGTTGCTATAATTGAAATCAAAACCATGTATACATAATTTATTATGTTCATAAAAGACAGAAGCTGCTAAATTATCGTTAGTTTTATAATTTTGTTTTGTATTTTGAAGTCTTTTTAATAATAATGTATGTTTTTTTTGTTCTTTTTTCCAATGTACACCTCGATTCACCTATGTATACAATGTCACACCTTCATTTGCCATTGTAAATGATACAATTTTTATTTGTCAGTAAACTTTTATCTTTTGAATTGTTTATTAATTTATTTAATGTAGGTGGTGCATAAAATGCAATATCCCATATTCGTTTATAAACTTTCTTAATAAAACTTGTCTGTTGATTTGAAATATATGGTATTGATTTCCAAATTTTTTATCAGAAGAATTAGCATAGTTATTAATATTTTTTTTATTTAGAATTAAAATTTTAACAGTATAATAAACACAATCATAATTATAACCAATGTTTAACAATTCATTATTATATATTTCAATATTTTTAGTTTTATCCTATGCATATTTACAAATGTTATGATTTCTAAATAAGAAGGACATTAAACCTGACATTTTATGTGACATTGGTATTTTTGATTCACATGGAATATATCCACTTTTTCATATTGTTTTAAGAGTTTTATAGTAATCTAGTTTATCTTTGTTTCTAGTTATCTTGAGATCTAAAAATTGAACACTCAGTGAATTTTCATCTGTTTTAATCCATTTTAAGCTGTTTATATTCTTTAATTCATTAAACAAATCATTAATAGCATTTGGCTTTCCACAAACAAAAATATCATCAACATATCGATTGTATAAATTAATATCTTTCTGATAATATTATTTTTCTTAAATATTTTCTTCATATGTAGATATAACAAAATGACATATGTGGGCAACTATAGAAAGTCCCATGGGCCAACCAGTATTCATTTTATAAAATTCATGCTTAAATGTTGCATTATAATTTTTATCAATAAAATTTAATGTTGCAACAATAAATTTTATTATTTTAACATTAACATTTTTTTTAACTTAAATGCATTATTAATTATTTCAATAGAAGTCATTGTTTCAATTGATCTGTACATTTCACTGACATCAAAAATACAAATTACATCATAATTATCAATAACAACATTATTAATTTTACCAATGGAATCAATATTAATACCAAAACCAATAGTTTTCTCTAACATTTTCTCAATTAATTTTCATGTTTTATAATGAAACATACCCCAAAAAATCAATCATTAATCATAATTGTTCTTTTTCTTTATGCAATTTTATATTTGAAAATATTTTAGGAGAGATTGTCACCGATGGATAAATCCTATAATAAGTACAATTATCAATTACATTACATTTAGCTTTTTTTTAAATGTTATTAACAAATTAAACACATAAGCATTCAATATTTATTTTATTAACCTTTAGAAAATTAAGAATATTCATTTCACTAATAACTTTCTATTCATAATCAGATTTTAGTAACAAACATATCCTTATACCTTTGTCTTTTTTATACAGACAGTATTTTTTTCAAATGCAAATTTTTTAAACTTAGAAATTTGTACATTCCATTTAGTATTTATTGCATATTTAAAAGTAGTTCTTTTTTCTTTTTTTAACTAAATCATTGTCAACCTTTGAATCACATATAATTACTCCCAAGGAACTTTCAACAGCAGACCTAAAATATTGAAATTTATTTAATTGAATTGGTAAACATTAGATATAATTTTGATTGTATTTATTATACTGTTAAAAATGTTAATTCTAAATATAAAAAAAAATTAATAACAATGCTAATTCTTCTGATAAAAATTTTTGGAAATCAATTCCATATATTTCAAATCAACAGGCAAGTTTCATTAAGGAAATTTATAAAGGTATATGTGATATTGCATTTTATGTACCACCTACATTAAGTAAATTAATAAACAATTCAAAAGATAAAACTTTATTGACAAATAAAGATTGTATCATTTACAAATGGACATGTAGGTGTGGCAGTGGATATATAAGTGAATCGAGGTGTACATTGGAAAAAAGTTCAAAAGAACATACATTATTATTAAAAAGAGTTCAAAATACAAAACAAAATTATAAAAATAATGATAATTTATTAGTTTATGTCTTTTATGATCATAATAAATTATATACAAATGGTTTTGATTTCAATTATAGCAACATAAAAATATTGGAAACTGAAAAAAATAATAATAAAAGAAAAATGATTAAAGAAGCAATATTAATATATAAATACAAGCAAGATTTAATTAATAGGAAATCATCAAATGTTAAGATCACAGAATTATGGGAAAGCTGACATCATGGAATTATGGAAAAGCTGACATTTTAAAAGTTTTAGTTGATAAAAAGTACAAGATAGTTGAAAACGCTTCTAAGTGATGATTATAGTTATATATTGATAGACTTTTAAGGACTGTATATATATATAATACAGTATTTAAAAGCTTATAAAAATATATGTATAACTGTCACTTAGGAGCGCTTTCAACCAACTTGTGGCTTTGTCAACTATTATGTTTAAAATGTCAGCTTTCCCATAAGTCTATGATGTCAACTTTCCCATAATTCTGTGATCTTAATGTTTGCTAATGCCCATTAACCAAATGTTGCTTGTATTTACATATCAACATCGCCTCTTTAATTTTCTTTTTATTATTATTTCTTTCAATTTCCAATATTTTACATTGTTATAATTAAAATCGAAACCATATATACATGATTTATTATGGTCATAAAAGACAGAATCTGATAAATTATCATTATTTTTAAAATTTTGTTTTGTATTTTGAACTCTTTTAAATAACAATAAGTGTTCCTTTGTTCTTTTTTCCAACGTGCACCTCGATTCACCTATATATCCACAGCCACACCCACATGTCCATTTGTAAATGATACAATTTTTATTTGTAAATAAAGTTTTATCATTTGAATTGTTTATTAATTTATTTAATGTAGGTGGTTATTTACAAATAAAAATTGTATCATTTACAAATGGACATGTGGGTGTGGCCATGGATATATAGGTGAATCAAGGTGCACATTGGAAAAAAGAACAAAGGAACACTTATTGTTATTTAAAAGGGTTCAAAATACAAAAAAAAATTAAAAATAATGATAATTTATCAGCTTCTGTCTTTTATGACCATAATAAATCATGTATATATGGTTTCAATTTTAATTATAACAATGTAAAAATATTGGAAATTGAAAGAAATAATAATAAAAGGAAAATTAAAGAGGCGATGTTGATATGTAAATACAAGCAACATTTGGTTAATAGGCAAGCAGCAAACATTAAGATCACAGAATTATGGGAAAGTTGAGATCATAGAATTATGGGAAAGCTGACATTTTAAATGTGATAGTTGACAAAGCCACAAGTTGGTTGAAAGCGCTCCTAAGTGACAGTTATCCATATATTATTTATAAGCTTTTAAATACTATACTTTTAAATATTTATTTATAAATTTGCATATATTATTTTGAAGAAATACAGACATCGATTTATAATATTATATATATATATATATATATATATTTATATATATATATATATATATATATATATATATATTATATATATATATATATATATATATATATATATATATATATATACAGCTAACCTTATATGTTTGACATTTAAATGTAATTATATAGTATTTGAACACATACTTTCAGGCTCCCTTCAGTTATTGAATCCTTCTCACACAACAAATCCAGACATGTGAAAAACATAATCTACAATATACATATTTCATCCTAAACCAGCATACATCAGTTAGTCCAAATCATCATCACCTACACTTATAAATTATATACACTCTGTTTATATTAAGATAACTAATCTTCATACTTGAATGTATAAGCTACAATCGACTCCATTATCAAACTTTACAGCCTTTTATACCATTGAAAAATCTTTGCTTAATCTGTTGTATTAAAATGCGCAGAAAATCGAAGGGTAGGATGCAAACTGAAATTGTAATATTTAAATACTGGTATGTTTTATGTCCCTGGAGGTTAGATGTAGTTATAGTGATTTAAGCACATGCTTTTCAGCTTCCATCAACTATTTAGTCTATCTCATATAATTGATACACATATTCATAGTTATAAGGTATATGATCTCCAATATACATCTTTCATGCTGATACAGCACATATCTGTTTGTCCAAATCCTCATCTCTGACACATAATAAGTATATGTGTTATAAGTGTAAGATATAGTGATCTGGACAAACTAATGAGTGCTAGTTCAGCATGACATATGTATATTGGAGAGCTTTTATTTTTTTACATGTGTGTGTGTGTGTGTGTGGTTATGTATAACAATTGTATGAAATTGATTGAATAACTGAATGTAATTTGACAGTCTTGGTTAAAACTCCCTATAATTATATCTAAATGCCAGATATATAAAGTATACCTGTATTTAAATATTACAAATACAGTATGTATCCAGTACATCCCTCTTCTGTGTATTTAAATAGATAAAGCCCTATACATGAGAGTTCAGAATAACTGAAGATCAAATGGACATGACAATAGTATACAGATCATCAAGGAATTTCTGTAGTTTATCATCATATTTTCAATGGTATGAAAAACTATAGAATAGGTGGTGGAGAAGATAGTAGCCTGACTATTAAATACTGAAGATTTGTTATCATTTGATAAACCAAGTACGTATTATTAATGTGTGTGGTAGATGATGATCTTGATAAACTGATGTGTAACAGTTTCACATGAAATATGCATATTGGAGATCATTGATATCGTATATTGTAAATGAGTAATGGTATGCAGACCTTTGTATGATAATGGTTTGTAATATAATTTATGTACAACCAAAAGTCCATAAAAATTAATAATGAATCAATAACAAATATAAAAAAATAATATCCTATGTTTATGTACTCTTTACATTTTAAACTTATTATAATTATTATTTATATTACTTATCAGAAAAGCTCTTGAATAATAAATGAATTTTTTTTAAATGTTTTATTACATTATGTAGATAGAATAGATAATGGTCGACTTTGTACAAATATGAATAGTGTAAAAAGTTGCGACCATTATTTTTGATTAATTTTACATATATTATTTATATATTTACTATAGATCAGTAAATGGATTGTAAACATAAAAACATATCGAATAGTTGCACTTTTATAAATGAACACAATATTTTACATTATTATAACTATATTGACCTTACAATAACACTCATTGTTCATTTATCTTGCTTACTTGGAAATGTACTGCTAATAATCTCAATAATTGTGCATCCCAAATTACGAACTGTTTCTTATATGTACATTGCAAATCTATCATTGGCAGATATTTTATCAACAGGATTATCTTCTCCTCATTATTTTTATAATATAATTTTTAATTGGGATGTGGATTTTGGCTGCGGTATTGCCTTTCAATTTTTCTTTGTTGGATTATGTATAGGATTACTAACATCAGTCCAAATCGCCTTGAATCGCTACGTTCTTATGTGTAAGTCATCATTTCTATATAAAAAAATATATACCTTCCAAAATGTAATTTTAATGATAGTGACAAGTTGGATCTTTGTCAGTGTATATTCATTATTTATTCAATATTCGGGATTTTTTTCTATTAAATTCAATTACGTATTAGAAGAATGTTTCTTTATTATTGATTCAAATGGGATTATATTGGTAATATGTACAACATTTATTTATCACTTATCTTGTTTTCCTACAATTACCTATTGTTATTACAATATGTTTAAACTTATACGAAAATCTCAGAAAAATTTGGAAAATATGAAATCGACTGATTCATTGCAACGCAGATTTGCGGAGAATGTTAGGGTAACTATGGCTATGTTCATGATATTTATTATTCTATTGATTTCTTTTATTCCGGCAGCTTTTATATTCATTTTATCTAATATAATTTATATTCCTGATGGTTTTGTTAGAATTGGAATACTGTTTACATTTTGTCACTCAACTGCTAATCCTATAGTATGTGCCTTAAGTAATACAAAAATTAGAAAAGCATTTTTAAATATAGTTACCTTCAACTGCGTTAATACCGGTAATATTTAAAATAAATTTGAAGTATATTTGGATGATTTGATCTAAAGAGAAACGTGAGAGTGTGTGCCAAAGAAATATGATGATTTAAAAGTAATAATTTATATAATAAGCACTTTCTTTTTTTTTAAACCAAATATATATGATTACTTATATTTTAGCAGCGTAGCCATTTATCAACTCTTAACTTAAGAAAATAATTCTTTGATACACACACACACACACACATATATATATATATATATATATTGTGGATACTGATATAAAAGATTTTACCAAAACACGACTACACAAATGGACATTAGCATATATATTTATCTGAATACTCACCGAACAATATTTGTTATTTTATTGAACTAGGCTTCACTACACAATAAACAAAAGCGTATATTTATACTCCAGTATTAACTATGCATATATTTCATTGGTTTTATTCTTATTAATAAATAGTTTTAATCTATAGTATAAAATGCATTGGTTTGTTTACATTCTTTTTCATTACTTAGCAATAGCACTTTTTAAAAATCTTATATACTTTTTCAGTGTGTTAGGTAGGTGAAAATATTATAAAATACATAATAAAATAAATTACAATTAGGATTAATTTGCTACAAGAATATTTGAGCTTTTATATAAACTGGCAAAATGTCAAACAACTATGCACATTTTGTTAATATATATATATATATATATATATATATATATATATATATATATATATATATATATATATATATATATATATATATATATATATATATATATATATATATATACCAAAATAATAAAAAATAAAGATTAATAGCCTATATAAATCATTCAAAAAAGTGTCTATGCTGACATCAGAATTAGCATATTCATCCCATGTGCCCTATGGTGCACAATATGTAAATTCTTATACAACAATAACACAAGAAGAGACCAGAACACTTAAAATGTATTAGAAGAAACATATCAAACACCCAAAAGATTAACAAATTAATATCTTTAATTGACACCTGGTCTCAATGGCAGTTACCTTCAAGCCTTTAATGAAGCAATCCCTCATGATTAAAAAATACAAAATGATAAACAAAAGCCAATAAGTGTCACTTGCCACCTTTGCAATATCACAGATTCAAAACGAGTGTAGTGAAATTGCAAACTTTTTGCCTCTTTACATAACATTATTTGTAATATTAATCTAATACTATGTATAAAAAATATATGATGTAACCTTTTATTATTTTGTCGAATAAATTCCTTTGAAAAATAATAATAATAATAATAATAATAATAATAGTAGTAGTAGTAGTAGTAGTAGTAGTAGTAGTAGTAGTAGTAGTAGTAGTAGTAGTAGTAGTAGTAGTAGTAGTAGTAGTAGTAGTAGTAGTAGTAGTAGTAGTAGTAATAATAATTCAATTCAATTCATTTATTTACCGTACAAAACTACAGCATAAAGCCAATTACAGTATTGCACCATAACAAATATATAAATACATAAATGAGTTTAAATGACAAATTATTAATATAATTATGTGCCATATTTCAATAAGAGATAATTAATACATTTAAAAATCTAAAGTAAAATTAAATATCAGCATATAAACAATTATTATTAAAACATTAATAATAACAAATAAATAAAAGGGATAAATATAAAGCACATAACAAAATAATAATAATAATAAAACAATTTAACATATATATATATATATAAACAAAATCAAGTTAAACCAATCAAATATGACATTTAAATTTAATAACATTACAAAATTGATTATAATCTAAATTGAAGTAATTATTATTACTACAAATCTGATTATATAAATATGGCAGTCTAAATAAAGGAGAAAATCTAAGAACATTGGAATGACAAGTTTTAATGTAACAAACAGAAGCAGACCGAGTATCATGCACATGAGATCTAATTACAACAGTAGAAATTGTGTCAGGTAAAAGAACTATTTTATTAACAAGTTTATAAAGATATTTAAGATCTCTATATTGTCTTCTAGAAGAAAGATGAACAACAGTTTTATTTCCCAAAGAAACATATTTAAAAAACTTATTACTCACTGATTGTAACAAGTTACATCCCTGTTTAGAGCTAGGATTCCAAATGACTGAACAATATTCAATGATGGGAAGAACCAATGATAAAAATAATTTAAATTTTGTATCACCACTGAAATGATGACCAAACCTTAGAATAGTACCTATAATTTTTAAAGCTTTACCAATAATCATTTCCAAATGAGGAAGAAAGGATCCATTAATAGAAAATATAACTCCCAAATCTTTTTGGGATTCAACAGAAATAATTTTGTGACAATTAATAAAATAAGAAAAATGCAAAACTTCAGATTTTATAGAATACGAGACTAAGGAACATTTACTGAAATTAACAATCATATTATTTAAATCACACCAAGCACTAAAATTATCTATATCCTTTTGAAGAAGAGTGCAATCAAACACAGATGTGATTCTTCTAAAGATTTTACAGTCATCTGCATAGCACAAAAGATAAGAAGATTTTAAGCAATCCTTAAGGTCATTCATATAAATGTTAAAAAGCATAGGTGCTAAAATACTACCCTGAGGAACTCCAAAATTACATTTAAACTTAGATGAAATAGTATTATTAAATTTAATATATGCAGTACGACCATGAAGAAAGGATTGAAACCAATAAACAAGCTTAGTAGAAAAACCCATTTGATATAATTTGTGAAGAAGAATACTGTGGTCTACTTTATCAAAAGCTTTTGATAAATCAAAATAAACAACATCAAGTCTCTGCTGGTCCTCAATTGCATGAGCTATATGATCATAAATTGTTAGCAAATTAGTTTCTACGGATCTATTAGGTATAAAACCATGCTGTGAAGAAGAAATGTGTTTACTAACATCTAAAATAATTTTATTATAAACACACCTCTCAAAAATTCTAGCAATAGTATGTAAAACAGAAATAGGTCTATAGTTATTAAGATAATCACGTGAACCATTCTTAAAAATTGGGACCATTTTGGCACACTTAAGCACATTAGGAAAAACACAAGAATTCAGTGATAAATTAAAAATAAATGCAAGAGGAACTGCAATAAATTCAGCTAGCCCTTTGTAAATAAATGAAGGAATATTATCATTTCCCAAACTAGAATGAATTTTAAGTCGCTTAATAGCCATAACAACATCATCCTTAGAAATATGGTCAATCATACAATGAACAGTTGAAGAATTACAAAATAATGCAATATTTGAAGATATTGCATCATGTGATGAATATACATCAGCAAAATGTTTTGAAAAGTCATTTGCACTTAAAGTGAAACCATGAGTAGCTTGAACCTTTTTTCTACCCAAACCAGACTTTTTAATGAAATCCCAAAATTCTTTAGGGTTAGATGAAATATTAACCTCAATTTTTCTAATATAATTCTTCAAATCTCTTTTATAAACATGCTTCACCAATCTTCTGAAATTAATAAAATTATTACAAAAAAAGATATTCTGTGTTTTAAAATAAAGTCTACGATGATAAGACTTCCTTTTAATAATTTTAATAAGATCGCATGAAAACCAATGAGGAAAACCCTTATAAAAAAGTCGCTTATTGGGAATATACAAATCAATAAAACCATTAAGAATCTTTAAAAACTCATCCAAGCAATGATTTACATCATTAAAAGAATACAAAAAATTCCAATTAACTTTAGAAAAGTTTCTACAAAAATCAAAATAATTACCCTTCCCATAATCCTTTCTTGAAATATTAGAAAAATTAATCTTTGAGTGACAAACGTTAATATAAAACTCAAAAGGTGGATGATGAGCATCAATAGGAAAATTAACAGAGACAACTTGAAAATTACTAACTACTGTTGAATTACATAAAATATAATCCAAAGTACGATGAGAGGAATTAACAAATGGGTTATATTGCTTAAGTCCTAAAAATTTACAGAACTTTAACATTCTAGAAGCCTTAGAAGACAAAAGAGAAAAGTGTGTAGCAATTCTACCCTGATATAAATCCGGAATATTTAAATCACCAGTAATAATAATATTATCATAGCCAATCAGAAAATCTTCAAGTGATGTCAAAAAATAATCAAACTCCAACAATGACAAAGTGGGTTTGAGATAAACATTACCTAAAATAAATTTAAAATTGTGATTTAAAGTAATTTCACACCATGTAGATTCACAAAAAGAAGAAGAAAAAGAAAGTTCTTTATAAAAAACATCTTTATGAAGAGCAATCAGAGTACCACCACCTCGAGAAATATTATCCATAGATCTGTCAGTTCGCAAAATACTGAATCTATCATCAAGAAAAGAACAATCAGGAAATTGTTGATTCAACCAAGTTTCTGTAAGTAAAATAAGATCAAAATGTTCTGTTTCAAAAAATTGTTTAATTTGAACACATTTAGTCCTCATACCTCTGACATTCATGTAAAAACAAGAAAGGCCTACCATGTTACCCACAAAGATAATGGAAACAACACAAATAAAACCAAAAAGAGAAAAAAAAAACTGATAAAGAAAAAATAAATAAATAAAAATAAATAAATAAAATAAAATAGATAGTAAAACAAAATAAATTCTCTTAAAACCTTAGAGAACTAGCCAGAGATCCATAAAAAAAAGAAATGGAAGCACCGCAAGGCCATAAATTAGGGGATATTATTTCATTATGTTTATGTGCAGAAACAGAAACATAAAAGCAAGAAGACTTAAAATTATTCATATTAACTTTATGACAAACAATGCTAGTTTGTAAATTATTTTCAAGAAATACTGTAATATCTTTTGAACTGAGATTTACTGGCATGTTAGAAAGAAAATATCTATTATATGTTATATTAGTATTAGAATAAACATCAGCAAAATTAGATTTATTAAATCCATCAGATATATTAGTTTTATTAGTCCTTGAAAAATCATTTTTACTAGAAGATAAAGAGAAGTATCCAGAATGATTTATCCAATAGTTACTATTTGAATGAAAGTCAAGTGAATGTGATCTATAAGCTGGAATGAATTTGGGAGCAAAATCTGGATAATTAAGAATTTTATGTCTAATAGACTTAGAATAAACATTACCAAAATTAGATTTATTAAATCCATCAGATATATTAATTTTTTTAGTTCTTGAAAAATCATTTTTATTAGAAGATAAAGAAGAGTATCCAGAATGATTTATCCGATAGTTACTATTTGAATGAAAGTCAAGTGAATGTGAACTATAAGCTGGAATGAATTTGGGAGCAATATCTGGATAATTAAGAATTTTATGTCTAACAGACTTAGAATAAACATTAGCAAAATTAGATTTATTAAATCCATCAGAAATATTAATTTTTTTAGTTCTAGAAAAGTCATTTTTACTAGAAGATAAAGAAGAGTATCCAGAATGATTCATCCGATAGTTACTATTTGAATGAAAGTTAAGTGAATGTGATCTATAAGCTGGAGTAAATTTGGGAGCAGTATCTGGATAATTAAGAATTTTATGACTAATAGACTTTAGGGAAGATACATTAACAGGAAGACCTCCATTATATCTTTTATCCATAAAAGAAGCACTCTGTAAATTATGAGGTGGAATGACTTTAGAAACTGCAGCTGGATAATTTAGTTTTTTAGATTTCACAGACTTTAAAGAAGATAAAGTAACAGGAAAACTTCCATTATCTCTTTTCCCCACAAAAAAAAAATTTGGTGATTTAGATTTACCATGAGAAAAAAAACCAGAATCAGAAAAGCAATCACTAATGGAATTTACCTCAAGCCAGGATGAGTTATAAAAACATCTACTTTTAAATTTGGAATGAGGCAAATTCATAAATACATTATTATTATTATTATTATTATTATTATTATTATTATTATAATTAATTTCATCACTAACTAAATTAACTTCAGGAACACAATCATCCAATTTGATATTTTCACCAAGATCTTCAGGGCAATAGGCTGAAGAATGATCCCTAGCAATGGAAGAACTAAAAATTTGATCAGGATATTCAGAAGATGACAAAATGCATAATAATAATAATAATAATAATAATAATAATAATAATAATAATAATAATAATAATAATAATAATAATAATAATAATAATAATAATAATAATAATAATAATAATAATAATAATAATAATAATAATAATAATAATAATAATAATAATAATAATAATAATAATAATAATAATAATAATAATAATAATAATAATAATAATAATAATAATAATAATAATAATAATAATAATAATAATAATAATAATAATAATAATAATAATAATAATAATAATAATAATAATAATAATTTCATTTATTAAACATATAATCTTCTTGTGATAAAAAATCATGCATGGAGCTTAAAAAAAACATGTGCAAATAAAATAAAAAAAAACATTAATATATAATAAAATAATTAAGTAGAAATAAAAAGTTTTTCTTTATCAGCAATTATAATCCAGTCCATAATGAATTTTTTCAAAGATTTAACTTGATAGATCACTAATATTAAATCCAATGTTCCTTATAAAAAATATTGTAAAATTTTGGACCAAGGCAACATTTCTGATATCTACAATGGGTTTTAAAGTATACTGGTTTAAATAATAAATCAAAATCACTTGATCTAGTCACAGTTATTGATGAGGATTTACTTTTATTCATTCCCCTGTGTTTAATATAATAACATAAAATATTCACTATAAATAATTGATTAATAGTAAAAACTCCAGCACACTTATATAATTCAAATCTTGACAAATCCACAGGTTTAAACAAAATAATACTTAATGTAAAATTTGTAGTGTTTGCAAAGACTTCAAATAATATGCTGCAGTGCCACCCCATAATGATATATCATAATAAAGTCAGATTTAAAAATAATGTTTTTTTATATAATTAGCAGGGCAGATTTATGAAAACAATATCCTAATCAATACAAAAGAAAATTAAGTTTTCTTAATTTTAATTGAAGCCAAAAAAAATATGCTTATTCCAATGTAAATATTTATCGAAAACCAAGCTAAGGTAAGAAACTGTTGAAGTCATTGCAATTTCCTGACAATAGGCGTCATTCACATAAGGATGCAATTGGATTAAGAAGTCTTTGCTGGAATATGTTTAAGAAAGTATATTATTTAATTACACTTATTAATATTTAGCAGTAATCTAATATTGTTCATCCATTGTAAACTATATGAAACTGCTGAAGTAACCAAAGCACTATTATCTGCAAAACAAAACATGTTAGAATGAAGAGAAGGATTAAGCAGATCGTTAATATAAACAGTAAATAACAATGGACCCAGGAAAGAATGTGAGAAACTCCATATCTGATTATTTTAGACTACTCAAAAAACTAGTAGTTTTAACAAATTGGCTTCTAATACTTAAATAAGATTTAAATCATTGAAGCATAGTACTCCTTATGCCACAATAGTGTAACATAATTATTAATATATCATGTGGAACACCGCCAAATGCTTTCCACAAATCTAAATAATTGCCTATAGTTATGTAACCTTTTTCTAAAAAATTCAGTGATGACTGAAACATATTCAGATAAAGCCAGTTCTGAGATCTTCCTGGAAACAACCCAATTGATTATTTGAAAATAAATTATATTTTTGAAAACAAAAAAACAATTCTGTTTTTACACAAACATCTAAAATTTGAGACAATGTTAAAAAAATAGAAATTGGGATGTAGTTGTCCAATCATTTCCTATCTCCACTCTTAAAAATAAGTGTAACAACAGCAAATTTTAAACAATCTGGAAATACACCTGAATCAATAGAAGAATTACATAAAAAAGATAAAATTGGTAAAAAAAATGGAAACATTGTCAATTAATATGTTTACAAGAATACAATTCATACCAACACATTTCTTATGTCTTATTTCATAAAGAAAATCTAAAATTTAACATTCTTCAATCTCTTTAAAAGCAAAATAATTCATGGTAGATTTCTCACATTGAAAAACATGAGCGTTGTAATTATTTTAAAAATTATTCATTAACAATTGTACACTGTGTACAAAAATATTGATTGAAATGATCAGCTATTAGTTTTGAATTATTTAAAACATCAATAAATATTTCATTAATCTTCAATCTAGAAAGTTGTGGAAATCCTTCCCTAAAAATAATTTTTATAACAACAGTCCAAAAGTTGCTTACTTTAGTTGATTTTAAAGAATTAATTTGAGTAGAATAGAAAACAATTTAGCTTTGACTATATCTTTCCTTATTTCTTTATCAAGAACCTTTAGCTGAATTTAATTTCTTCATTAGCAGGAAACCTTTTGAAAAGCTTGTACAATTTATTCTTTTTGTTAACTTGTGATATTAACTCATTTGTAATCCAATCATTTCACTTCAAATATTTCTTCTTAATAAATTTTTATAAAAGAACAATAATCTATAAACCTTTTCATGTTATCAACAAATAATGAAAATGCACAATTTACATCATTCAACTCAAAGATTATATTCCAATCATATTTAGTAGTTAATGAATGCAAATGATCATGAGATAAAGTTTAAAACATTTTTCACTATAATAATTTTTTTTTAAAAAAAATACCAACCACACTTCTGTGATCTGTAAGACACCAATCCACAAAATATGTTTTCAAAAGAATATTTTCAGGACATCTAGCAAAGACATGGTCAATAAGTAAAGATGATAAAGATGTAACATGTGTAGGATAAAATAAACATCGAATAAATCCAAATAGTGACAGCTTATTTAAATAATATTGAGCGACAATAGAAATATCATCAGAAATATCAATGTTCAAGTCACCAACAAGAATAATGAATTTATAATTTAATCTAGTAAGAAAATCCCAAAGTTTATCACAAAATATTTCAACTGTATAACTGCAAGACCTATACAGATCAACAACTGCTTATTTGTTTGAACCTAAATTGAAATTTAACACAATACACTCAGAATAATCAAACACTGCATCAATAGAAGTCACATACAGCAATGATTTATAATAAACTAAAACTCCATCTGACCTATTATTAATTCTAGAATTAATAATTGATGTATATTCTTCTAACTCATACAGTCCTTTTTCACATTCCTTAATCCAGATCTCAGACAAAATTATAAATTAACAACTCAATAAAATGTTTCCTAACACTAGAAATATGTATATGCAAAATCTTAAACGTATCAATAGCCAAATTATCTTTTTATATAATTTTTTTTTTTAAAAAAATCCATGTCATAAATTAGACAAATCAGATTCGGGACTAATCCTAATAGTGCTATCATCTGTATCTTTTCTCAACCAAATTTTCCCAAACTTTTGTCCAAACAAATCTATACTTACTTTCTTTAGTTATTGTATGAATTTTCCAAAATAATTTCATATTTTCAGGAAACAAATCTTCATTTATATATATATATGTTTTTCAATTGTAGAAATAAAAAAAAAAAAACATCAACTAGATATAATTTATTTCTCTTACATCCTGACAAGAATAAATATCTTACCATTTTATTAACAAAATTAATTTTATTACAGGCCTAAAACTATCTCCATATTTTAATCTATAAATAGAATTAATTAATATTTTAGTTATATTTTCTACAATATTAAATAAATTTTCACCATTGGCATATTCAACACCAATAATTTCAATATTGTTTTCTAATGTTTGCTGCTTTAATATATATATATATATATATATATATATATATATATATATATATATATATATATATATATATATATATATATATATATATATATATATATATATATATATATATATATATATATATATATATATATATATATATTGCATATCAAAAAATATTGTTCTTTTAGTTTTTCTTGCATTTCATTAAATTTTCTAATCAATATTTTATTGAAGTTCTAAAGTAAATTTAGCAAAAGAGTGAGCTAGGGAATCAATATTATTCTGTAAAACAGGCAGCATATCAAGGTTTCTCTCCATCAGCTGAAGTAATTCAAAACTAGAATTGTTATCTAAATAATTAGATAAAAAAATCAGAACTAGATCCATTATTTAAACTCATGTTTAAATTAGTTCATGCTCTACAATTTTTACACCTCAATAAAGATTTATTTGTAGATTACATATTTTTAAATGTCTTTACACTTACTGTACTACATTTAAAATGAACAATCCCATTACAACCCAGTCAAGTTATAAAATTTTCACCAAAAGAAAGAGGTAAATGACAAAAATTACATTTATCCATAATAATAAAATGTAAAGTTTGAAAAATAAACAAAAAAATTAAACTAATTAAAATTTCAACAGAGATTAAAAATTAAGATAATTAAGAATCTAAAAATAAAGATAAAAGAAAACCAGAAAGAGTAAAAGTAATTAAAAATTCCAACAAAGATATAATCTAAGATAAATGGGAAAAAATAGAAAACAGGTTAAAATTAGAAAGGATAAAAATGACTACCTTAAAAATAAGTTAAAAAAAATCAATAAATAAAAATTAAAATATAACATTATTAGAAAATAAAATATATTCAAAACAACATCAATAAAATATTCAAACTCTACTTAAAATACCATCACTAACAGGAAGAAAAAACAGCCAAATAAGAATTATAGAATACAAAAATCAGAGAGACAAATAACACATGTTAACTCTACAAAGACAGTATCAAATAATAATAATAATAATAATAATAATAATAATAATAATAATAATAATAATAATAATAATAATAATAATAATAATAATAATAATAATAATAATAATAATAATAATAATAATAATAATAATAATAATAATAATAATAATAGTTGTAGTAGTAGTACTAATAATAAGAACAAGAAAAAAATGATTAAAATAAGTTGTAAATGCATGATTAGCTTAATGCATACAATTTTGAAAAAAAATATGAAAATGTAAAATATTAATGTTCTGAATCTTGCAGAGGTTTTAGTTGGATAGTAAATAAATTCAAAACAAATAAAAATCTTCCACCATTCTTTTTAAAAATATATAGTCAATACATATCATTCATTAATCAATAAATCTTCACCATAATCTTTTTAAAAACTTTTATTTTCATCATATATATTTAAAATCCTTTCATATTCTTCATATTCCAACGTTTCGATTGTTTTTAATTACAATCATTTTCAAGGCACTACAAAATACACAGAAATAATTGAATAAACAAAAACACAAATACATCTTATAACTCTATATAAATACCAGAAATTGTATTATAATAATTTAAAAATAAATAATCATACATATTATACTATTAAATAATACATTTACATTCTATTATTTTATCCAATTTTTTTAAAATAACTCCTATTACAAATCAATTACTATAAACAATAATAAAAATAACCAATAAAACAATTTTAAAACATACCTATAAACTTCTATTTTATTTATATCACATTATATTTTATATTTTACCAATGCCATTTTACCAATTCCATTCCTAATAAATACCTTAAATCATTTAAATATACCCTTATTTAAATACTTACATAGTACTTTTAAACAATTGTTTAATACATTCCTTTTAACACCTCTATATACCATTTATTTTATTTAACACTGGATTTAATTTTTTTATATAATTACATTCTTTAATTATTCTTTCTTTATAATTCCTAACCTTTTCTATCATTTTAATACTAAAATTCCTATGGCTATATTTTTCTCTATGAATAAAAACACTAGAATTCTTATCTTTTAAATGTTGTTTAAATCTAGTTCTTAATGTATTCTTAGTTGTTCCCACATATGATACATTATTTCCTTCTTTTTTACAATTTTCACAGACAATAATATATATCCCATTCATTTTATCTAGTTCACACTTTATACCATTATTATTTATTAAATTCCCCAAACTACATTTTTTCTTATATACAGGTTTAACTAATAAATCAATCTTTCATTTATATTTTAAATTAATATTTTTCATAATTTTTTTAATTTCTTTAAAAACCTCTTTTGATACATTATAACTATTATAAATTACTTTATTATCTATATTATGACTAATATTTTTATTATAATTATTTTTTCCTATTATATAATGATTATTACAATTTTTCCTTATTATTTTACTAATATTTTTCTTATTAAATAAATTATAAATATTTTTTTCCGGATATTCATTCTTTAAAAATTCTATTTTAATTTTATTTAATTCATTATTCAAACTTATATTATTGGAACACAAATTAACTGCTCTATTAATTCTATTATTTATAATATTAATCTTATGTTCGTATTCAAAATCTGAATACCAATTACTAAGCAACCCATGAAAAGTATTTTTTCTAAATACTACTGTGTCAATTTTTGTAAATCCATTATCATAATATTTTTTTATATTTACATCCATATAATTAATCATATTATTTATTGGTTATTTTTATTATTGTTTATAGTAATTGATTTGTAATTGGAGTTATTTTAAAAAAATTGGATAAAATAATAGAATGTAAATGTATTATTTAATAGTATAATATGTATGATTATTTATTTTTAAATTATTATAATACAATTTCTGGTATTTATATAGAGTTATAAGATGTATTTGTGTTTTTGTTTATTCAATTATTTCTGTGTATTTTGTAGTGCCTTGAAAATGATTGTAATTAAAAACAATCGAAACGTTGGAATATGAAGAATATGAAAGGATTTTAAATATATATGATGAAAATAAAAGTTTTTAAAAAGATTATGGTGAAGATTTATTGATTAATGAATGATAAATAAATTCAACAAATATGTTTTTCCAAATGCTGGAAAAATAATTTTAAAAGGTACATATGCATTAACTGTTTTTTTTTATAAAGACATCATCCATGAACACACAAAACAATGTTAATAAATGAATACTCTTTTTTGTGAATCATCAAACATGCAATTGGCTGTACAATTATTGAAACTTTTCACATAAATATGCTAGTTTACGATTATATCCAAGGTAGATAATTATTTAAATATTGCAATTAATTACAGAATCTTATTTTCCAATTTAAGCAAGTTTACCCAACAAGATATTAAATATAGCAGCTTGTTCATAAACATGTATTTCTAAATTGTATAGACTTTGTAGATAAATATCTAATATAGTACTTTGCTGCACATTCCATTTTTTTATAATTAAGCAAATTTCTGAACAAAACATTGAAATATATATTCGAGTTTAATCAAAATAATTTGGTGCTGATAATATTGCAATGTTTCATTATGACTATATATATATATATATTAACGTTTTTGGTTTATTTTAAAGTTTTTTTTTTTTAATTTTCAATGTTCACCTCTTTTTCTTTTCCCCGCACTTTTTTTCCATAGTATAACCTTTGGCTATTTAATGTGACGTTACAACTCAATGTTTGATTTATAGCAATATAGTTTTTAAATATTGTTTTTTTTTTAAATTATAATACCGATTCAGTATATAGCGTTGATAGACCGGACTGATATTTTTAAAATAGCATTTATTATTTTTCTAATGATCGCTATATTTTAACGTGTTTTTGTAAATATTGCAATGTTTGATTATGACTATATATATATAAATTAGCGTTTTTGGTTTACTAATCATTCATCCGTTAATACAATAAATGCATTGTATAATAGTAATGTTTATCAAACTTTGGAGCATTGATCTGTAAACTAGTTTACTAATACTATAAACATAGAATTTTATTTCTCAAAACATTTATTAAACTAATTAATATGGATGATATATTACAAATATGGATAATGAACAATTATAATATTAGGTGAGTTATGGAACTAACATTATTGAGTTAAACAGGGTTAGGTATTTAGTGGTTAAGTTCTTTGTTAACTTTATTAGAGAGTCTGATATAGCTTCCATGTCTCTTGAAAAATGAATGTTGTGGCAAGAGTTTTGTCTCTTTGTTTAATTTTCTCTATGCTCTGAATAAATAATGAGTTTTGATCTGGCTTGGGATGTTGGTAAAAAAATGAATACTTTTCATTTTGACCTCTTTGAGTCCATAAATTTACTTACCGAACTTTTTTTTTTTTTTTTTTAGTCAAGACGATAAATAACGGAGTAATTATTGATGATAATGAAATACCATTAGTATCCAAGATGATGTTTTTTTTTACTCCTAAATAATTAGTCCCTTTAAATAAAATTATTCAAAACAAACCTTTTAATATGGTAGCAAAATATTTTAAAAGTTTCTAAAAATTATTATTATCTTAATGGTTTATAAAAGAATGTTTAAACTATTATAGTTATATTAAGATAAACTCCCAGTAATTTTTTTTTCAAAAAAAATACAAAATTTAATTAGTTTGTGACGAACATATGACATAAGCACTTTAAGTGAAATAGAATAAAATATGTTTGATACCTGTGACACGTTAGTTTTGTGGAATAATGCTTTATTCATTAGTAAACAATTACTTAACATTTTGCTTTCCAAATTCTTTTTTCAATATCACTGATTTAGATTTTCGATTGAATGGGGAGAGAGAAAACTTAGCATAGTGATAGTTTTTTACGTATTCGTTTTATTTAAATATATAAATAAATAACTTATTTTTTTAAAAAAATGTACTTTTACTTGAATTATTAAAGTTTTAAAATTCTTCTAATAATTCTTATAATTATCGAGGAGAGACAAAAAATATAATTAATTAATGTGTGGCAAAATTTATAACTTACTATCACCAATCATTTTGATTTACAGTAAACATTCTTTCTGCTTATTTTTTGAACAATCAAATTTACATTTAAGCAGTATCTATTGTGTGATTGTAAAAAGAAATAACAACTTAAATATTTACTAGACAATCAGTCAAACAAATGGTATGTTACGAATTGTCAAACATACAAACTAATTAATAAATTATATTGTTAAAATATTATAAAAATATAAATAATATATAAAAATATTATACTGATAAACAAATTTAGAGGTTCACCAATATTTTATTTATTTTTTTAACTACAGGATATTATTTTAGAATAATATTGAATATTGTAAAATAAAGAAATATTCTCATTAAGAAGTAAAATAATAAATTATTAGCATATGCACATTCACACACATCTAAAAATTATCACATATCTTTTAAACTAATTAATTTAAATCTTTTTGTTAAATAACACTAAAAAAATACCTACTTTTTAAATCAACCAATTTAATTTAATTTTTAATCTCAATTTTAATAATAGGATTTTAACAATTGGATTGATTGTTGTTAAAAACTAGTTTAAGTAAAATATTTTATTACAAATATGACAACTACATATAAACCTCTAACACTAAAATTAAATTTAACTAGTCTAATGGTTTATTCAGCCACAAAACTAGATATACATAATTGTGTTATCTGTTCTTGTTGTCTAGTATTAAGCTTTTTAGCTACACTTTTGTATTTAAATCATTATAATCTATTTTAATCATAAGCTTAAAGTACTTAAAAACAAAAATGTAACATACAATAATATTTATTCATCACAGAAATACTTTAATTAATTTCCTATTTTGATTTGCATGTGCTTATTTAATCTTAATACATATGATTAGCAAAGATAGTTTAACTTAATTACAATTCCCTCATATTTTTTCCCCATTTTTATGAAATATGTGAAATATATAAATATCAGCTTTCTTATCAAAGTGAAAAATTACAAAATCGACATGTGTTTCCGGTTGGTAATAGATGATTCCATTTTGAAAGTTGAGTTGATAATGATTATGAATATAATCGAAAATATTTTTTTATCAGTTTTTATTTATTATATATTATAAATTGTTTACCGTTGTTTAGAATATATTAAGTTTTGTTATTGTGTTATTAATATTGGCGGGCATTTTATTTTGTTATATATATATATATATATATATATATATATATATATATATATATATATATATATATATATATATATATATATATATATATATATATATATATATATATATATATATATACTATAGTGACAGTCAGTCTTAAATGAGCAAAAGATAGCTGCAAGAATAGTTGCAGCCTGAATATATATATATATATATATATATATATATATATATATATATATATATATATATATATATATATATATATATATATATATATCATCATTCATCATCATTATCAACCATTATCAATCCACTGCAGGATGAAGGTCTCTCCAAGTTTAATCCATCTTCTCCGTCTTTAGCTTCTCTTCTCCATCACCCCTACACATTTTCTTATTTCATCCATCCAACTTACATGTGGTCTCCTTCTGGGTCTTTTACAATTCTTGGAATCCAGTTTAAAATTTCAATTGTCCATCTATTATCATCTCTTCTAGCAATATGTCCAGCCCAACTCCATTTCAATCTTTTAATTTTTTCAATGAGGTCAGTAACACCTGTTTGTTCTCTTACCCATACATTGCGTTTTTGATCTCTTCTTGTTACTCCCAACATATATCTCTCCATACTTCTTTGAGTGGTCTGAAGTCTCTGTAGGTTGGTCTGTGCAAGTATATTTTCTCTTCTTTGCGCACATAATATATTTTATATTGAAAAAGAAGATAAATTGTAGTGATACATTTTAAAAGTACAATCATATACATTTAAAGTGAAATGCATATTATTTTTTCTGTTTTACAAATGTGTCATTATCGATATGGAGGAGGGGATATAAAATTATACTGGGAAATTTAAATGTAAAAAACTCAGCAACTAAATATGTTTTATTTTTAAATTATCAAGTTTTGATGTATATTTTTGATTTCGGATTACGTGTTGAAAATAAATTTATGTACAAAGGTTTTAAAACAATGTTAACCTTGTTACAACATGTAATCTTTACAAAATTTTAGTTTTTTTTTTTTTTTTTTGTTAAAATATGGTTTTAATAACCTGCAGGCAAGCCAGTGACTCCTTTCTTTTGTGATAATATTTTTTTTTTTAAAAAAAACTGTAAACGCACATGAATAGTCATTCAGCTTGACACCTGCAGAATAAAAATAATAATTAAAACATGGGATAGAAAAGTGAATCACTAATGGTCTAAAAAGGAAATTATTAAACAGATTTAAAAAAAAATATATAGGAAAAGTTTTGATAGAACAAAATAGTTTAATTAAACTAATTAAAAATTGAAAAAAGCAATAGTTGGTAGAGGGTACCCTGTAATTGGGCAGATGTATATGTGTTGATCACGTGATAGAGGGCATACGGAATTCAGTTGAGTTGAAGGCAGCTGGTTCAATGCATGCAGTTAAAACCAATTCACTTATTTTCGATTGATGAGTGATTCAAGCATTCATTCATGCAGAGATTGCTCTTTTGACTTTATTTGAATTTACTTAGCTCGTTGATTTGCTTTTCAAAGAGTGTGTAATTGACAGTAAAAATTTAAAGTCATCTCAAGCTGTAATCATGTTCAACCTGAAGAAATAAAAAATGCAAATAGAAATATAGAAAGGAATTGGAAAATGTGACTAGAAACTTTTGCTGAAAGGAATAGATTTGATGGAAAGATAAGACAAGTTATTTAAAGAATTAATATAATAATTCCAATGAGACATACAATCTTAATGTGAATTCATTTGAAATAGAAATCAAAGACACAGCACAAAAATGGAAAGAATGAATTCAAGACTGAGTAATATTGCCCCAGCAAACATGGAGTAGAGGACCAACTTCGGTGCAGTCACACTACTCAAGACCTATGTAGTCACCAAGTTATGTGACTCTCTGTCCATTCGAAAATGTAGCTATCTAAAAACTATTATGCCTGCCATCAATAGAAGAGACCCGTTCAGATGCCAGCTCATGATGTAAGTATCTCCTTCAAAATCCCTCAGTCTGGAAAAAACAAATCCTTTGGGAAGTAAACCCATTTATACTTCTAAATATAATTATTTTTTTTCTTTTATTTAAATATTTCTTATGAATGATTTGTTTTTCTTTTTATTGTTATAGCTATACTCAGATAGTGAGAAATTATGTAATATTTTATATGTATTTGATCAATGATTTTTTATTATTATTAATTCTATACATGATTCAATAGATTTTATTACCAAAATGAATTTTAGTATATTACGATTGTTTTAGATTGAAGATTTAAGGGAGATAGATTACTCATAAAGTTAGATACACAAGTGGTAATCATTAGCGTTTTTTTTCCTACTTTAGTATTTTTTTATTATAAAAATATACGCTACATGCAGTATTAGTGTATACTTAATAAATTTTATTTGTTTTAAGAGTGTATCGTATAAAAGAATGGACAATTAAATCCACCTTCCCATATAGTTGAATGGCGATGGTATGTGTGCATTCATTTATAAATAATAACTTTTTAATCTGCCACATGCAGGATTCAATACATTATCACTTACCACAAATTCATTTCAATTTAGTATAAATTTATTTCATCTGCTAAATGCAGGATAGTGCAGGATAATAATAATAATAGTAAAAAATAAGGCAATAAATAAGGAGATTAGTTCCTTGCTTGGATAATCTGCTACATGCAGGATCGATTGAGGAACTCTCTTATTTAAATATAAATTTCGGTTGAATAATGATACCAAATAATAATGAAATCTTTATTAGATTAAGAGAAGAGACAGAGTTGTTTAATGAAACACGTGCCTACCATGGAATTATATATATATATATATATATATATATATATATATATATATATATATATATATATATATATATATATATATATATATATATATATATATATATATATATATATAAAATAGAATGAGAAGGTGAAACCCATACCATCCTATCCCATTGAGTAAATATTTAAGATTATAAATTGGGGGTTTTAATTAAAATTTCATGGTGTGTTTCATATTTATATATTTCTGCTGTTATTTCATTTATATGTAATATTATAATAAAATTAAAGGTAAAATAATTGTGGAGATAGAATATTAAAATTTTAACATTGTGCTGTGTAATTGGTAAATGTTTTATCATTTATTCTCCTTTATTAGTTAAGCAACAAACGACTTTCCCGAGATAAAGAGTAAATGATCTAGTCTGGGATTAATCTCTTTGAAGACCAAGCGTAATTCTTTAGGTAACCATCTTTCTTTTGATTTCTTATGTAAATCGTCCATATCACTATTGATTTATTAAGTCCAAAAAGGGAATAACCTTTATCTATATTATGCAGTCATATCCCTCTTGGGAGGGAGCAATATTTTTTCAGAGGGGTGCATAAAGGTCTTGGAGAACCATATCTTTCAAGGGTATAATTGTAAAAATTTCCTTTATTGATGCAAATCAAAAAAATAATAAATGATGGTATCTAACTGAAATAGCTGCAATCATTGCTCGGTTGCATAACACACATTTCATGCTCAATGCATATATACGGTGCATAAGTGAAGGATGGCCCGGTACAGTAAAATGGCGACCAACATGTTTTAGGCACGATATATTCAGTATGCACAAAAGCTAATAGAGGGTGACACAGACGCGTAACACAATTAAATAAGAAAAGATACTGATAGAAGTGTAGGCAGGTAGAGAGATATAAATGGAGCATAAAGAGAGATACACATGTACTAGATATATAGGTGGTAGACATATTAGAATTGAGTTAAGTGTGAATGTACTGAGATTGAATAAAAAAGAAATAAACAGAATGTTTTGGTAGAAATAAATAGAATACGTTGTTAGCATTGAGATTTAATAACAAATAAATAAATAAAAAAAAAGTACTTTGTAAGAAATAAAGAGGATAATTTGTTAGTGTTGATATATAGTAAAGAGTGAAATAGATAAATATAATCATTTGTTAGTGTCAAGATTTAATAAAAAAGAAATAAATAAACAAAATAATTTGTTAGAAATAAAGAGAATACTCTGTTAATGTTGAGATATACTAAAGTGTGAAATAGATAAATAGAATACTTTGTTAGTATTGAGATTGAATAAAGAAGAAATAAATAAACAAAATACTTTGGTAGAAATAAATAGAAAACTTTGTTAGTGTATAGATATGGTAAAGAAAAAATTATAAATAGTATTTATACATGAAGACAATATCATTTACAAAAAAAAAAAAATGGATGAGCAAAAATTAAATTAAATAGAACCTGAAAAGGAAGAAAAGTTAATGAACATAATGCTAGAATTTATGAGAGAAGTGAGAGAAGAGTTAGCCAAGATACCACAGCAAAAGAGGAAATGGATAAGGAATCAAAAATAACAAACCAGAAGGTCAAAATAAAATATGATGATCTTAATCAAAGTAGTAGTATCAGGATGGAAGCAATAGAAATGAGACAACACTTAATAGGTATAGAATGTGAGAAGGCCATGTATAAACAAATTGACCAAAAAGCAGAATACATATAAAAGTGCTGCAGTAATAAAGTGAATAAACTAGAAAAGAAGGTCATGGTGAATAATGCCAAAGTAATAAAAATAAACCACACAGTAAAGCATATAGAACAACAGAACATGATATCAAGTAGCAGCAGCAACAAACATGAACAAGAATCTACTTATGTAGAATCAGATACTCAGATAAAGCAATGTGAGATAGAGAGGAAAGGAGTCAGTGATATAATAAATTTAGTAACAACAGATAAAATACATAAAAGTAAAGCAGGTATAGATTTTAGAAAGTCAATGAAGGGAGATATGAGTTATACAAATGCACGAAACATTAACCAATTTATAAAGATAAGAGTGTTTGATGGGAAGACAAGTGAGGCTCCCAAAGAAAATCTTAATAGTTTAAAAATTATTTTAAAATAAATAGGATGGATGATACTAGCCAATTAACCATAGCTTACAGCCACCTCCAAGGGAATGCTCGTGTATGGTGGGAGTCATTGTTTCACCACCCATGCATGTACAAAGAATATAAAAAAGCTCTGCTGCGAAACTTTTGGAGTGACAAAAGACAAAAGATTGTGTTATACCAATTATAATGCAAGAAAAATATAAAATGGGTGGAAGTGAGAGTTACTCCAAGTTATTCAGAAGAAAAATGGCCAAGCTCCAGACTTTATAAGCCTGTCACATATCTGAGGGCCATATCGTGAAAATAATCCAGCACAATTTACCATTCAGTATTGAACAAATGCTTCTAATGGCAAATATGAACTCGATAGAACAAGTAGCAGAATTATTAAATGTAATCAATACAACCCAACAAAACAAAACTATGGATAAGGCCAGAGAAAACATAGGTATATCATCCATAATCTGGAATGGTAGAGTTTAAAGACAAGTGCATTGGCATAGAAAGGCTAGGCATAGCAGTTGAACTCCCAAAACATATGTTAAGCATACAGAAAGCAATGGTGGTGACAATGGACATTAATACGGAAAAGGAAAGGGGTACAGGCATTCATCACCTAGACCAGGATCAAGTAAGAATTAGGATATCAATGTAGGCAATCATTTATATATATATATATATATATATATATATATATATATTGAAACCTTTATTTGAATCTATTGATTCAAATCACTGGCCTCTTAGGCAGAGAAGAACATACTCGGAGAGTATGCATGCCCAAACGATATCTATAAAATAAATAACTAGCATTACATTTCCAGGACATAACTTCTTCTTGGCTGTTGAGTTCAACACCAAGTTCAAAGCACCTTTTTTTGTTTGTGTATAAACATGGGTGCCAGCTATCTATTCAAGGATGAATAAATAACGCACTTTGAGCAATGGCCACTAACCCAACGCCTAAATCCACAACTAGCTCAGCTGTTTGTAATCACTAATAGATTATACATAATTAGTGTTTAAAAGACTTGATAAAGATTGTAAAAGGAGTTTATAAAAGGAATTGTAAAAGAATTGATAAAAAGAATTGACCTACAAATAAAGTTTAATTTTAAGGATAATTTATTAACTAACATTTATTTACTAAATTTAAACATTTTATAATTCTATTAAACACACGCATATTTTAAATTAACATTTCTAAATAGTTTAAATATTCCTATAGATTTAATAACAGAACACTCTAATTTAACTAATAAATATAGATATAATGATCATGCACATATTAACTCATGCACACACATAATAATGATAATAAAGGACTACATAGCATTTGAAATTTAATCACACACATAGCAATAGTTCATTTATGTATGATATCAAGTTCATATAATTAGACTCTTGGAGGATTTGCATGAATTAATGAAATGCAATGGCTATTACAGTATAACGAAAATAAGCAAATGTTTTACCTAGGCTTTTTTGAATGTTGACGTAGCATTTTGTTCTTTGGAAGCTGCTTTCGGTGAGGATATTTCCATTATAAATGCTTACTAGCCGGCTGGGACATTTCCTTGCTGAGTTTCCTGATTTTCATGATTATTGCTATTGGAGACAAATATATACTGACGGAGATTTTCTAAGATGTTAAGCTGACTTTATTTCACGGACATCTGGGCTGGAGGTTAACGTGCAAAAATTTTCTTTAAATTGTGTTGTTTAAATTATTGTAAGAAAATATAAAATATAATTAATAATTAAAAAAAAAATGTAAAAAAAATACCTTAACTAAAAAAAAAAAAAAAAAAAAAAAAAAAAAAAAAAAAAGAAACAGCTGCAATGGCAGGAATTTTCAACTGTCCATTTTTGACTTACGCTTTGGAAAATGAGGTACGAGATATGGGGATTCTCCCCTGAAAAGTGACTTACGACTTGCTCTGGTTGTTGCCAGTGCGCATTTTTTAAAAGAGGAATGATCCTGGCCAATCCTTTATGGGTGCTAGAATTTATCCAGTTGAGAGCTTCAAACTTAATCCTTATCTAACTTATTTCAATACTACCTTCATCCCTTTAGATTCAAACCCTTATACGCTCCTAATATAACTTAGATTGACTTTATTTATATTATTTTAACCTTTCAATGTTATTTTTAACTACATATGAACATTACTTTAAATATTTAGTTTTACACTAATCTTATAATATTATCTTTAAACTGTCATGGACATCAATTTACATATTTATTTATATTACGATATTACTTTTAACCCATTACTTTAACTTATATATTAACGTGTGTGTACTCAGAAAAAACTATTTTGCTTTATTATGATTCATTCATTATTATTTTACTAGAGATTTTTTTTTATTTTTATCTTGATTATTTTAAACAATTTATTTACATACTTTTCTTAACTTATGGTATTCAAAACAAACTTTTATTTTAACATGCGTATATTCAAAAAACTATTTTATTTTACTACAAATATTTTATTTATTTTCTACAGATATATTATACTTTTTTATTTAACTTGTTTTTATTTTATGTATTTCCCTTATTTTATTCATTTATTTAATTCTACAAATATTATTTCTAAATCCTTAATTTGACCCATTTATTTAACTTGATTTTTTATTTATTTGAACTGTTTATTTACGAACATTTCCTTAATTAATATGTGCATGTAGAAATTTTTTTATTTTATTTTGCAAAGCCTCCATTATTATTATCTGACAAAACAATCCATCGTTTTAAATAGCAAAATTCTAATTCAGGGTTTTCACCTACGTCAAAATAATTATATTAGACTCATAGTTCATTTCCAGTCCTTTTTGTTCATTTCCTTTACTATTCCGCCCGATTACTAACTTTTAAGCTATGTCAGTTGGTTCCTTCTTTCTTTCTACTAATTTTATAATATAAATCATACTCCATATTCTCACTTCTATTTCTTGATTAAAATCCATTTTATCTCTTTCTCTTTCCATTTTTTCTGCCTTATAAATTAGAAAACTTTTAAGCTTTACAGACCTCTGTATTTTTCCTAATCATTAATATTTTTTCCTATGCTTCCTCTTTGTTTTAAATCTATGTCTACAGCAAATGCGAACATTTACTTTAACCTTTTTAAATTTTTGTAAAAACTTTTCTACACTATCTACTACCTTGAACTTATGTTTTTCTTCTATTTTTTAATCTACATTTGTGTCTACTTTATTTATCACAACGCTATCTGATTCTAATTCAATTTCTACCTCTTTCGTGACCTCAACTTCCTGACTTTCTTTAATTAAATCTAACTCTATAACTTCTTGGTTCTTCTCTACCTTTACCATTATCTCACATCTTATTTCTCTTACTTCTGCTCTGAGTTCTTTAATTTTTGTTTTAACCTGACTAATTTCTACCTTCAATTCTGCTTTGAGTTCTTCTTTAAGCTCTTGATGGCTTTGCTCAAAGTTCTGACACAATTTTTGTTGACTTTGATTAATTTCTTGACGCATATATTTTAGCAATTTTGCTTTGAACTCTTGCATCATATTCATCATCATTTTAATCATCATTCGTGTCTCAGATACTTCTTCATTCTCTTTTTCCACTAACTGGGGATTTTTAAAATATATTGGGCTTTCTTTCGGATCCATTTTCAAAAATTTCAATTTCAAAGTACTAGCACTTATGTTAAACTAAATTTGCTATACAATTTATTTATTTATATTTCTTACTAAGATGGAAACTCACGTTAATTCCAGTCTTTTGTGCTTTTCACTACCTGCTCTTAATGCTTTAACTCTGCCCATAACACCCAATTGACTCTGATTTGATAGCATAAATGTCAAAATCTCTTTTCATTTCGAAAGAAAAAAAAATTTCGGTCAAATTTTTTTTTTTAAAAATTAAACACTTTCACATATGTAATTTAACTTTTTAGATTTTTATTTTCAACAAGAACAAAGTGTTTCTTTACTATTGTTTCTTAGGTTCAGCCCCAAGTTGGGTCTAGCCATTTGAAACCTTTGTTCGAATCTATTGATTCGAATCACCGGCCTCTTAGGCATAGAAGAACATACTCGGAGAGTATGCATGCCCAAACAATAGCTATAAAATATATAACTAGCATTACATTTCCAGGACAAAACTTCTTCTCGGCTGTTGAGTTCAACACCAAGTTCAAAGCACCTTTTTTGTTTGTGTATAAACACGGGTGCCAGCTATCTATTCAAGGATGAATAAATAATGCTCTTTGAGCAATGGCCACTAACCCAACGCCTAAATCCATGACTAGCTCAGCTGTTTGTAATCACTAATAGATTATACATAATTAGTGTTTAAAACACTTGATAAAGAATTGTAAAAGGAGTTTATAAAAGGAATTGTAAAAGAATTGATAAAAAAGAATTGACTGACAAATAAAGTTTAATTTTACAAATAATTTATTAACTAACATTTATTTACTAAATTTAAACATTTTATAATTCTATTAAATACACGCATATTTTAAATTAACATTTCTAAATAGTTTAAATATTCCTATAGATTTAATAACAGAACACTCTAATTTAACTAATAAACATAGATATAATGATCAAGTACATATTAAATCATGCACACACATAATAATGATAATAAAGGACTACATAGCATTTGAAATTTAATCACACACATATCAATAGTTCATTTATGTATGATATCGAGTTCATATAATTAGACTCTTGGAGGATTTGCATGAATTAATGAAATGCAATGGCTATTACATTATAACGAAAATAAGAAAATGTTTTACCTAGGCTTTTTTGAATGTTGACAAAGAATTTTGTTCTTTGGAGGCTGCTTTCGGTGAGGATATTTCCATTATAAATGCTTACCAGCCGGCTGGGACGTCTCCTTGCTGAGTTTCCTGATTTTCACGATTATTGCTATCGGAGACAAATAGATACTGACAGAGATTTTCTAAGATGTTAAGCTGACATTATTTCATGGGAAGATCTGCTGTTTTCTCGGACATATGGGCTGGAGGTGAACGTGCATTCCAAAATATTCCCAGCACTGCATTTTGTTTCTTAACTGACTCAATTAATTTCTGAACTGCACTCTCTCAATAACTTTGTGAACTGATTTGTCTCAACTGATTGTCTGATAAAATATTCAGTATTTATACCAATGAAGTGTTTTCTTTTCAATATCCTCTGGCAAATATCTGTTGTCGAATTGATAATCATTTGATAAACGTGTTTTGAAAGATTGCTTAATTAGTAATAGCCATGCAAAAATGTATTGTTTTATATTAATTAATATCCAATAGCCATTGCCATGTTTTTTAATGATAATCTTCTTTAACTTTCACATACATTTTATATATTTACAAATGTACATATATACACACATATATTTTTAATACAATTTACTATTTAGTTTTAACATTATTTTTTTCTTTAATTAAAATTGAATGAAAAGAGATTTGTATGTTTTAACTTTTTCAAATTATATTTTTACGAATACTAATAAAAACTCTTTACTTCCTTTTACAACCCTTAGTTTCATTTCTCAAACCTAGACTCCCCCTCCCCCCCTTTTTGATTAATCGATTGTATTTTTTTTTATTCCAAAAACTAACACTAGAAAACAATTTAATTCCTATGTTTTTCTAAAACAAACTGCAATAAACTCTTCAACATTTAATTTTATGTTTTTGTTTTATGAAAGATTACTTTAATAATAATTTTAGATAAAATTATATGTGCCTATATCAATATAGGTACAATATATAGTACGTAACTGAAGTGTCACTTAGTTTCAAGAGGTAATCAAGTTTATCTTAGCTTAACCTTTTGTTTACAATTTTGGATTTAAAACAATAATGATGATAAAAATGGAAATTAAAGTAGTTAATTATTAAAATATGATACTCTAAATATTTTAATAATGTCAGTTGGTTTGATAAGGGATGTTAAGTAATAATTTTTACATAATCAAATGTTAAAAAATAATTGTGAATTGATAAATAGTATTAAATGCATTCTAAAATAACTATTGTATAATCCATTTTAATATATAAAGAATAATAATTAGATATTATAAATTAGTTGGAATAATTAAGTAATAAATTTAAAAAAAAATGATATGTAAGTTTTATTAAAATAAAAAGAAAATTTATTATTAGTTTTGTAGTTTAACATTCCAGTTATACAAAAATATTTAGATTAAATATTCATTACCATTGTATTGTTGAAATTTTAAAAATAGTTTTAAACAATTAATCCAAGGCCAGACACATGTGAGAATGTGCATGCATTGACATGGAAACATAAAAAAAGTAATTTAATTCCAATATTGTTTAAAATAAATAAATAAACAAATGTGTGGTTAAAATTATTTCAATGAAATATTTATGGGTTTAATAAAGAGTATAACTTTAAATTGTATATTTATTACTATTATATTGTATAAAATATCATAAAAAAATTTTGCATAATATTTGTTAATAATAAAATTTTGACTTTGCAGCTGAAGGTCACATGTTATAGGAAAATTATATTGATTATGTCAGTAGATTGATTTCACAGATGGTTTGTCAGAATATTAAAATTTAATAAAAAATAGTTTTATTGGTTTTTAAATGAATTGTTGGTGGATGAAAAATTGTGAGGTAAAATGGAGATCTAGGTGTCATTCTGACGCTGATCTTATTTTGATTCAACTGGGTTGGATGTTAAAATTTTGTTAATAAAAAATAATTTTATAAAACTTTATATTTTCTAAAAAGGTAAAAGTATATTTAAAATAATTATAAAAAATTGTCTTGTAATGAAGAAGAACTAAAAGAAAGGTTATCTTTTTTTTTAACAATTTTTCATTACAATTGAGGCATTAAAATTATGGTAAAATGTTTGTAGAAAATACACATATCATATTTCGTTTACTTTTGATCTATTCATTTTTCTTTATTTAGAAGTAAAAGTTAAATTATTAAGTATTGTTATGGCTAAAGACTTTATTGCACTAAACAATAGTATATCTCCTATCAAATTAAAAATACACATGAAGAAGAAATTAAAAAAAAACAACATTCAAACATTTCAAAATATTAAAATGGAAATGCATTAGTATCTTTATAAATTAGAAATTACATTAAATTTAATACTTTATTACTTAATAGATGATATATACATTTAAATATGCTTTTAACAGAATAATGTTTCTGTGGACAATATGTATTTTAAAATACTAATGCTCGTTTATGCTAGTAGTATGAAAAGAATTTGTTTGAAAGCAAAACTTTAAAAGAATTTAAAAATATTATTAATGAACTTGTCTCTATCAAATGCATAATGTTTGGTTATAGTTGTCAGTACTTATAAGTAACTTTATGACCATTGATCTTAGCACATAAACCAAGGAGCATCTTTAATTATAAACAGTCTACTCTTATTTTTAAAAAAATTAATAAAAGGAAATTTGTTTTAAAAAAAAAATTACATTTTTAAATATTAAGAAATGTTTTTTTTTTTTTTTTTAAAAAAAGAGCTCTACTTTTTTTTTTTAAATGTGTTTATCTAAAGAACAACAGTGAAAGTTAACCAAAAATATATATTATAATTATTCTGTGTTTGAACCTAGAATTATAAATATAAAAAAAATGTACTCAGCTGAAGAATTTATTTTTTCAATGCCGGCTTATTATACTTATACTTAATCTTATTATTTAATTTTTTTTTAAAATTGTTTTAGAAAAAAATATTATTAATGAACTATTGAACATTTTCATTTAGAAATGATTGCCATGTGTATAAATGTATTAATTGAAGCTTCGAATTCAGATAGATATCTTAACCTGGATAAATTGTCTACACATTATGAAATGGAAAAATCATCACGGAGCCGAAGTATGAACTTGAATTAATGTATGATTATTTTTTTTATATGGTCGGCTTTATTGGTTTTAAAAAAAGAAACCATAAAAAATATTTATGCTATTAAATTGTTATGTAACACTTTTTGCATAAATATACAGGTAGACTAGGGTTATAATTTTAAAACGAAAAAGGTTTATTTGAATGAGCAAATGTTTCTTGCCATTCTTAAGTAGATTTAGTTTATTTATCAAGAATTACACTAGCTAGTTTCTATTTAATAATTATATTATAGAGATTTAAATATCACATTCTTATTTTCATATAAATGGGATGTTTTACTCAATTTTATTTTAAATTTAATAGAGAAATTTATCAGAGAATATCCATTCATTTATTTTATGAATGTTATATTAAGAATAATTAAAAATATTTTATATTCATCGAGAAGTAAATATTCTTGCATTTAATTTACAATTTTAAAAGTCCATTAGTTACTATATTTTTAGCATTTAATATTTTTTTATGTGTGCATTGTGCCTTGCCTAGAATTTTATTTGCATTTAAGTTTAAGTATTTTCTACAGTAGTCACTTGACACATAGTTTGCTTTGTTGTTTCGAACATTGGATATACGTTTTTGTATTTTATAAATTTCTTAGAAATAACTTAGTCAGTTTAAGTGAAGTATATATCTTGCTGTTAGCTAGTATTTGTTAGCCTCAAATGTTAGGCTTAGTTTAAAATTTTTGAATATGCCTTATGGAGTAGAGAAATTCATCCATCCTTATTGTATTGTATTTCCCAGATTTAATAGTGCTTGTTCCTAAAAAGAGGGTATTATATTGTATTTTTCAGTGATGATGATAACATTTATAAGCATTGGAAATCCCATGAGAGAATTGTGCTTTTCTGCTGGGTGTTTTTGTTCCCAGATGTACTATAGATGAATTCCAGTCATCTTCATTTCTGCTTCGAAGTTAGGTATTTTTGGAAGCCACCATATTCTTTTCCAGCTCTAAGGAGCCTAGTATTTTTATATTTTTTTTGCCTATCATTCATGATGACTTCATGATAATTCCACCACAGTAGGTGATGTTGCATTTGTTTTAGATTTGTGATGACAAAATATGCTTGTTTAAGGAAATGTACTTCTTCAGGTAATTGTAGCTAATTAAAGGCTCATAGGAATATCAATGTTTGAATTGTGTTGCTACGATAGTTTTATCACACACAAGCTAACCAACAATAAGTTATATTTATTTTAAAGTATATTAAATATGCATATGGTATAAGTGGAAATTCACACATAATAATTTAAAATTTCCATCCAGAATTTCGTCGCTGGATTTGTAAGTCTGTTACATCATTATCTTTAAAACATTGAGGGAATAATTTTATGTGGACTACAGTTATTCTAAAAAAGTATAACTGATCTCTGATGAATGATTGTCCCATACACTTAAGTTAGTTTAATTTTAGTATTAGCTTAATCTGATATAAATATATATATCTAGCTGTGATATTAGTAATATCCATGAAACTAGTGATGATATTTTTAAAAAGTATTGTTGAATATACATACTCCAACTTAGCATTTGTTAAGTTGAGGAGTATAAAATTAAGCTTAGGGTTTTCAATATAAACATAGTTATGTGTGTTATTCTGATTAGTATATGACACAATAATGTTATTAATTAGTCTAATAAAAAGAATTGTAGTGTGCTTATTAATTACATATGGTAATTAAAGTTTAAAATATTCATTTTTGATAAAAATGTAATTATTAAAGGAAAGTAACAGCGAATAACCTTGGTCTGTTATTAAGTGTATTCGTATAAATTAAATAAAACTGTTAGATCCCAAATAATTATATAAAATCTTAGAGCGGTATTGGCACTGCTTGTATTCTACTACATTTATAAACATTTCTTCTCATTATTAATAAACCAAATTAATATTATTTCAAACGTTTTGTTTGATTGTTTTACTTTTATATGAAAATATATTATTGTCTTGGGTTCCAAGTTCACAAAGTCTTAATGAATCTTCAATTCAGACATTTACAAGTATATTCTAAGTTAATTAAATATAGTTGATATTGTCTTAAAACTTAAAAGGCTATGCTAAAGTAAATGATTCTCATATTGAATCACAAATACAGATAATTGCATTATAGCATATACATAATTAAATACTTAATTAAAAGTTTATTTTTAAAATTATCAGTATATCTTTTCAGAATAATGATTATGCAATATCAGATTAACAATATTAGTACTTCAGAAGAATATTTTAATTAATATTATTTTAAAAGCTGCACATTATATTTTCTTATATTTATTGCACATCATCTATCATCATATTAAATCTTATATATTTAAAGAATTCTAATCCATTTGCATTTGAGGTCTTTAGTGTTTGTCTGTGAATATGGAAAGGCATTAAAAGTACCCTTAATCTCTGCTTAAGTAATATCTTAGATAATAGGGCATTATTAGTTTGAATTCAAAATGATTCATTAAATTTTACGAATTAATATTTGTTTTATTTGTTATTTTAAGATTGAACATATTATAATTATTTTCTGGTCAGCTAAGATGTCACTTATTTATTTATTAATCACAGTGATTCTTTATTAGGCAACTTAACTTAAACTTTAATTTTATATAAGAGTGTTAGTTTTAAAATCCCTGAGGTTATTTACTCTTATTATTTTAATTACATCCATATCGGCCTTTCAAGCCAAATTGTGCAAACGCTTTTGCGAGTGTTCTGTAAGATAATCTTTTAAAGTAAAGAATCATAGGTCTTATTCACAGAGTATATGATTTATTGGTAAGACTAATATGGTAAGCATTGATTAGTCATTTAGATAATCTTTTGTATGGTTCATTAAAATATCAATAAGCTGTAGTGGTTATAGTTCATCAATATTGGATTTGACCTTTATTTGATTATACATCTCTGGTTCATCATCTCTTTTCTTTAAATTTATTGTAACCCCACTGAGATGAGTCGTTTAGAGTCTCTCATTTATATTACATTTTATATCATTTCAATTCTATTCCATTTCTTTTCATGTCATTTTTCATATCTTTTTATCATCTCAGCCATTTAAACATTCGTTAAAAGTTTCTTCTATCATCTCATTTCATTTCTTTCTCCTTTATTCCATCTTCTTCTTATACCTCTCTTTCATATCTTTCCATCATCTCACTTCTTCTCTCTCTTCATTACATATATCATTTCTATTACTTTTTCCCATTTCTCTTCCTTCTCAATTCTTTTCTTTTTCATAATTTATTCTTATCATTATTATTACCTCTATTTCATTATTAATTCTTAATTCTTTCTCTTTCTTTCTCCACTCTATCATTTCATTATTAGCATTATTTATTTTTCTTCCCCCTCTCTCATTTCTTTATTAGCATTATCTCTTAATCTCTCTTTTCTCTTTTTCACACACCCCTCTTATTTTAGTAGGTTATATTTTACCTCCATTTTATAATTTTCTCCCTTTATTCTCTTTCTCTTTTATCTCTTTTCCTTTTTTTCTTTTCTCACTTTCTCTATCTCTTATTTTAAAAAGTTACAATATATATATATATATATATATATATATATATATATATATATATATATATATATATATATATATATATATATATATATATATATATATATATATATATATATATATATATGCTGCAGAAAGGAGTTTGCTATTAACTGAAAGGAGACCCTTTGATTCCTCTTGGAGGCCTTAAAGGAACCGAGCAGGGCAAATTCCTAATGTCCACTCCATACGTTCTTGTCGTTGCAGCTGTTATTACTATATGTTTATTCATATAGTATACGAACATGGATGGGCTGCTCACCAACACGCATTAGCCAGCGTGGTGAGTTTATTGGCTTTTTACCTCTGAGTTTAAGATCAAGAAACACCATGGTCTTTCTTCTCAGTGCCTGATAAGGCAGAATGAATGTTTGTGTAAATGATAAAGATTTTCCCAATTATACAATTATGACAGACAAAAATAAAGCATGGCCCTTAATCCCAGGAGGCTGTAAAGTCACCAACCAAGGCAGGGTTGGTGGCCGAAGGCGGAGGGTGCTAAGAATATCCTGGAGGGGACCCAGGCTGCCATTTGATGATGACTTTTATTTAGGTACTTACAACTGCAGATCACTTTCAAGTGAAGGAAGATTGCAAGAATTGAGAAGAACTCTCTTATATTAAATGGGATATTATTGGACTTTGTGAAGTTAGAGAAGGTGAAGAGACAATTGATTTAAAAGTGGACATATGCTCTATTATAAAGGCACAAATATTGGAAATACAAGTGGAGTAGGATTCATTATAAATAAAAAGTGGAAGAACATATTGTGGAGATTGATGGTGTATCAGACAGAGTGGCAAGATTAGTTATACAACTTAATAGCAGATATCAAATGCAGATAATTCAGGTTTATGCCCCAACAAGTTCTCACAGTGATGAAGTAGTAGAAGTTTTTATATGGATGTACAAAAGGCTTTTGATCAGAGTAAACAACATTTTAAAATTGTTATGGGAGATTTTAATGCTAGAATTGGTAAACAAATGAAAGATGAAAATGTTGTAGGTAATTTTGGTTATGGTAATAGAAATGAGAGAGGACATAGACTTGTGGAGTTTGCAGAGAAGGAAAAACTTTATATTATGAATTCTTTTTTTGAGAAAAATGTTAGAAGGAAATGGACATGGAAGCATCCAAATGAAGGTACAGCAGAATTGGATTATATTTTGACTAACAGGAAATACATATTTCAAGATTGTAATGTTCTTAATAAATTTAACACAGGAAGTGATCATCGATTAGTAAGGGGTAAGATACATGTTAATGTAAAACTGAGAGACAAAATTATTAAGAAAAACTATATTTACAGTTGATATTCCTAATCTTCAGAAACATTCTAATGAATTTAAATTAGAACTTACAAATCGGTTTCAAGTATTAGTAGATTTTGAACATGATTCAGATTTGAATGAAATTAATATGAAAATAACTGATACACTTTTAAAAACTGCAACAAAGATAGCTGGTAGAAAAAAGCAGCAATTGACTAATAAAATTTCTACTGAGACTAGAGAACTTATGAAGAAAAGAAGGAATATGAAGATATGCAAGAATGATGCATTAAAAAGAATTGAATATCTCGAATTTTGTAAAATGGTGCGAAAGAGTTGAAAATGATATAAGAAAGTATAACTGTGAACTAGCAAGAAAAGCGTAGAAGAAATAAAAGTCTTAAGAATGTAAAACAACATTTTGGTATTGGTAGGAAATTTATATCTGCAATAAGGAAAAAAGATGGAATTATTACTAAAAGAGGGATGACATTATGAAATTGGTAGAATTTTATCAAGAATTATATAGTAATAAAGAACAAGTACCTCCTATATCTATTACATCTTCCGAATTGCCCAGAATTTTAAATGAAGAAGTGAGAAATGCAATTAAATGTATGAAAAAAGGAAAGGCTCCAGGTAATGATGGAATTATAATTGATATATTAAAAGAAGCAGGTGAAGAAACAGAAAAAATATTAGCAAAGTTATATACCAAATGTCTAAATGATAAAGATGTACCGGATGATTGGAAGAATGCAGTAATAATAGAAATATTTAAAAAAGGTGATAAAGAAGATATTAGAAATTACAGACCTATCAGCCTTTTATCAGTTTTATATAAAATTTTTACCAAGATAATTACAACTCGTCTACAGAGAACCTTGGATTTTCACCAACCAAGAGAACAGCTGGATTTAAAAGTGGTTTTAGTACAGTAGATCATATTCAAGTATTGAGAGAAGTTATAGAAAGGACAAATGAATATGAGTTGTCATTATGTTTTGGATTTGTAGATTATGAAAAGGCATTTGATTCTATAAACATTTCTTCAGTGATTAAAGCATTGGATCATCAAGGTATAGATCCAGGATATTGTCATATTTTAAAGAATATTTATAAAAATGCAACAGCAACAATTAGATTACATAATGATACTGGGAAAGTCAACATTGAGAAAGGTGTAAGACAAGGTGACTCCATATCTCCAAAACTTTTTACAGCAGTGCTGCAAGAAGTATTTGTGGATTAAAATGGGAAACTAAAGGAGTGAAAGTAAATGGAGATTATTTAAGTCATTTAGATTTCGCAGATGATGTAGTTGTTTTTGCAAATAATGCTTCCGAGCTGCAGGAAATGTTGCAGGAGTTATCAGATGAAAGTAGGAAAGTAGGACTAAAGATAAATGTTAAAAAGAAAAGTAATGTTTAATCGATTTGCTCAAATATAAAATAAAGATTGATTATGATGAATTAGAAAAGTTAAGAGTTACAAATACCTTGGTCAGATTATTAATACAGATGGAAACATAATAGGGAATTAACATAAATTAACTTGTTGGAGTGCTTTTGGTAGAAATAACTTGATATTAAAAGAAATATGCCTATGTGTTTGAAAAGAAAGGTTTTTAACAAATGTGTTTTACAGTTCTTACTATGGATCTGAGACTTGGACACTTAATAGAAGATCAATAAGAGACTTCAGACCATAAAAAGTATGGAGAGATGTATGTTGAGAGTAACAAGAAGAGATCAAAAACGCAATGTATGGGTAAGAGAACAAACAGGTGTTACTGACCTCATTGAAAAATTAAAAGATTGAAGTGGAGTTGGGCTGTACATATTACTAGAAGAGATGATAATAGATGGACAATTGAAATTTTAAACTGGATTCCAAGAGATTGTAAAAGACCCAGAAGGAGACCACATGTAAGATGGATGGATGAAATAAGAAAATGTGTAGGGGTGATGTGGAGAAAAGAAGCTAAAGATCGGAGAAGATGGATTAAACTTGGAGAGACCTTCATCCTGCAGTGGATTGATAATGGTTGATAATGATGATATAGATATATATTCTTTAAGATTTAGATTTTCATTATTAATAACCCAACTGTATATAGTCAAACAAAAACTAATATTCCTTTTTAAATTTGTAATAAACTAATATATTCATTAATAGTATCATATATAGGTAAATTTAAATTAATATAGACTTTAAATGGTTAAGCCATTATAAGTCTCATTAAGGGAGGGGATATTGTGACAGTCAGTCTTAAATGACAGGCACAAAAATATAGTTGCAGGCTGAATATATATATATATATATATATATATATATATATATATATATATATATATATATATATATATATATATATATATATATATATATATATATATATATATATATTTTTTTTAATCTATAGTCAAGTTCAAATCATTAAGTGTCCATATATATTCATTGGCCCATTATTAAGAATGGATTTCCATTCTTGCTATTAAAAGGTGTGAATGTTGCCTTGACAACAGTGAGAAATATTGATTACTATATTTTAATGAATGCTTAGATGGTTACTGGTTGGAACTTAATCACATCATTATCCAAGAATAGCTTTAGGCACACTTTCACCTATTATTTCTAAATAATACATGGACAATTTAAAAGAATAGCAGTTTGTAATGTTAATTGACTCTTTATTAGACTGCATTACAGTGACATGTTTATTTCATGTTTAAAGAGGTTTATTTAAACTTCAATGTATTGACATTTCATACTCTGTAGTCAAGTTGCAAGCTTTAAGTGTCCATATATATTCAATGGACCATTAATAAGAATGAATTTTCATTCTTGCTATTAAAAGGTGTGAAGGTTACCTTGACAGCAGTGAGAAATATTGAATACTATACTTTACTATTAATGTTTAGGTAATTTCTGGTTGAACTATTTATATATATATATATATATATATATATATATATATATATATATATATATATATATATATATATATATATATATATATATATATATATATATATATATATATATATATATATATATTGTAATGGATTGTAAATGCTGCATTCCATTTAAATTGAAGAAAGAAGGTCCCAAATGTTAGTTCCAATTGTAATGGATAACATTCAACGACATATCATTGGATTATTGTTCCATTCTGATAAATGAGGAAATAATGAATCAAGCTTCACGTTTGAAGTGTCACTTGAAATAGGACGTTATTAATATTATATCATATTTATATATACATAAAATCATATGATTTGATGACAATTGTAATGGAAAATACAATAAATTAATATAAATGAAGAAAAAGGAATTGAAACATTGGTAATCAATGTAGCATGTCATATATACCATAGTAAAAGATGATATGGCCTAAATTATTGAGCAGCATTTATAATGGATAGATTATATTAGAAATAATAAAAGATTTAAATAAGATATATCTATGAAGCACTCATAAATCAACGAGTTTCATAGTAACTTCTCACTATAATAAAATGCATATACAATGCAAGAAGAAATAATATGAATATAATAAATGTAATACCTATTTAATAGCATTTTTGTACATATATGAAGTTGAAACAAAATAAATTACTTCAAAATAAATATATCAAACTATAATATAACCACGGCTAACTATATCACAAACTTAATAATCTTGAGCATTGACTGAAATATATTGCTAATTAGGTCTCAGGGCTAATTTAACTTATGTTTACTTATATACTAAATACATTTCGGAACAAAAGGAATTTTATTACATCCAAAATATATTTATTCAATTGTCATTACCAATTTTTTTATACTTCCACATTGACTAGTTGGTAGAACTGCTGTACTAAAAATAAAGAAAAAGAAAATTAATAAATCTCAAATAAAACTCAAAATCATTCTTTTATATAAAATAACTGATATAGCTTTATTTTAACATCGCAACTTTATATTTATAACAGCATACATATGCATATATACATATTTGAGGAAACATGAGAATAATTTTTACTTTGCAAATACTTAATTATTTTTTTATGTGTAAACTAAGTATAGAGTTTAACCATAACACTAATAATTTGCAATTTATGTTTATATAAGAACTGTATAAGATGTTATGAAATAGGACAAATATACAAATCAATAAACAAATTGGAACTATCTTGTTGTATCGATAATCTAAATTATATATGTACTTCTTTAATACATTTCTTTTAAATACTACTTTAAATAAATATCAATTAGAAATAGCAAATGAATAAATGATTAAATTAGCAAATAATAAATGAATTCAATGTATGAGGCATTTACTAAAAGTCACTTATACACATATGAGTTCTGAATTCATTGTCCATATAATGTAAATCATCTAAGTAAACATTTAAAAATAACTAAGTAATTTACATTTACATTGGAAAAGTTTTAGATGACTACAGCATGTACATAACATGTGTGGACTATACTAACTGGCCATATGCTTATGAATTCAAACATTTATAATTACTAAATATTGTTGGTTGGTTTGCAAAATGATTACAAATTGGGATAACACAAAACACAGACATTCTTATAATTTAAAGAACCAATATTGTTGAATACATCCTAAAGGAATCCATTCTTCAAACAAACTTATCTTGGTGTTGCATACTAAAATACCAACATCTTCACCTACTGTGGTGGAAAATTTAAATTAAATCTCATAAGTGATAAATCAAAAGAGGAATCTATAATGCAACTAGCATAAATATCAAAAGAGTGGTGGCTTCCAAAGTAACACCTACATTTGAGGTAAAAGAAGATGCCTGGACCTTTATGTCTCAGTGCACAAGAAATATATATATATATATATATATATATATATATATATATATATATATATATATATATATATATATATATATATATATATATATATATATATATATATATATATATATGGAGAGGCTCACCAAAATACAACACACTAGGTATTTAAAAATATGTGATCACCATCACTAGAAATATAAGCACTATCACTCATGGATGGATAACTAATAGAAATGGGAATTTATCCACTCTATCCAGTAACAATATTAACTGTACTAAATAAGGCCTGATATATTAAGGCTATTCTACAACTAATAATACCAAGATAAAAAAAACAACAACTCTACAATAATGGACTAAAGTTATTACTATAATTTTAATCTCAATAAATAATAAGTAATGTCTGCACCAACAAATAGGTTTAAAAATCAACTGACTTACATATAATTAAAGATAATGATTAGCATATGAAATATTGGCACGAATATATATATATATATATATATATATATATATAATGCACACACATATGAAATATCAAATGTTTTAATATTATAAGATTTAATGGATATGAATAAATGTAATCAGGTTGTTAAAATACTAATTGAAGAACTAAGATAATTGTTAAACAATGATATTGCTTATAAATACAGTTTTATAAATCTGTACACTTATACAATTTTTATATGCATTAAATTTAATTTATTGCATTCTAGTTTAAATTGACAAATGAATTTTATTATTTATTATACTTGAATGTCAAAAGCAAAAAAAAAAAATAATAATAATAATATTATATATATTTATGATAACACATCCTGGCATAGTTTGAGTTACAAAATATCTTCAAAATAATTATACAAACGTATATATTAAAATCAACTTTCATTATTCTTTAAATTTTTAAATTAAAAATAAATAAATTGTAAGCTAGTGTTAACATTTCAATTATGTATTCCTTTACAAAGATATATAATATATATATATATATATATATATATATATATATATATATATATATATATATATATATATATATATATATATATATATATATATATATATATATAGTTTGTTTCTTTATCTTAATTGCACTAGTGTTTAATAATTGAAAGTTATCTTCAGCACTGACTTTATTTTCTTCATCCCAAAATAGCTTGATAGACATGAATATGTACACATTGCTTATAAATGAAGAGATTTACTTCTTGTTATAAAACCATTATTTTTAGCCATTTCTTGAATGTTCTGTTATATACGCGATGAAATTGAATATGATTTTCGAATCATTAAATAATTTGAAAGTTATAATGAGATACATTATTTAAGTATAATAGCTATTTTTAAAACTTTTTAACAAATACCGTTTTATTTTTGAAATCCCATGTTTTAATGAAGTTTCCACTGATGTTAATAATAGGCAAGCCGAAAAGCCAAGCCCCAAAATGATAAAGTTGTAAATTAGCACATCGTTTTTGTGTAGAAATCCTTAATCCAATATTTTTTTAATGATATTTATAAGAGCAATTAAAAAAATAACGACGAACGAAAATAATAATGTCTTCCTTTTTTTAATTTTCTATCACCTGCTAAAGATTCCCGCCTTTCATAAATCACGGGCTGATTCAAAAATAATCTTTAACATTTTTTTTTTTTTTTGTTTTTTTGTTTGCAATTTAAACTTTTTTTTTTTTTAAAATAAAAAAAAAAAGGAAATAATTTCAATTAAAAAAAAAAAAAAAAAAACCTTTATGTTATATTGAAAGATTTACGTGATAATTCACAAACCAAATAAATATTAATTTTAATTTTTTTAAATAAATAAAGATACAATATATTTATATTTAGCAATTTATATACTATTGCTAATGATTATTTTTTATACATACCTTGATAATTATATACATTTAGTTTGCCATTATAATGAGGATCTCAAACAAAGCAGATATCATAAAAATTAAATAAACCTGAACTATATAACAATAAAACTATTACGAACAATACACTAATAACTTATTTACAAATCCTTAAATAAAACTATAACAAAGACATTTTTTTAAAACCATATTATAGCTTGAAAAAGTAAGGATGGACTTTCTATCCTGTACATTACCCTATCACTATGAAAAAAAAAATGTCTTGGTATATGAACAACCATATCCATGAGATCAGAAATATATGTCTGTACAAAATCTCTATAATTATACCTATAAAAAATACAGTAATATAACTTTCCATTAACCTAAAACACTGGATGAAACAAGACCTTTGTTGTTTTTTTTAATTTTTTTAACAATCCTTTTATAAAATTACTATTAAATGTCAAATCTTTATTTACCTTCAACTATTTTATGAGACAGTTGCCTAGCTAAAGCCTTAAACAAATCCTTTGATGTAATCCTTCTTTCTTTGAAGCTGATCTTTAAATATTTTACAACCCAGTCAGCTGCTTGATGAAGAACATGATGTGTGCCTGTTTGACTAATGGTCACTTTAGACTGTGAATCGGACGAAACCTCTGTTCGATTCACCTTTTTGATTGCTGGATTTATATTCTTATTTTTAGCAAGTGGAAAAGATAGAACTTTAAACTGTACACTAGACTCATCAGATCTTTCAAATACAGAACTTAAACTGAAATTGTTGAAAGATGAATTATGTAATTCTGATAAAATTTTGTGACTGCTATTATGGCCTTGATAACTCTGAGTAATATTCTCTCCTTCATTAAGTCAAGCATGCTTAGATAGCATGTTTTTGCTTGAATCTTTTGATGATCCTTTTTGACTTTTTGAAAAAGAACTTGTAGATCTATGACTTGAATTATTGAAATTTTCGTCATCTAAGTAAAAACCTTGTTTGCTTATACTACCATCATCAGATTCATCACCAGAAAAATTCTTTTTGGGATAAAAAATTTTTGGGAAAAAATTATTTTTTTTGTTTTTTTTTTTTTCCTAACACCCTCTTTATTTTTATCAAAAAATGGATTTATTGGAGAAGGGGAGAAAGGGGGACATGTCTGCCCCCCCTTTTTTTAATCTGGGTTGCTTTTCTTTTTTTTTTTATTTTATTTTTCCTTTTTTTTTTTATCACAATTCTTCTCTAGATCAGTTTCCTTCAATGATAAAGTCATAGAAGGTTTATCAGGTGAGGATCCTTATTTATTTTTAGCTTTATTTTAGCTTTTCTCAAGTTTTTGATTTGATTAAGATTATCTATAAGAAAGTCCATTTGGGCTTTCTTCTCATTCGTAATCCCAAGTTTTATTTTTGCTTTGCCTACTTTCATCCATTTATTACTTACAATAATTTAAGTTAAATGTAGGATAAAGTAACAATTAATACAACATTATTCCAATAAGATTAGAAATAAACATATCAAAACATTCATAAAAAATAAATAAATAAATAAATATGCATACAAGCTTTACCTTAAACTACTTATTACATGAATTTTCTCAAAATCTAAAATAATGTGAGACCAACATATTATTAATCAAACATAAGATATTGGCCGAAGACTCCTGGCATTATATGTTCTCTTTAAACCATCGGAGGTACATATGACATAAGCATTAATCTCTACCTCCTTCTCAATTTGGTATGGCCCTTCATATAAATTGTAAAACTTCTTGAATTTATGTTTTTGTGGATGATTAACATGGGGGTGTGAATTAAGATGAAATTTCCTACCTTAAACTGACTAGGATGCTGTAGTCCTTGCAATCCATGCCTATCTCCCATCTTGGCCATGTTGTCTTTAGCTTTAACAATGTCGTTATCATGATTTAGTTGTTCTGGTATGACAGGTAAAGGAGTTCTAAGCACAAGTGACTCATCTTGCCCAAAATGCAATCTTGTAGGGGTGAAACCAGTTGACTCATTCCGAGTTGCATTGATGTAGGCTAACATGAACTTTAACTGATTCACCCATTCCTGATGATTTCCATCAAGATATACCCTAAACAATTGACTTAATTCTCTCATCATTTTTTCACATGAGTTAGATTGTGGGTTGCATTTAGAGATGAGTACCGGTTTAATATTCTGAATCCAGAGCCAATTCTTCCAGTCTGATGACACAAATGCAGTGGCATGATCAGTCAGTATAGATTCCGGTTTCCCAATTATTGGAAATTGAGAGGCTATCAGTACTCTTATAACTTCACCGGTTGATGTTTTCTTTACTGGGTATGCTGTTACATATTTTGTAAACAAATCATAGGCCACCAGTAAAAATTTAAAACGACAATAAGATGGTAGTGGCCCATAAAAGTCAATGGCCAAAATTTCACTGGGTTTCTCTGGTAAAATAGGTTGCCATTTTCCCGCATATGACTTATTCAAAAATTTTGTCTTTAAACAAATTTCACATGATTGGATCACATCCAATATAGATGCATACATGCAAGGCCAATAAAATAACCTACACAGAGCATGTTCTACCTTCCTAGGGCCATAATGCCCACAGAGACAGTGAAGATAATTAACAAGCTTTCTCCTCATACAAGCAGGAACAAAAACTTCAAAGATCCTGGATTTGCAAGATCAACTCGGTACATCAATATACCCCTTGATAATCGATATCACATTATTTCACCATTGCCCACTGGTTCTGTATTCTCTCTGGCTACATTATTATTATTCAATTGACACACCACTGGTCCGAGTTTAGGATCCTGTAACTGGAGTTCAACAATATTTTCTAATTCCTTTTCCACTGAATCATCAACCACTAAAGTAATGACCATCACAATCACATTTTCTGTATCACTTACTGGTTGGTTTGTAACATTAATTGGATTACGGCTAAGGATATCAGGAATTACATTATTTTTGCCTTGACAATATTGCACAGTATAATCAAACTGCTGTAGGATTAAACTCCACCTCATCAAACAATCATTATTTAAATATGCCTTATTCAAAAATTCCAAGCTCTTATGATCTGTTACTACTATCACTCATGATCCCAACAAAAATTGCTTGAGCTTAGAAAAAGCCCACACCACAGCCAGAGCTTCCTTTTCTGTTACCGAGTAATGCAGTTCTGCACCTTTCAACCTACAACTTAAGAAGTATAAGACTAAAGGTTTACCATCTTTATCCATCTGGTAAAACACAACTCTGAGTCCATACCCGCTACTGTCAGTTTGCACATAAAATGGTTGTTTATAATCTCAGTAGTGCAAAACCACTGATTCCAAAAATTTTAACTTTATTCTTTCCAACTCTTCTTGATGGACATCTAACCATTTCCACCTAATCTCTTTCCTAAGCAACTGAGACAAATGTATTGTAACAAAAGCAAATTTCTGATAAAAGCAATGATAAAAATTGCACATTCCAAAAAATGAACGCAATTGCTTCTTATTTTCAGGTCTAGGAAAATCCCTAATGGCTGCAATCTTGCTGGGGTGGGGTCTAATTCCTCCTGCACCTACAAGATGACCTAAAAAGGTAATCTCTTCAGTAGCAAAAGTGCTCTTCTTTAAGTTGATTTTAATATTTTTATCTTTACACTCTTGAAGAAACATTTCTAAATGTTGTAGATGATCAGACATATTCCTTGATCCTATGACAATATCATCTATATACATTACCAGTAGGTTTTTTATATCAGCAGACAAGACTTGATCTAAGCAGCAGATCAGACTTGCTCCACTGTTGACCAACCCAAAGGACATTCTTTGGAAAATTTATGATTGTCTCTCATATTTAAAAGCTGTAAACTTTTGGTCCTGTGAATGCAAATAAATTTGCCAATAACTGGCAGTTAAGTCTACAATATTGAATACATTTTTTCCTTCAAAATGAGCCAATAACTCCTGCATAACTGGAGGAACATCATGTTCTGGAATAGTTCTACTATTTAACCATCGAGAATCCAAACAAACACGAGCTGATCCATCCTTCTTTTTCACAATAACAAGAGGATTATTGAATGCTGAGGCAGATTTTCGGATGACACCCCATTCTATCATTTGTTGAATTTGCTCACCCACCTCTTTCTTATATTGGTAGGGTATTGGGTAAGACTTACACTGGAATGGTTCCTGATCACTTAATCGAATCTGATGTGTATATCCTCTGATAATTCCAGGTTGTTTTGAGAATACCTCTTTATATTGACACAACAATCGAAATAAGGTTTCCTTTATTTCTGTGGTCAAATTAAATGTCCCATTTAATCTCAATATAACATCCAGATCAGTTGTAACCATTTCAATACAATTCAGCCCTAAAGATTGATGAAGCACATATTGTTCAAAGTCAATTATTTTGCCTCTACATACCAATCATTTTTAACATAATCAATGATACAACCATGCAATTGCATGAAATCCGACCCTAAAATCATGGTATGTATTAACCCAGTCATGATCAAGAATACATGTTCCTGATTCATTAAATTCAACTGTATCTTTAACCATACTTGCCGAGGAACCAATTTAACCCTGCGACCATTAGCCAAGGTAACTTGTAAAGATTGCTTAATCGGCAAGGATGGAACAATCACACCTTTTTCTTGCAGTTGATTATATAATTCATCACTAATAAGAGATGCCTGACTACCTGTATCAATTAAGGCCTTAATTTTAATTTCCTCCACCATGACAGTAATTTCTGGACAAATACTAAAGAACGGTTGATCATCTAATTCTTCAATACCAAAATCATCTACATCAAATTTCAATGAATTTACAGCTAAAATTAAATTATCCCTCCCCATATTAGTCATTGGTCTCCACAGTGAGGAACATTGCCATGAGGCCCTGTCTAGTTTAATGGCTGACTTGCCATTCCAGCCACTGGAGTCTTAACTCTTGTTCTATGGGTGCTATATGGATATCTTCCTGGTTGTGAATTGGCACTATGACCATATTCTCTACTCCTGTCACAAATTTCATGTTCTCGGTAAGGGATTTGTCTTCTACATCGATGATAATTTCGGGAAATTTCCTAAGAAGGACCTATAAATTGGTTTCTTGGGGATTGTAAGTCAAACTTGCTACTGCGACATTAGGATTATCCCTCTTATTCGTAAATGGAATATCATAAGCATTCTCTCCAGCGTCCAATGTCCCTAGAATGTCTGCCACTTCTTCCACTGTGTGCCTATCTGCTGCCACTAATATCTGATCAATGTGACGAGGCAGATTTCGGCATAAAATTCTCACAATTTGTGTCTCAGAAAGTGGAAAAGCAGTTAAGGTTTGAAACTTAGCAACTTGCTGTCTGAAGAATTGGGTATAACTCCCTTTATGATGAGCATATTTCTCATGAGAAAGATGGTGACGAATACAATCTTGCTTATCCTCATTCCAAAAATTACTCATAATGGCCTGATGATAATAACCATATGTTTGAGGCCTTTCAAAAAAAATTGCCACCATTCTTTTGCTGACGCATACAAATGATTATTGGCAATAGCCAATTTTTCCTTCTCAGATAACACATTAAGAGTAAATAACTCCTCTAAAGTGCTTAAATATTTCATGGGGTTTTCATTAGATTTCCCCTTAAACACTTTAACATTAATAAATCGGGACGTGTCATGATTAACACAATGACCACTAGTTACTGGGAATGGCAAACTGTGAGACCCTAGAAAATCAATCATTGCCCCTTCATTAGAAATTTGATTAATACCTTGTTGATGATTGGCCTCTTGTAGTTGATTTCCCACAACCATTCTTTCCTTAAAGTAATCCTGGTCTGCAACACTATTTTTCACCTTATTTTTATCCACTTCCAATACACACCCTTTCAATTGCTTTTGCAAATCTGTTATGTGTTCATGGTTGACTGACATAACTGATTTTATTTCCTCAATTTGAACACAGACACTCACAACATCCTTCTTTATCTCTGCCTCTACACTAATTCCCATCTCATGGAATTCCAGATTTTTCCTCATCTGTTCAATCTTAACATCTATTTCCTGACAAGGACTCGAGACCACATTATTTATTACCTCTATCTTCTCATTAGTATCTCACAACTCATTATGAGCAGTTGATTGAATCATTTTTACAGTAGTCTTTACTGAGTTCAATAAATTCATCCTGCTGCACATTAGCAGCAACCATGACTTCAGATTTAATAACTGCATACACATTTTCCAGTGAAGACTCAGTTTTAGCTTTAAAGGTCTGAAGTTCACTCTGTAAGGTTTTACTATCTTCACTAACTCTTTTCTGAAACTCTTTATACTCTCCTCTAGACTTTTCAAATTCAGCAAGTATTTCCTTATTTTCTTTTCTCATCCTACCACGAACCTCATCAAACATAGCTTTTAGGGAAATAGCTTCAATACGACATTCTTCCCTATAATTCTTTAATTATTCTTTAAATTTGGCCTCTAATTCTTGAGAATTAGTTTTTTTTCTGCCTTTAATTTTTGATACCCAGCTTTCATTTCTTGAGAATTATCCTCCAATTTTTGGGAAACAGCTTTTATCTCTTGTGAATTAGCTCTTAACTCGGCTTTTAATTCAGCTTTTAACCTAGAACACCCTTTCATCAGCATCAGCTTTCACTTCATCTATTAATTTTCTGAAATCATGTAAACTAATATAAGGACCACTTGGTACTTCATGAATATTCTCCATGACTATGTATATCTTCTATAATTATTCTATAAATAGTATTTATTATCACTCAAGATTTGTCCTCTCCTTGCCGTCATCCCACAACACTATTAACTATTCAAGTAAAACACAAAACTTCAACTTTAATTGTAATTATACCTATTCAATGATCCATTAATTTTATAAAATTATGACTTTTTTGGTCTATAAAAATGTTGATTGACACTATGGCAAATTGTCACTAACAATTATAACTATAACAGTCATTAATTAACCGAGCCTACATGTTGTTGGTGCCAATTGTAATGGATAGTAATATAATGTACAGGATAGAAAGTCCATCCTTACTTTTTCAAGCTATAATATGGTTTTAAAAAATGTCTTTGTTATAGTTTTAATTATAACTATAACAGTCATTAATTAACCGAGCCTACACGTTGTTGGTGCCAATTGTAATGGATAGTAATATAATGTACAGGATATAAAGTCCATCCTTCCTTTTCCAAGCTATAATATGGTTTTAAAAAATGTATTTGTTACAGTTTTATTTAAAGATTTGTAAATAAGTTATTAGTGTATTGTTCATAATAGTTTTATTGTTATATAGTTCAGGTTTATTTAATTTTTATGATATCTGATTTGTTTGAGATCCTCCTTATAATGGCAAACTATATGTATATAATTATCAATGTATGTATAAAAAATAATCATTAGCAATAGAATATAAATTGCTAAATATAAATATATTGTATCTTTATTTATTTAAAAAAAATAAAATTAATATTTATTTGGTTTGTGAATTATCACGTAAATCTTTCAATATAATATATATGTATTTTTTTTTTTTAATTGAAATTATTTCCTATTTTTTTTTATTTAAAAAAAAAAAAGTTTAAAGTGCAAACAAAAAAAAAATGTTAAAGATTATTTTTGAATCAGCCTGTGATTTATGAAAGGCGGGAATCTTTAGCAGGTGATAGAAAATTATAAGAAGGAATACATTATTATTTTTGTTCGTTGTTATTTTTTTAATTGCTTTTATAAATATCATTAAAAAATATTGGATTAAGGATTTCTACACAAAAATGATGTGCTAATTTACAACTTTATCATTTTGGGGCTTGGCTTTTCAGCTTGCCTATTATTAACATCAGTGGAAACTTCAGTAAAACATGGGATTTCAAAAATAAAACGGCATTTGTCAAAAAGTTTTAAAAATAGCTATTATACTTAAATAATGTATCTCATTATAACTTTCAAATTATTTAATGATTCGAAAATCATATTCAATTTCATTGCGGATATAACAGAACATTCAAGAAATGGCTAAAAATAATGGTTTTATAACAAGAAGTAAATGTGTTCATTTATAAGCAATATGTACATATTCATGTCTATCAAGCTATTTTGGGATGAAGAAAATAAAGTCAGTGCTGAAGATAACTTTTAATTATTAAACACTAGTGCAATTAAGGTAAAGAAACAAACTATATATATATATATATATATATATATATATATATATATATATATATATATATATATATATATATATATATATATATATATATATATATATATATGGAGAGGCTCACCAAAATACAACACACTAGGTATTTAGAAATATGTGATCACCATCACTAAAAATATAAGCACTATCACTCATGGATGAATAACTAATAGGAATGGGAACTTATCCACTCTATCCAGTAACAATATTAACTGTGCTATATAAGGCCTGATATACTAAATCTATTCTACAACAAACAATACCAAGATAAAAAAAACACCTCTATAATAATGGACTAAAGTTATTACTATAATTTTAACCTCAATAAATAATAAGTAATGTCTGCACCAACAAATTGGTTTAAAAATCAACTGATTTACATATAGTTAAAGATAATGATTAGCATATGAAATATTGGCACAATTATATATAATGCACACACGTATGAAATGTTAAATGTTTTAATATTATAAGATTTAATGAATATGAATCAATGTAATCAGGTTGTTAAAATACTAATTGAAGAACTAAGATAATTGTTAAACAATGATATTGCTTATAAATACAGTTTTATAAATCTGTACACTTATACAATTCTTATATGTATTAAATTTAATTTATTGCATTCTAGCTTAAATTGACAAATGAATTTTATTATTTATTATACTTGAATGTCAAAAGCAAAAAAAATAAAATTTATATATATATATATATATATATATATATATATATATATATATATATATATATATATATATATATATATATATATATAATACATATTGGCATAGTTTGATTTACAAAATATCTTTAAAATAGATATACAAACATATATATTAAAATCGACTTTCATTATTCTTTAAATTTTAAAATTAAAAAAATATATAAATTGTAAGCTAATATTAACATTTCAATTATGTATTTCTTTACAAAGATATATTACATATTGGATAAAAAAATATAGTTTGTTTCTTTACCTTAATTGCACTAGTGTTTAAGAATTGAAAGTTATCTTCTGCACTGACTTTATTTTCTTCATCCTAAAATAGCTTGATAGACATGAATATGTACATATTGCTTATAAATGAAGAGATTTACTTCTTGTTATAAAACCATTATTTTTAGCCATTTCTTGAATGCTCTGTTATATACGCGATGAAATTGAATATGATTTTCGAATCATTAAATAATTTGAAAGTTATAATGAGATACCTTATTTAAGTATAATAGATATTTTTAAAACTTTTTGACAAATACCGGTTTAATTTTGAAATCCCGTGTTTTACTGAAGTTTCCACTGATGTTAATAATAGGCAAACCAAAAAGCCAAGCCCCAAAATGATAAAGTTGTAAATTAGCACATCGTTTTTGTGTAGAATTCCATAATCCAATATTTTTTTTAATGATATTTATAAGAGCAATTAAAAAAATAACGACGAACGAAAATAATAATGTCTTCCTTCTTTTAATTTTCTATCACCTGCCCAAGATCCCCGCCTTTCATAAATCACATGCTGATTCAAAAACAATCTTTAACATTTTGTTGTTTGCAATTTAAATTTTTTTTTTTTTTTAAAAAAAAAAGGAAATAATTTCAATTAAAAAAAATACTTATATATATTATATTGAAAGATTTACATGATAATTCACAAACCAAATAAATATTAATTTTAATTTTTTTTAAATAAATAAATAAGTAAAGGTACAATATATTTATATTTAGCAATTTAAATACTATTGCTAATGATTATTTTTTTATACATACATTGATAATTGTATACACATATAGTTTGCCATTATAATGAGGATCTCAAACAAAGCAGATATCATAAAAATTAAATAAACCTGAACTATATAACAATAAAACTATTACGAACAGTACACTAATAACTTATTTACAAACCCTTAACTAAAACTATAACAAAGACATTTTTTTAAAACCCTATTATAGCTTGAAAAAGTAAGGATGGACTTTCTATCCTGTACAATATATATATAAAATACATATTTTGCGGGTTCATCCGTGTTAAAAACTTTTAATATCAATTTACTGACGTTTCGACTTGGTCACACAAGCCATCCACAGAGTTATAAAAAGGTAGAAAGACGGTTGTAGAGGCGCTACAATCACTGGTTTGAATAAAACATTAAAAAACCCACCAATAGCAAAAATGTTAAATTTAAGAATGTTTTTTAAAGAAATCTTTCCAAATAGGAGGAAGTTTGCACGTATCATCTCGCTTATTGATACAATCTGGCCTTTTAAGTATCTCAATGGCTTCTCTGATTTTGCATTGGTAGAGATTATCACATCTAGATATGATCCTGGTACTAGAAAAATCTATTTTATGACCTGAATCTATAGTATGGAGTGAGAGTGCTGATGATGATGAGTGTTGTTTAACTGCATTAGCATGCTCATCTCTCCTAACACTGATGCGATGATTACTCATACCTATGTAAGAAGCTTTACAATTTTTACATGAGATTTGATAGACACCATGAGATTCAAGAGGGATTGAATCCTTAGGCTTGGTTATTATATTGCTGATCTTTTGATGAGCAGAAAATGCTGTATCTATATTATAGCGTTTTAATATACATCCGATACTGTCTGTAGTTCCTTTTACATATGGAACACAAATCCTAATAGCTGACTTATCATCTTTTTGTTTCCTATTTTGTCTATTTTGGGCTTGAAATAAGGCTTTTTTTATAAATTTGTAATTATAACTATTTGCTAATAAAACACTATTAATATGATTTATTTCTTCTTTCAGATGTGTGTCATCTGAAAGGTTAATTGCTCTATTTAAAAGAGTTTTGGCTACAGAAACTATCTGAGTTGGGTGATGATGAGAATGAAAATGTAAATATCTGTCTGTGTGTGTATCCTTTCTGTAAATAGAAAAAGATAAACTATTTGGTGTTCTGGTGACTAGAACATCAAGAAAAGGGAGTTTTCCATCAGACTCTGTCTCCATTGTAAATTTAATATGAGGATGCATATTATTTAAATGTAAGAAAAATCATCTAATGTATTTTTTCCATGTTGCCATATGACAAAAGTGTCATCTATGTATCTGAGCCAAATGAGAGGTTTTAAAGATGATGATTCTAAAGCACGAGTTTCTATATATTCCATGAATAAATCAGCTATTACTCCTGAGATAGGTGAGCCCATAGGAGTACCAAAAACTTGTCTGTAATGCTGTCCATTGTATACAAAATATGTATTTAAGAGACAATGTTTAATCAAAGCAATAATATGGTCTGGTAAATTGCAACATTGTGAGATTATATTTAAAGCTTCATCAATTGGAATGTTTGTAAACAAAGACACGACATCAAAACTGACCAGAATGTCACTAGCATTAATTTTTAAACTTTTTAAAACAGAAATAAAATGAAGAGAGTTTTTAATATATGATTTAATAGATGGGATTGTAGGTTTAATGAAATCCGATAAGTATCTAGCTAAAATATGAGTTGGAGACCCTATTGCACTTACTATTGGACGAAGAGGGGTATCTGGTTTGTGAATTTTTGGAAGTCCATAAAATTTTGGACAGACACAAGATTTTTCACGAGGGATTATTTTATTTTTTATCTCTGTTTCAATAGGTGATTTATTAATAATAGCTTTTGTTGTTTTTTCCAAATATGTAGTATGATCTCTTTTTGATAGTTTATAAGTTTTATCACTAAGCAGATCTAAAATTTTATTATGGTAAATGTCACGATCCATTACAACTGTGGCATTACCTTTATCAGCTGGAAGTACAACAATTGATTTGTCCGATTTTATATTATTTAATGCTTGTCTTTCTTTCTTTGAAAAATTATTTTTAGGAAGCTTAGCTTTTTTTAAAATATTACAAATCTCAGCTCTAGCTAAATCAGCCGATGTAGAATCAATTTTATCAAGAGCTAATTCAACATTACAGACAATTTTCTCAAAAGGTATCTGGGAAGGTGTTAAAGCAAAATTAAAACCTTTTTCTAAAACCGAAATTTCATCTGTAGAGAGGGCTTTCTTAGATAAATTGTAAACGGTTTTTTGATTTGGATACATAATGTTTGGGGATTGTGTTCTAATTAGCATTTGCAATTTTTTCTTTTGCTTTGCTGTTACCAATTCCGAATCTTTAAATGATCGAAAACTTGCAATACGATCAAAACTAGTCCACAGTAAAGGATGTATTTTACTACTAAGGAATAAACGTAAATGTAGCAATACTTTATCAATTTTGTCTAAATTTTTCCGAGTTTCTTTAATAAAAGAGTTTAAAATAATATTGCTGGTTTTCCTTAGAATTTTACTAACATTATAATTGTTCTTGTGAAACACAATTTTACAGCAAGTGGGTATAACGTTGTGATTTTTGCACGCTAACAAAAAAGATAAATTACAAAGTAACTTACATTTCTTACTCCACGTTCTTTCAAATATACGAAGCTGTTTAAAAATTTCCTCCCCGTAGAGGTTAGTAATGTTAAAATGAAGATTTGCACGGGTTAAATATATAAAATACATATTTTGCGGGTTCATCCGTGTTAAAAACTTTTAATATCAATTTACTGACGTTTCGACTTGGTCACACAAGCCATCCACAGAGTTATAAAAAGGTAGAAAGACAGTTGTAGAGGTGCTACAATCACTGGTTTGAATAAAACATTAAAAATCCCACCAATAGCAAAAATGTTAAATTTAAAAATGTTTTTTAAAGAAATCTTTCCAAATAGGAGGAAGTTTGCACGTATCATCTCGCTTATTGATACAATCTGGCCTTTTAAGTATCTCAATGGCTTCTCTGATTTTGCATTGGTAGAGATTATCACATCTGGATATGATCCTGGTACTAGAAAAATCTATTTTATGACCTGAATCTATAGTATGGAGTGAGAGTGCTGATGAGGATGAGTGTTGTTTAACTGCATTAGCATGCTCATCTCTCCTAACACTGATGCGACGATTACTCATACCTATGTAAGAAGCTTTACAATTTTTACATGAGATTTGATAGACACCATGAGATTCAAGAGGGATTGAATCCTTAGGCTTGGTTATTATATTGCTGATCTTTTGATGAGCAGAAAATGTTGTATCTATATTATAGCGTTTTAATATACGTCCGATACTGTCTGTAGTTCCTTTTACATATGGAACACAAATCCTAATAGCTGACTTATCATCTTTTTGTTTCCTATTTTGTCTATTTTGGGCTTGAAATAAGGCTTTTTTTATAAATTTGTAATTATAACTATTTGCTAATAAAACACTATTAATATGATTTATTTCTTCTTTCAGATGTGTGTCATCTGAAAGGTTAATTGCTCTATTTAAAAGAGTTTTGGCTACAGAAACTATCTGAGTAATCGTCGCATCAGTGTTAGGAGAGATGAGCATGCTAATGCAGTTAAACAACACTCATCATCATCAGCACTCTCACTCCATACTATAGATTCAGGTCATAAAATAGATTTTTCTAGTACCAGGATCATATCCAGATGTGATAATCTCTACCAATGCAAAATCAGAGAAGCCATTGAGATACTTAAAAGGCCAGATTGTATCAATAAGCGAGATGATACGTGCAAACTTCCTCCTATTTGGAAAGATTTCTTTAAAAAACATTCTTAAATTTAACATTTTTGCTATTGGTGGGGTTTTTTAATGTTTTATTCAAACCAGTGATTGTAGCGCCTCTACAACCGTCTTTCTACCTTTTTATAACTCTGTGGATGGCTTGTGTGACCAAGTCGAAACGTCAGTATATTGATATTAAAAGTTTTTAACACGGATGAACCCGCAAAATATGTATTTTATATATTTAACCCATGCAAATCTTCGTTTTAACATTACTAACCTCTATGGGGAGGAAATTTTTAAACAGCTTCGTATATTTGAAAGAACGTGGAGTAAGAAATGTATGTTACTTTGTAATTTATCTTTTTTGTTAGCGTGCAAAAATCACTACGTTATACTCACTTGCTGTAAAATTGTGTTTCACAAGAACAATTATAATGTTAGTAAAATTCTAAGGAAAACCAGCAATATTATTTTAAACTCTTTTATTAAAGAAACTCGGAAAAATTTAGACAAAATTGATAAAGTATTGCTACATTTACGTTTATTCCTTAGTAGTAAAATACATCCTTTACTGTGGACTAGTTTTGATCGTATTAATATTTTTCATAACTGTAAAATTAATAAAAAAATAATTTTGATACATTCAAGATCATTTATGATGCTCAAAGTTATTATTAGTAAGACATTCTTTTTTTAATCGATCTGAATAGTCTTTAAAAGTTCTTTAAATAAAATATACCACTTTATTGCTAAAATGTTTATTAAAACTCTGATATCATAAAGAAAATATTTATAAAAAGTCATATTACCGATCTTTTGTTTGTGGCAAATTTCCAAGGGTTCAAACTTGTCTTGTATAATGTCTATATTTCTGCAGCTACCATTTCCATTTTACGTGGGAACAATCTCTTTCTTGAGGTGTATAACTATTTGATGATGAGGATCCTATTGAGGTTATTTGCTTTAGTGGACAATTTGGAAATCATTATATTAATTTTTCTTCTCTTCCTGTCAAGCATGATTCTTTTAGTGGATGAAATACAGCCATTGTTTTCACATTTATAAATTTTCTTGAGTTTAAAATCAGTTGTTGTAACAATTAATTGGACTTGATGATTAATATTTATCAGTAGATTAATTCATCTTTTATCGAATGCAGGTGAATGCTTTCTTCCTTCTATTAAAAACATCTTATTTTTCTGGTCAGTTGAAAGGTGTAGAATATTATTTTAGACACAACATTTTTTCTTTCCTATGTGATGTGCAGCTTTCCCCAGATGGGTCCGGAAAAGATGGGACATACATATAATTTTTCTAGCCAGCCATTTCTTATATTTTCAACATTCAATTTAATAGTCTAATAATCTGAATCATAATCACAATAATAATAATAATTCCAGACAGCTTTTTATATCCAATTTTTAGCTAACTTAACCAATCAGAGATAGCGTCACTTGCTATTTTTGGACAAATTCGTTTTAATTAGATCTCTAATTTATTTTCAACTAAATTATTTTTCAACTGAAAAGTTTAATCCTTTTTCCAGACACTTTTGTTTTTTTTAAAAAATAGACTTAATCCTTATTTCCTTTCTTTTTTTTTTACATCTAGGTAACATTTCAAATTTTTTAGCTTCCTTCTTTAGATCTTAAGATAAGACAATTTCAAAATTAGATTAAGCTCCCATAGTGACAAACAATCATTTACAAAAACAAAATTGCTACAAAAATAGATATCTGATTCAACAGATTTCCTCTTGAAAATTGTACAAAAAAAATAATTTGACAGATTTAATCCTTCCTTTTCTTTCAATATTTAATAAATGCAAATTTCTGTATGTAATGTACACACACACTTCATCATTTCAAATCATTCACAAACTAACATTAAATAATATAATTGCTAGCTTAGTAATTATAACCCTATTATTTAATTAAATCTATAACTTTTAAATCCCAATTACAATTATAGAAAAAAAATAGAAGTATAGAATAAGATATTAGAATTGATCAAGCATAAGTTAGTTTTAAAGAAAGTTAAAATGTTGAATATTTGAAATATAAAACAATTAAATAGTTTACACATACACTGCCTATACGTATGCATTATAACTTTCCTTTTTAACAGAAAATTTAAATATTAAATGTGTGTGCTGCTCTTTTTGAGATTTATTAACACACAAACAACTAAAGCATATAATTGTTGTCCCACTCTCTCTCTGTCTAAAGTGTTTAAAATTTTGATCTGGTAGGGTTTGAACTTGGATGCCATACAGCTTCTTTTATAGTTATATAAAAATGTGATGATGATTTTTGGTTTTACATTTCCTCACATGCACATTACTATAAATTTGGCTAGTGACCAAATTGTAATGGCACAATATATATATATATATATATATATATATATATATATATATATATATATATATATATATATATATATATATATATATATATATATATATATATATATAAGCAAAACATATATAAACAAGACAATTTCTAAATACAAATGTGGGGATATTAATATGTAGCTTCAATATTTAATACTATAAATTGACCCAATCCTTTCAAAATACATCTAATAATAATACAATTAAAATAATTGAAGAGTTAAAATAATTATTAAATCAAGATATAATTTGTAAATACGATTCTAAAAATCTTATATATTTATGTACAACTCCTATGCAATTAAGTGTAATTTATTATTTTTCAATCTAAATTGGTACATGACATTTATTATTTAATATATATATATATAAATAAATAAATATATATATATATATATATATATATGTAAAACATGAATCAAATATTATATATATTACAATCGTTATTTTCGCTCGGCAATTAACAATATATTAGTGCAATTTAAGATATAAAATTTCTTAATATATATAAACATATTTTATGTTTTTTTCTTAAATTTAACTTTTTTGCTATTGGTGGAAATTTAACATTTATTCAAATCAGTGACCGTAGGGCCTCTACAACCATATTTCTACCTTTTATTACCCAGTGGATGACTTGTTTGACCAAGTCGAAACATTGGTATATTAATATTTAAATTTTTTTAGCACGGATGAACCTGCAAAATATGTCTTTTATATATGTAAACTGTGAAAATCTTTATTTCAATATATATTAAAAATTGACTTTCATTATTATTAATAAGTTTAAACATTCAATAAGAAACATATGGGTTAGTTTTAAATATCAAATATGTATATACTTTTATAAAGATATATTTTAAAATGCTATAAAAAATAATAGACATATAAAACAAAAAAATTGCAATTTTTAATTACCATTTAATTTCTTTTAATGACTCTTCAATTCCCAGTCCACTAATTATTTCAGGCATTTTTCTTTTGGTTTTCTATCCCAGAATACACTGAAATAACTTTATAATATGTATACATATTATTAATGAATGTATAGAGTCTTCTGTTATTGGGGAAATTGATTCTGGGTATTTTCTTTAAAATTAGCTATAGAAATAATTTGATTTGACTACTACTTAGGATCATTAAAGATAATTAAAATTGAATATATTTATATTCTGAAGTTTGTTTGCAAACGCAGTTTGATTTCAGACTATATATTTTACTGGATTTCAATAATGAAATAGGACAGGCAAAATGGCTGAAATTACACCGGATAGTAAAGTTCACTTAGCCAATCATTTTTCATGTTATATTGGTCCAGGAATTATTATATTAATATCCAAAAGAAGAATATGTGGAATAGACAAAATAAAGTTATGACTTTTGTTTTATTAATTAATGGTGATTTGTTCTTGGTTTCCATAGTAATTTTTGTCCCATTGTTATAATTCACACAAATCTTTAATATTGTTGATTGTTGATTTTAAAATATGTTTTTAAATAAAAAAACTAAAATAATATCAATAAAAAATACTATGTTGAAAAATGTATTTTTATAATCTACAAAATACATAAATAACCCAATGTAATATCATTACAACTTTTATAATTTCCAAAAAAAAAAATAAATAAAAGTACAATCTAATTATAACTATCAATTTAAATGCTATTGTTGATAATTATTTATATACATACACACTTGGAAATTTATACATATACATTGGTATTAAGATCTCACCATCACAAAATAAAGCACATATCCCAATAAATAAAAGAAACATGAACCAAATAACAATAACAAACAATTAATTATCTGCCATTCCTCTTTTTTTATGTTTATCATTCCAAGACAATGATTTTTACTACATTTGCCATTAACTGCAGATCAAACTGACACTCCTCCAACATTGGCAGTAAGTGGATGACCCACATCTGAAATCTAGCGTACAGATCCATAAATTTGACCCAACATACTCTTGAAGTAAAAATGTCATACTGGCAAGTTTAAAAATTAAAGTATCCAGCTCAGATTTCTCTACATAATTAACTTGTAGTAAACAATAAAACATTAGTTGCTAGAGCCAGGAGATGGTTTCTGGAACCTAAACACATTGACTTTTTATTAAAGTTCAATCTCTCCTCTCTCCCTACAAGCCACATTTTTGATCTGGTGACATGGTTTTGTATGGCTTAACTGTCAATTCTTACTTTGTGCTGGTGAAGATGAAGCCATACATCATCTACTGTACTCCAGTTCCTTCATGAGTCCTATTAGATCCTTGATCTGTGAAAAAGTGTCACTGGATTTTAGAAATGCCTTAAGTATCCAAAATGACATCAAGGATTTCATATACTCCATCATAAGGTTGTCTATCTTTCTGACATTACAATGTGGCTGACTCAATTCTCAGATAAAAACATCACAGTGTTAATAATATCTTCATCAATCTACTTAAAAGTTCTATGGACAGAGACCAATTGCTCGCTCCCAACTGGATGAATCAAGAAACTTGGGCCAGAGCATCAATAGCTCTGGAATAATTTGTGCATCATGTATCAAGTTCCAGCATTCACAGTGTCTCTTTCAAGATCACCCTCTTTGCCTTGTTATGGCTGTAGTTCATTGCTATGTATATTTTTTTCATGTATCAACTGATCAAATAAATTTCGTTTTAAAAAAAAATATATGAAAAAAAAGTTATTTGGAGCAATGAAATGTATACAAATTGGGATCCCCTTTCCTCTGTTCAGCCATTATGAAAGAAATGAAAATTTATATTGTGTTTGTTAGTATTATATATATCAACATGCTGCAATATTTTTTATTAAATTTTCATGTTTTTTTTTTCATAACAACTATCTCTGGCATTCAGTTTTATGAACAATGAATCAAAAGTAATTGTATTTATAAATCAATTTAATTAACTTGCTGAATCTTTTCAAATTCTTTCAGTTTATAATTTTTTTAAACATATATATCAAAAATCTGTGTTTATTTTCATTCTAAAGAACAATAGGGAACAATGCATGTTTGAGGAAATGAACTTAATTGCTGTATTTTGATTCACAATAAGCATTCATATCCTTACTTTTAAACAGCCTCATTCCCTGCAGAGTTGTATTACATAATCAAAAAAAAAAAAAAAAAGAAAATAAATACATTCTGTAAATGAAATATATAAACAAAAATTAATTTTCTAAAATTAACTGTAAGTGTACTTTATTTTATCTGCTTTTCAATTAAAAAATTAACAATTTGTGTTTGTTTTTTGGCAAAGTGAATCCCAGACTAGATCTGAGTTCCTTTGAGAATTCCTTATGAATTACATTCCTATTGCTTTTACAGATTTTAAATGATGATACTTTATTTTATTCCGGTATATATATATTGTCTTACAATATATGTTTTAATATACAATTTAAAAAGCGTATGAAAACACTTGAGCGAGAAGCTATACAGATTCCAAAAATTACTATAAGCTAAGTGCTTTCGAGGCCATTTGCCCCATATTCAATTAATTTTATATAATTAAAAATATTTATTATTGACAAATTCAATATATAACATTATCTGTTGGTTTGGGGACATTATTTTGACAATAAATTATATAAAGAATTGTATGTTTATTTTTTTATGATTCCTTGAATTGTTTCACTTTTAAATAATTTGATTGCAATTTCCTTCTTGACTGCTAACATCACTTTACAGATGAAAATATATATTGTTATAGATGTGATAAAATCTATACACCATCACACATTCAATATAAGTATAAAAGTTAATACACATGGAAAAATAAAAATAAAATTGAATTATTTTTTGTATGTGTGTTTAATCATAAATTCAGATATCATTTTTATCATCATCATATTCCAGGATGAAGGTCTGTCTAAGTATCTCCACATCACCTCTGCACACTTTATTTCATCCTTTCATCTAACATGTCATCTCTTTGTGGATAATTTACAATCTCTTGGAATCCGGTTTAACATTACAATTATCAATCTGCTATCAACTTTTCCAGCAATATTTCCAGGCCAATTCCACTACAGTCTTTTAATTATTTTATTGTGGTCAGTAACAGGTGTTTGTTCTCTTACCCATACATTGCATTATTGATTTGTTACTGTTAACAATGCATTTCTGCGTACTTAATTGAATGATCTCACATCCATAAATAAAAACTGGTTAAACACATTTATTAAAATTCATTCTTTTCAAACACCATAAGCATATTTCATTTTAACATTAAGGAATATTTTATTTTAATATTAAGTTATTTTTAACAAAAGCATTCCAACCAACTTTAATTTTATGAATACTTTCATCCATGATGTTTCCATCAGTAATAATAATCTGACCAAAGTACTTGTAGTTTGGTATAATGAACATTAACTGAGATATGAAGCTTATATTTGGACTAGAAATAATTTTTAGTTTAATAAGTAATTAGTGATAATCAATACTGGATTTATATAGAATGGATTATGACAGTGTTTTGATGTGGTGGATAAGTTTGTTAATTATATATTAAAATGAAAATATATGTTCATTTGAATTTTTTAGAGACGTTTATTTTTTATCTCTTTACTCAAAATCCTCTAAATTCATTAGTACATCAGATATGTAAAATAATTTTCTGTTCGTTAGATATTCTATGATTTCACGTTTAATGTAAAATTTGTTTTAAGAAAAAATCTTATGCAGAAATTAAATACAGACACTAAATTTTTAAAAAAAAAACAATGTTTTTTTTTTTCTTTTATAACGTTTTTTTTATTATTATTATTATTGTAAAGTACTAAAACATTAAATAGTTTTCATATTTTATAAAAAATCATAATGGAGATTCAAAAAGAAAAAAAATACTAATTTATTTCCCAGTTTTAATTACATTTTGTTTTATTTTTTATGGATTAATTTGCTATTACAGAAATTTAATAAGTGAGGTTTAAGATGTTTACATGAATTTATCTGAAAATGACTTTTGCATAAATTTTCTTTACTTGATTTTTTTTAGTAAAAATACAAAAAAAAAAACAACAATAACTCTGTTTTCATTAAATAAAACTTGTTATTTTCATATATATATATATATAATGAACATTTAAATATTTATAAAATTTAAATACAAGTAATGAAAATTCTTTATGAGTTAATAATGAACTAAAATTTATATGTCAATAAAAGCAAAGTGTAAAATAACATTACCTTTTTTTTTTTCCAATTTTAATGCTCATAAAATTTCTTTTTTTTTTTTTTTTTGATATTGTTTAAAGATCTAGCATAAAATATGTATAATAGCTTGAATCAAGTCCAGCAGTATAAATTAATCTGAACTTACAAAGGAATGTTTAAACTATAAAAGTAACGGATCATTGCAGTAATATAACATTAAAATGTTTAATTTCATGTATATGAATTTTTTTAAAAAAAGAAATCAAATCCTCTCGATTAACTAACACTGATCCACATCTCTTTTGTTTGAATTTCATATACATTAAGCTATATACATTAAAATAAAGTGAATTTTATTAACTATTGATTGCAATTAAAGTGATAACTTGTTTTATGAGCAGAAAAACGGGCCTTTATTGGAAATGAGGAATAAATAGTCCTAACGACTTACAAGCAGCAAACAAATATGAAATATAATGGTTTGTCAGTGATTGGAAAATAGAAGGGTGGCTTGTATTCTACACATATTTTCTGCTCTACAAATGATCCATGGAATACAGGGAAATTAGCCATGTACCTTTGGTGTTTCAATATAGTAACAAGTGAGAAAGGAAGCGATTTCTTCCAATATACTTAAATTAGTGATATGATCACCAATATGATAAACCTAAGGAGCAAGAGTGTGGATTGTGTTAGCAATGTTCGGAATGGTGATGACTCATTGATCATCATATTTAATTAAGAAAGCCCAAATTATATAAGAAATGCCCAACGTAATGACCTGATCATGTCAGATTAAAATCCAACTTGCTTGGAATAAAGGTGCATAACGGCAATTATTTAATTAGAATAATCATACTTTAGAATATATTGATATTATTTTCTTTATCAACCTTTAGGAAACATAATTAAATATCATCAATATATCTAAATAAGTGTGTGAACTTAACTAAAACAGCCAGGAGCATAAGTTATAAAATGGGCTAATAACAATTATCAGCCATTGTAAAGTAGCAAACATTTAATAAATCCTTCAACTTGATAATTAATAGAACTGAATTAATTTAATGGGCAAGAAATAAACTATAAAATTTAATACAATATTATTTTCATAAGGTAAGTTTAATGAAAAATATTATTATCGAGTTGAAAGTATTACTGGCATATAATCAAAAATAAATGATATTGATAATCATTCAAGTAAATATATAAATAAACTTAGTTAAAACAAACTGCTGTAGGAAGAAAAAGAAAGTTAACAATATATTAATTTTAAGACTACAGCTAAGAACAGAGAATTACTATACAAATTTAAGATATTATAAAGTGAGAAGAAATTTCAAACAGTAATTAATTTAAAATGTATTTTAAGATAAAGATCATAAACAGATCATAAAGTTGCAGTTCATAAAATAAAGATATTACCAGTTCTTCCATGGCTTGTTCATTAATTTATACAACAGAGTCTGGTTGGGTTTAGAAGACAATGTAGGCGCATGTGTAATTAATGTGATTTGCATTTGTGGATTGGTTTCTTTAATATTTCACCAGCTCATGATTGGCATGGAAAGTTCTAATTAGCAGCTACATTTTGAAGAGTTTATGAGAACTTCGGGGTCCACCAATCAGATACCCAAAGTTAGAAATGCACCATGCTAAAAATACTATCAAAAATCATAATTAAAAGTGATGTAGTTTCAGGTAGCAACTCTTCTAAAAAGTAATAGTTTTTTTTCTTTCTAGAAACTTTTCAGGGCTATTTATACTTTTTCTGTGGTTTCCTGCCCATTCTGACTCTAATGCCTTCAGAATAAAGCTTTTAAATTATTACAAGTTATTTTTTTAAATTAATTTCTGATCCATTCCTCCGAAAAGACTTTCAAATCCATTAATTTTGAATTCATTTTCTATTTAGAAAATGAATTTGTAAAATCTGAATAAACGATTTTAATTAAGAACCATCCTTACATTTTAATTTATCATTTTAACTAATTAATAAAAATTTCCCATTTTCTTTGGGAAAGGACGATCTGAAAGTTTATTGAAAGAATGTAGATTTTAATCACATAAATTTTAACAAAATGGTAAAAGTAAAAATAAAACATCCCGATGTAATGAAACTTTATAACGTATATAATTATTTAAATATATATATATATATATATATATATATATATATATATATATATATATATATATATATATATATATGTACAATCCAAGCAATTACAATATATATATATATATATATATATATATATATATATATATATATATATATATATATATATATATATATATTTCATGAATACATTTATGATGAGGTTTTTAATAATACAAACAATTTAAACACAAAATAATTCACTTTAATAAATGTTTAAATAATAATCTGTTTTAACCAAAAATAGTGTGTATTGAATAGCATAAATCCCCATTACATTCAAAAATATTTAATGTTAGTGACAGGATTTGAATTAGGCTACAGGTGGGATCGCATAAAGCTCGGATTGAATTTAAATCCAACTGCTTCATTTTTTTGCACTTAAAAAAAAAACAATAAAAAAATCTTTACTTACAGGTGATGCATTTTGAAATTTATTAAACTTAAATAATTGGCAGACTCCAGAAGTACAGCATGAGTGTGAGTACTATCATCTGTACAAATAAAACAAAATTTTATATGCCTAATTCTGGATTACTTTGTTCAAATATTACCTGTTTACACTCTGAAGTTAGTTCATTCATCTGGTCTTGTTATGTCTAAGGTAGTGTTAGTTTGTCCAACTGTCTACCAGTCCCTAAACTTATTATTTATTCTATCATTTCCCTGGATCAAGTAGCAGGTAAGTCCTCAACTTTAGATTATTGTATTGGTATTGGTCCTATTTAATTGGTGCCTAGTTTCCATAATCAATCACAGTCAATAATTCCATGGCCTTTTAAGGACATTGTGTGCATCCCAATCATGATTCTCTGAATCCAAAGTGGTAATTTTGTCTTACTGTGCAGATGATGTGACCTGTTGTATGAAGTACGATGTGTATCCTTGTATGGAGTCTTCTTGATTACTCTGGGTAGTCAATCTGTGTAGAATGCTTTCTTGCCATTCATCACTCCAGTAATTCTTCAATATTACATTCTCATAACCTTGGATAATTGTAGGTGAATGTTTTAATAACTTCCACCATGTCTTTGCAGCATTACTTATGTAATGGCTGGCTAATATAGTCTTTTCTTTCTCTGTTACTGGTTGCTGACTGAAAAGTTCTTTCACACTATCTAAATAAACTAAGGGATTCTCTCTTGCATCTCCCTTGAAAATTTGAATATGTATATAGGATACAATGAATGGTATCTTGAAGTTAATAAGACTGAGTTGTAGTTTCATTCTTCATCCCATTTCTATCTCATTTGGTTTGATCTCACTCGTCATATCTTTGTCTACTTTTGATATTAAGACTTTGTCATCTTCTTTCTCACTCTCTACATTTAGATCAGCCTTGTTAGTTTTTTCAGCTATTTTCTGACTTAATTCTTCTTCTATTACACTATAATCCTCTTCCCTGTCCATAATTCTTTTGGCATGATCTGAGGATCTTCTCCATATCCTCATGGGGCCTCATAAGTATTTGTTTTTCTGCAATAATCTACACTCTCTGAGTTTGGGTTAGTTTGAATACATCATTTTCCTCAATTTTCAAAAATATTTCCATCATCATGTGCATTATATTTTTGTCTTGTTTCATCTCCCTGAGGAGCATGTATAAGATTTCTCTACCATTGCAATCATCTTCAGTTTACTTTCGGCTTTAAGAGTTGCGCTTTTTTATTTTAACTGGATCTTTGAAGGTAATCTCATCATCACTAGATGCTGTTGAAGGCACAGCAATATCCACAGTTGACTGTTTGTTCACTTGCTCTCCTTCCATTTTTTAAAATAATTTGTAAACAATACAGATTATAATAAACTTACACTGGCATGGCACTATCAAGATTAATATTTATATATTGACTTAATTTGATATATATATATATATATCAAATATATCAAATTAAGTCAATATATAAATATTAATCTATATATATATATATATATATAGTTAGGTTTCTGAATACAGGTCCACATTTGTCCCCATTTTCATCAGCTGCTGCACTTTTTTTTACCAATCTATCTAATCTGCCATTCCTAGCTCATCTACGTTTGGCTTAATAGGCTCCTACTGTTAACTATGTAAATTAGAAATATATATTTTTAAAAAAACTATTAAAAGCAACAAAAAAAATATTACTTATTTTCCTTTGTGTTCTGATGTTCTCCCAGGTCTAAAAAAATTGTACAAGTGATTAGTAAGACATTCAAATATTTGACAAATTTTAGTAATTCTCTATTTATGTTGTTGTTGTTTTTTTTTTTATTTCGGCAACTTGTTCACTGCTGTACTGACAATCATATTTGCTGACAAAATTTATTTATCTGGGTATCAGCCAGGAAAATGAGATCAATAGGATATGTCAAACAACCCACTGACCTCCGAAACCATATATGATTACATAATTTAGAATAAAACAATTTATTTTGTGAATAATTATTATTTACTACAAACTGACAACACATGACTAACCTAAGTTTGAATATAGGAATTTAACTCAATTAGATATTTCATTCACAAGAAACGAGATTATCACACAAAAATTGTCAAAATTAATATTTTACAATAACTTTTATTTATCGATATCAATTTTCACTCTCACTAGCATAAGAACATGTAAACCATTAAAGCATTTTGCCAACTACATCTGGCTACTTGGTGTTACATAAAGGGTCTTCATCTGCTTTGAGGTTACTCTAAAAATCAATGTCATTGAAGTGTAATGTCCACTACATCGAATCACTTGACATACAATTTTCACTTTGAAGGTTGTTACTTCCTTAGAGACTACTAATAATAAGAAGCAAACATTTAAAATATCTGTTAGCAAGCAATACTTTTAAATTAAAAGTTTTAACATGATACCGATGCTGGATACTTCTAAATATGAAAACTGAAATATAATACACTGCTTAATTTTGACAAAGAACATTTCTTTCATCTATTCTATCCCATGCTTTAATCTACTCCTATACTTTTCTAACACTTTGCTTTTCTTCCATCCTTATTGTCATGAGTGTGTATTAAACAAACATTTATAATATATGTATATACACTTTGATAGAATAAAATACATATATACTATATATATATATATATATATATATATATATATATATATATATATATATATATATATATATTATAACTTATTGGGCTATACCATGTATTTTTTTCCATTAAACACCGATATTTCGACGGAATAGCAACCGCCATTATCAAGGTTAACTTTTGAAAGAAAAACCATTAGATCTTAACAAATAACGTGACTGTGTGCGAGATGAAAAATGAGATTCAAGTTCAGCATTTACAATATGAGGCTTATCAAAATGTTTATTTCCCTCAGTATTTTAACCTATTAATTTTAAGTTAATATTGAATAAAATGAGAGGTTTAGTAAAACACTAATAAATAAGTTAGTGAACTTAACTAAACAGCTGGGAGCATAGGTTATAAAATGAGCTAATAATAATTATCAACCATTGGTGAAATAGCAAACATTTAATAAATCCTTCAACTCGATAATTAATAGAACCATATTAATTTAGTTCTAATAAGCAAGAATTAAACTATAAAATTTAATACAATATTATTTTCAGAAGGTAAGTTTAACGAAAGAGATTATTATCGAGTTGAAAGTATTATTAGCATATAATCAAAGATAAATGATATTGATAATCATTCAAATAAATATATAAATAAAATTATTTAAAACAAACTGCCTTAATAAGAAAAAGAAATTTTACGATTAACATGTGTGGTGGACTAATACAGGGAGAAAATGGGTGGATAGTGAAGCAACGTATAGGCTACAAATTTATTATAAATTTGTTTTTGAAAAGATTGTAATCCTGATCAAATACTATACACTGATAAGACAATATGTGGGTCATATGTTTTCATGAATGAATGCATATATTTGATGATCATAGGTCATATTCCAGTTATACAGATTATATATTCATAAAAACATCAGTAATGAGTATAATATATGATTTTTTTTCACAAATTACGGATCCCCTACAATTATTTTGACTGATAATGGAACTCATTTTACATCACAATTGTGTGAAGAAATTTTATTTGACAAGGGTATACATCAATTTTTACCAATGTCATGCACACTTACTCATACTAACTTCGCAAAATGGCAGCCCAATAACTCAAATCAATGTTAAATGAAACAACATACAATGATATCAATGAAGGATTACAGTATGTTATGTTATTTTAACATTTGACATCATGTACATCAACATAATATATATCAGAAAGTGTGGATTATCTCAGCAATTTTGTGTTATATAATGATATTGTAAAATAAAATTTACTAGTAAATTAGTGTAAACATAATCAGAGAGTGTTTGATTAAATTTATCTTTTCATAATTAAAAAATCTAGAAATTTTTCATCATGCACACATATAAACACCATTAATATTAATATAAGTTATGACTATGCATTTATGTCAGACTGGATTAGCATAAAAGTCCTGTACAGATTAGATTATATGTGCATAAAATCATCAATTAGTAAACTTGTTTTAAGCAGTCCTTAGTCTATAGTTTGAAGTGGTAGCAAGCAAAGTATAGAATTGTGATTTGTAATAGGTATGCATTTTGTGAATATATAAGAAACCCAATAATTTATAACACAAATAAATAATGTCTATAAATATGTAGTGCATGAAAAGAAATAAGTCATTAAACAAAAAAATATTGTGATATATAAAGATTACCAATTAATTATTGAGAACTGTACATTCATTTACTTAACTATATATTCTCTTGGCAAGAGAATAATGTTCGTTGCAAGTCTAATTATTAAAAATATAGTTGCTACCTAGCTGGAATTCTTTAAAATACTCCTCTAACACAAAGCAAACTAACTTGCATTTATATGAACTTAATTAAGATTTTCTAATTAGCTCTCCCAAAATAAAATGAAAAAAGAAATAGTAAAAAATGTTAAGCAAAACTATACAGTAAATCAAAAATTTGTTTTTCTCTCTGTCCTATGATACTATACCAAAGACAAAACTTAAATAAATAATAATTTTTTGTATCAATCAAATGTTTTTCTTTCATTCTTTCACAGATTTACCATAGATTCATTTTATTATATTGCTAGATAATGTATAAAAATCCAACGGCAAACAAAAATTTTTTAGAGGGAAAAAAAGTTTGAATCCAAATATCACAGATTACTGCAACATTATATATATATATATTATAATGATCGAAATGAAAGTGAATCTATATATCTATATTGTTTAAGTGTTGACTATATATATATATATATATATATATAGTCAACACTTAAACAATCTCAATATCAATAATAATCAACAATTTCAAACTTTTATCAAAATAACCTTTTTAACACTAAATTATTTGTTCTGGTAAGAAAAAATCTGATTTAGTATTTTTTTATTAATTTTAAAATTAATATTCTTGCCTTTAGGCAGTATGCTTTTGATTAATGTTAAAATAAAATGTGATGTATTATTCTTTGGCAGTTGTTTTTATGTTTATTCAATATATATATTATATATATATATATATATATATATATATATATATATATATATTTATATATATATATATATATATATATATATATATATATATATATATATTATTTTAACATGTGATTATTTGTTAGTCCCATATTTATATTTTGTATATTTTAGTCATATCATGACCACATATGGATTATTGAATATCATTTATCAGTTGGATGTGTCAGTGATTGTTTTGGACAGCATTTAGATTTCAAAATGGCTGTGAGTGCAATCTAAATCAGAACTCAGATGTAAGTATTATTTGTTGGATGTCAACAAAAATTAAATAGACTTCTGCACTATTACATTTATAACTAATAGGTTTTAGGTTTAATTTATTAGAAGAGTTTCAAGTAAAAATATAATGTATTTTACTCATGAAACATCCTTAACAAAGGAATTATTATTTAGTCATAAAAAAAAACCCATTTAGTCTCAGGATTTTCAAATAGTAATGGATGGTTTTTGGTAATATCAAGAAAAATTAAATGTTGTATCTATTTTCATGGATTTAATCTTTTTTTTTTCTATTCTTTATTAAATTAAAAATTCATGATATCATCTAATATATATCGGTAAGGGTCATGTATATGAGTGTTTGTTTTAAAGACATTTTGACATTTGGATATGTATTAGACAGTTATAATTTATTTTGCAATAAATCTGAGGTACTGCAAAATATTCATTCATATAATAATATTGATAATCTCATTTTAAAGTCTAATTTAATGTTAGATTTTGTAAAAATGTGTCTATATCTGAAAATATATTCACAAAAATCTGTTTAGCAAATAAATATATTATTCTAAAATTTAAATTGAAGCAATCTAATTTCCACACGACTGGGCTACTTTAATTTCATAAATTAATTATTTAAATTTCTGCATAATTTATAAAATTGAATTAAGTCGTTAAACAATCAAGAGTATTTGTCATTATCAATTTCTCACGGGACATTTATATTTAGTCAAACAATGTGAATTTTAATAACCGTTTTATCAAAATAATTTAATTATAATCTTTATAATCTAATAGTAAGCAATATTTTACATTTACTTTTTTTTTTTGCATAAAGTATTCGTAATGAATTAACTTTTGATGATATTTTTTGTCATTCTGTTGATGTGAATTTTTAAAATTAAATAAATTTATTTATTTTTATGTCTATTTATATATTTTTTTAAAAAAAATGACAATTTTAAATTTAAAAATCAAAGTCAAAAGAAGTTCATCAAACTTAAATCTTCATTTAGCAAAAAGCATAAAAAATCAATAATTAAAATTAATAATTATTAATTAATTGGAAAAAAAAACTTTATTTCGCAATCGGAGACTACTTAAGTAATAACAACAATAACAGTGACAAATCAAAGTGATTTTTTCCTTAATTTATAGAAAATTTCAATTAAATTAAAGTTTTTAAAATATATATATAAGAAGATAGCGATGATTTAGCAAAAATAAAATAGTGAGGTAAAAAAAATGGGAGTCATTTATGAAACATAACCATAATAATGTTAGTTCCTGTTTTTTTTTGTTTGTTTGTTTGTTTGTTTTTTGTTGGAAAAACTCCAAAATTATATTTACTTAATAACAGCAATGATTATAATCGAAGCTGAGAATAAATCTTTTGCCATATGTATTTCAAATTGAAAAAAAAAAAAAATCGGTACAATGCTTTTAATAAACATTTCTATTAATATGATGTTATTAATATTAAAGCGTTTTGTAAAATAAATAAAAAAACACTATATATGGAAGTCTTAAGTAACTGTAAATATGTATAAACTTATTCCACATAGTTATGTTTAAATCATCTGAAAACGAATTTGTTCTCACATATATGCATAAAAAGAGAGGTTAGTTTTTTTTTTTTTTTTCCAGAACTGAAAGATGATCGTTATATGGATGGATTTGCATTGAGAATTGCACTGATAAAAGCCAAAAAAGTTTGAAAATATAGAGAGAGAGAAAACTGTGATTTGTTACATTTTATAAGGAGATAAAAGGTAATGAAAATCAGTTACTCTTTTGCTTGAAAACGGATAGTAAAAATAATCAATCATAAACATAAACATTATTTTTTACGCGAGTCTTAAAATTTATATCTGCACTAGAAATATTATTTAGTTTTATATATATATGATGGTTAATTATTCACAATAGCTGCATTAACAAATAATATATTACCTTCAGTTTGAAATTTATTTGATTTCAAATTAATTTTAGAAAAAACAGATAAAACAAATTGTCTTCAAAAGGCTGAAATACATTATGATTCATCAGATTTAGTTAAACTTACCAGTGTTTTTAAGATTTTGAGAGATTCTCTTAGGGTTCAGAAATTATACTTCTCAATATTATCAAGTATTTTAGCACTATGAAAATATGTTACATGACCAATTTCTAAAAAAAAAAAAGGCAAAATAAAAACCGATCTATTTAACTTTTGGTTGAATGCATTTTATGTTCTATAAGAGTGACATTATTTCATCTATTGAATGGTCTACATATATTTCTGAGAATTGTGAACAAGGAATTTAATGGACACCTTTGTTTTAAAAAAATACATTCAGTAGTTTAGGTTTACAGAAAAACGTCAACAATTTCTTTGCTCGTGAAAAAGATAGTATGAATATTGAAATTAGATAGTCTTCTACTGATCTTATGAGTATATCCTTTAAAATAAGATAAACAACTCTATAACTAAGTGATTTGTCATTTGTATGATCTTTCTGTTTTTAGTGTCAATGCTATGTAATGTTTTATGTATATGGTTTTATTGTAATTGTTAAAATGTAGAATATTTTTTTAGTTTTTTTTTCTTGAGTAAGCTAGGCTTTGACAGACAAACTGTATGTTCTCATCAAAATATTTTTGTCACAGAAAATATATAAGTAGATTAATAAAAATTAAAATTAAAATATTGTTTTGTATGGGTGGATTTTCTATAAACAGATACAGATGATGTGTTATCTGAATTTCTAGCATTTAAAAAGTCTCTAAATAATGTGTTTTGTTATTTTCAACTTCCATGGTAAACTTAATATTAGGATACCATCCATTAAGAAAAATAAGAATATAGGGACATATAACAAATATACTATCCTCATATATAAACCAAATAAAAGGTTTCTTATTAGCTGAATTTAATATTTGATTTTCATTATTATTCATGAAGAGATCAACAATTATAGATGGCAGTGGATACCCCATCAAAATTCCTTAATTTACAATTAAATTTTGAATGTCATAAATAAAAAGCTAATTTCCATGGCAATATTTTACTAAAGAAATCATGATATTAATAAAATTATTGTATAGGGCTATTACAGATAAGACTTTATTAAAAGGAATACTCATAAACATACATGAGTCATCAAAACTGACCACTAAATCACTTTTAGTTAACTTCTAGTTTTTAATAATAGAAATAAAGTGAATGTAATTTTTAATTCTGGCTGAAAGGTTATGTATTAAACATTGTAAATATGGGCTGAATATTGAGTCTTCATGGGAAACATATGAAAAACATGGTAGATCTCAGTTTTATAAATTTTAGGTAAATCATATTTTTTTTGTAGAAGTTTTAATATTTATATTATCAAAACTGGAACATTTGATAAAAAAATAATTTTGTCTAACTATCTTGTAATATATCTAACAATCGACTTATAGGTCTCCTCATTTTGTAAATATAAATTTTGCTATAATCTAAATTGAATGTGACAGTTAAATTACAATTATCTGCTGGAATGATAACAATATTCATCTTTTTTAAATTATAAAGTACAACAAATACCCTTTTAAATAAATTACTTTTTCATGGTTTCATAATAATTAATTAAGTTTGATTTCAGTTTTTATAATCATCTTGCTCATATATTTTTTGTGGCAAAATATATTTTGATGAGAAAATATAATTTGTATGATAAAGTTCATCTTGCACAAGAAGTAGATCTAATTAAAAATTGTATACTTCTAGTGATTATATTAGAAATATTATATATAAAGCTTTACATCACATTAATTTTTAAGAAGAAAAAACGGGTTCAAATTGACAACTCAACTAGTTATATGTTTGTTTCAGCCCATATTAATGAATCACTAACAAGTTCAGTGAAATAATATCTAATTTCAATATTAAGACTACATTTTTCATAAGCAAAACAAAATTAGTAATTTATTTCTTTGTAGAACTAAAGTTGTGGTTCTTTTAGAGTACCCATGTGTCTATGATATTCTATTTTCACAGTGCTTAAGTTGTTAAATAGATTAGTCCAATTAGATACATTTGTTCTAGAATTAGAGAACATATAAATGTATGCAATCATAATTTAAGAACATCACTTTTTACTCCACATTTTTTAAAACTTAGTCACACAACCGATTTGATAATTTTAAAATATTTGATGATTTGGAAAGAAAAATCAAGAGGATTCATTTGAAATATTCAAAATACTACACAAATGTTATAAAACTCAGTGTATTCCAGTCTTCTGAAAACCACTTATTTTATTTTTTTAGAAAAACAATTTGCAATTAATTAATCGTAAAACTGATGAAAATAAATATTTTGTTAATCCATGTATTCTGAATAACAATCATAAAAGAGATATGAAATTAGTTATTCATTCATCTCATTATTATGTAAGATGTAATATTTTTTTATTAAGGTGTTAACCTTGACAATGGTAAATGATATTTAATTGAAAACCTTAGGAATTTAAACAAAATAATAAATGGATTAACATTTTTAAAAATTTATATCATACAATCAAGAAAATATTATATATCATCATCATTGTCAAACATTATCAATCCACTGCAGAATGAAGATCTATCTATGTTCAATCCATCTTTGATTACTAACCTATCTTCTCCACATCACTGCTGCATACTTCTTTATTTCATCCATCCTTCTCACAAGCGGCCATTTTCCAGGTCTTGCATTTTAAAATTTCAACTGTCCATATAATATCAACTATTTAGCAATATTTTGAGGCCAACTCCACTTCATTCTCTTAATTTTTTCAACAATGTCAGTAACACCTGTTTGATCTTTTAACCATATATTGCATTTTTGATTTCTTTATGTTACTCCTAACTCTTCTGTTAAATGTCCAAGTCTCAGATGCATAAGTAAAAACTGGTAAAACACATTTATTAAAAAAACTTTCTTTTTAAACACATAGGTATATTTTCTTTTAATATTAAGTTATTTCTAACAAAAGCATTCTAACTAAGTTTAATTCTATAATTAATTTCATCCATTAAGTTTTCATCTGTAGAAATAATCTGATCAAGATATTTGTAGTTGTTATTTTCTACTAACTTATCATTATCAATCATTATTTTCAGCTTTTGAGCAAATCACTTGAATATTGCTGTAATGTTTTTAACATCCATCTTTAGTCCTATTTTTTTTTTTACTTTCATCTGATAACTCTTGCAACATTTTCTGAAGCTTTGAAAGATTATTTGAAAAAAAAAAATTTACATCATCTCCAAAATCTTAATGATTCAAGTAATCTCCTTTTTTTTATTTCTCTAACTTCCCATTTTAATTCAGAAAAATTCTCCAGCATTGCTATAAAAAGTTTTTGAGATACTCACCCTGTCTTACAACCTTCTCAATGTTAACCTTCTTAGTATTATATATAATGTAATTGTTGCTGTTGCATTTTTATAAATATTCTTCAGAATAGCATAAATATCATGGGGATCTATACCTTGATAATCTAATGCTTTAATCACAAAAAAAAATGCTTCTGCAATAAATTGTTTCATAATCTATAAATCCAAAGTATAATGGCAACAAACAATTATTGGTCATTTTTGTAACTTCGCCAATATTTGGATATGATCCACAGTACTAAAACCACTTTTAAATTCAGTTTGTTATGTTGGTTGGTTGAAATACAATTTTTTTAGTAGATAATTTGTAATTTTCTTGATAAAAAATTTGTATAAAACTAATAAAAGACTGATATGTCTGTAATTTATATCTTTTATATCACATTTTTAAATATTAATATTAATTCTGCATTACTCCAGGCATCTGGTACATCTTTATGATTTAAACATTTGGTATATAACTTTCCCAATGTATTTTTTTCTATTTCTTCACTTGCTTCTTTTAAGGTATTGATTATAATTCCATCATTATCTAGAGTTTTTCCCTTCTTCATTTAAATCCTGAAAAATTCAAAAGATATAATAGTGGTAGAAGGAAGTTTTTTTTTTATTACTATATAATTCTTGATAAAATTCTTGTAAACATTTCATGATATCATTTTTTTTAGTAATAGTTCCATATTTATTTATTATTGTACACCTAAGCTTCATATCAATACCAAAATGTTATTTTATACTCTTGAGACTTTTATTATTTTCTATAGCTTTTCTTGCTAGTTCACAATTATATTTTCCTATATCATTATCAACAATTTTTGGACCATTTCACAAACTTCAAGATATCCAATCCTTCAAATGCATGATTTTTATATATCTTCATAATCCCTCTTTTCTTAATAAATTATCTAGTCTAGTCCCAGTAGATATTTTATTGATTATTTCCTGACACTTTTTACCAATCATCTTTGTTACAGTTTTATAAATTTATATCAGCTATTTTTCCTATTAATTTCATTCAAATATAAATTGTGTTCAAAATCTGCTAATATTTTAAAACGATTTTCATGTTTTAATTTTATTTCTGAAAATTAGAAATATCAACTGTGAATATTGTTTTCATTAATAATTTTTGCCTTTCTAGTTTTCCATTAGCATGTATCTTGCATCTAATGATAATTTATCACTTCCTGTGTTGAATTTATTAAGAACATTGCAATATTGAAATATATACTTTCCATTAGTCAAAAATCTAATCCAATTCTGCTGTACCTTCACTTAGAAGCTTTTATGTTCTTTTGTTTTAACATTATAATCAAAGAATTCTTTTTTTTTGCCTTTCCTGCAAATTCCATAAGTTTATGACCTGTCTTATTTCTACATCCATAATCAAATATACCTATAACACATTCATCATTCAACTGTTTATCAATTCTAGTCTTAATGTGTCCCATAACAATTTTAGAAGTTGTTTGATCTGATCAAAAAGTCTTTTGTACATCCATATATAATTCCTCTACTATGACATCCCTATGAGAACTTGTTGGGGAATAAACCAGAATTATCTGCATTTGGTATCTGCTATTAAGTTGAATAAATAAAATTACCACTGTGTCTGATACACTATCAATCTCCCCAATGTTCTTCCATTTTTTTATTTATAATGAATCCTACCCCACTTGTACATGCAAAATTTGGGTCATTGTAGTAGATCTCATGGCCACTTTTTAAATCAATGGTCTCTACACATTTTCTTCTAACTTCCTAAATCCTAATAATATCTCATTAAATATGAGATAGTTCTTCCAATTCCTGCAATATTCATTCACTTGTAATTGATCTATAATTGTATTTTAATAAATGATCATCATCAAATGGAAGCCTGTATCTGTAATTAGAGAATCCTTAACACTCTCCATCATTGGCCATTAATCATTGTTTTGGCTAGTGACTTTACAGTCTCCTTGAAATAATAGCCTTAATTTATTTTAAATTTTCATGATTGTAAATATCTGTTATAATTTTTTTTCATTAAAACACATATTCATTTGTGTTCAAGAAAGTGTAATAGATCTTTCAAATTAAGTGTTATCAGATTAATTAAAAGAAAGATGATGGTTATTCCCAATTTTAAACTCAGAAGTAAAAAGCCAATAAACCCACCACACTGATGAATGCATGTTATAGAGCAGCCTATCCATGTTTGTATGCTAAATAAATAATCATATAGTAATAAGAGGTGCTAAAATTACAAAGTAAAAATTAAATATAATTTGTGTATAGGTGGGAGAACTGACCTTAGTGATAGTATAGAAAATGATGTATTAAAAGTCTTATTAGATAATATGTTGAAAGCTAATTTTTAAATGATGATTAAAAATTAAATAAGTTATTAAATGTATTTTAATAAAAGTTGATTTAAATTTATAATTGTTTATTAATAGTTTGCATTTTGTGGAATATACAATTTTGTTTATTGTTTAAATAATGCCAAAATTATTATTCTAAATTCTAACATTATATTTTATTATTTTTTTATGATATAATATTTTATAGTTAAATATTTAATTAATCCTATTTTCGTACAGTGAATATAAAAAATTGCAACACATTTGTCTGGGATTTTTGATCATGTGATTAGCAGTACACATACTTTGTGCTTGCAAGGTTTTTAAAGAAAGCTTCAAAATGATTTTCAGAATTGTTTTGAAAAAAAAAGAAAAAAAATTGAATATCATAAAGTAAAATAAAGGAAATTATTTAATTAGTTGTTTTTAAAATAGTCGTAGTTAATAAAGATAAATTTAAAAAATAAATACATTAAAATTAAGTATTAGGTAAGTTGATAAAGTATTATTTAAAATATGTTGTTTTAAAATGTTTAATTTGTTTAGGTATAATTATAAAATTAGTTTAGAATTAAATATTATAGTAATATTAATAATATAAATGATCAGTCATAGTTTTGTTGCGAAATTATAAATGTGAAATTTATGTAAATTATTTTAATTGTAAATTTATGTAAATTATTTTTGTAAGTTGGGGATCAAATAACCAATCAGATTGTAAGTTAGATCTGGTATATAAATGGATGCTCATATTTTTTGTCACATCATCACTTAGTCTATTTCATATTATTACTGTTTCTTTTATCTTATTATTTTTTGAAATAAAACCCAGTATATTATTAAAAGTCAATTAATTTCAATTTTTAAACTTTTGTTATTTTAAAAAAAAAGTTTAAAGGATTAAACATTTATTAAATTTAAAAGAAGAATGTTTCCCTAAAACCACTTAATTTCCAGTTAGTTTTTTCTATTTAAAACTTTAGTCGAATTCATAGTAAATTATAGAGTTTATAGCCAGAAGTAATGTGTGTAAGACGTTCACTGACAGAGAGAAGTATATTTTATTGGGTTATTTAGAAACTTTTATAACTATTGACATAGAAAGCTTTGGATATTTAGAAAGATGTTATTTGGAAATATTATTCGAAGAACTAACATGTATGTGTATAATATTTTAAGCATTTTTAAAGTTATTTAGGTAATAACAATTACTTGGAAAAGTATAAAACTGAATGTTTTCTTTAAATTCATAAAAGTACTTAACATTGAATTTATAGTATAAAATATATCGTTTTTTGTTTATAATATGTCTGCTTATATATATTTTTTAAAAAATAGCAGGAATTTAAAGAAATATTTATTTGAAAGGTATTTCAACTTTTGGAAAAAATGATGAAAAATAAAAGACGATTGTTATTATGGATATCAAATACTTTATTAAGTATTATCAAAATATGTGGATATTTTGATATAATATATAAAAAAAGACTTGTTCTTTTAAATATACATTTAAAAAAAAGAAATGGATAATAAAACAAATATTATCAGGACTAAATGAATAACTTATGGAATATTTAAACATGAATTTATTAATGACAACATATCTGCATTATGAGATAATAATACGTTGAATAGAATGAAAGAATTTATATATTCTGCTAGCGTACATATTGATTTTGAATGACCGATAGTGATGTATCTGAAGCTGATGAGTTTCACATGAACAGGAATAAAACTGGAACTTACCTATAAGAGATTTTTTTTAAAGTGACATCTCAATTAATAATTCTTATCCTGTGTAAGTAATAGATAAATGACTGTATCTAATGAATTTCAGGAACATGATGGACATTGAATTTTTCGATTTTTTTTAATTTTTTAAATTGGTATTATTTTTTATATTTATGAGTTTATGGACTGAGAGAAAAAAGCTTTGTGCTAGAAAACTTTCAGATAATGTTTGTCGCGTAGCAACCATGGAAGGTTCCCATTTAGAAGTGTTGAGTTGTAAAAATTGGAGTTTATTGAAGCAAAACATAAAGTCTTGCATTGGTGGTTGAGAGGTCAGCGTGACTGCCTTGCACTTGCAGGCAGTTGCCCGGGTTGTGGGTTTGCGTCCGGCCAATGCTATGACACTTAAAAATAAATAGAAATTGTAATTATGTAAATTTAGTTTTGAATTATTATTATAAATACACTAACCTTAGTATTAGAATGTATTGTTAGAATAGGAAAGGTTACATTTTAAATATTTTAATTATTTATTCTAACAACATTAATATTCTTTAAAAAAAAAACATTTTTTTAATATTTTAAAGTTTTTGCAAACGTTTTAAAAGTATAATAGTGGCTATTGGATGACGGATATTTTTGATTAGTATGTTTCTCTTATCTGAATTTGAACCGAAGATGTCAAGATAGTGGTTTTTGCATACACACACCCACATGAAAATGATCTTATAGATTGAGTTGTAAAATAAAAAGGAAAATTTTAATGAGAAATTTACTTATGTTTGTATATTCCACAATGCAATTAGTACAAAATTTAATGAGTGATTAGGAATTCTGGATTATCTAGAGTGATTTCAATTAATACCTGGTTCTAAAACTTTCTTGGTAAAAGCATTTAGGTTAAAGGTAAGATGGCCATTCTTATCTTTATAAAGTCCCTTATCTTGTTTTAAGGTTTGAGAGGTTCCTTTATAGTCAAAAGCAACATCATTTCACTATTATAAAAATATTTAAGGTAAATGTGGAAAAGGTTAAAGCCTTTATTTTTCTCATTACAGACTTCCCATGCACTTGATAAATACTCAGAACGTTACATTGGGGTTTGTATTTTTAATAAAATGATTTGAATATTAACTCATTTAGGATCGCAAGATGTCACATAAGTTAATTACTAATTAAAAAGCTTTTATTTAAATATTTATAAATGGAAAAGCTACACACATTAAATATTTCAACTAAAAAACATCCATTAAAAAATTACAATATATATATATATATATATATATATATATATATATATATATATATATATATATAATGGAACCAACTGCCCCAAAGTTGATGGGCCCAGATATAACGGAACTGCTGAGTACACCATATGATGACATGAATAGAACAAATTAGTTAGATGATTTGGATGAAATGTGTCAAACAAACTACAACAAATCATATCCAAAATCTATGATTCAACGACTTATTTGAATGTGCCAGGTGTTACCGAATTAGAAATGGCATCTAACAAAGGGAGCACATCTAACTACTGTGAGACCTAAGCCTTTGAGTAGGATGCTAAAGATGTCACAATGAAATGCCCAGTTCCATGTCATATCTACTTTTAGTATGCTAAGTCATAATTTATTTACAATATGTCAATATGACCTAGACTAATGCATATTCATTACATCTTTCTGTTTAGGCCCCATTACACCACAGAATTCAAACTAAGGGAGTCCTTGCAGTCAGCTCTCTTCAGGGATGGACTTACTCAATTATTAACCAAATATGTCTATATATATGCATAGGTATAGAAAAATACTGATGGTGATCAATTATTTATAATAACAATACATAATGATGATAATGATAATCAAAGTTTTAATGGTGTAAATACATAATGTGATAATGATGATCAAACATCTAGTGATGCAAATGCATGAGGATGAAGGTGATGACCAAACAGAGATCAGATTGGTTTAACAAATTAATATGTTTATTAACAACATATATAATAAAAATTTACAAACAAAAAATAATAAAATAAATAAATATTCGGTTATCAATAATAGATTTCTGTTAGTTTGATGGCTTTACACAACAGAAACAAAATAATTTGAAGTTTATTATATACAAAATTATACTATATAATTCATTAAATATATAAAACAACAAAAAAAGAAAAGCAAAATGAGAGTTCACTAATTCTAAAACTACACCATTAATGTAATTATTAGAATGATATATTTGGCTAGGATAAATATATTATAATTATAACTATTTTTACTATATATATATATGGCCCCACTCCCATCTATATGTGCATGTAAGTCCTTGTAAAATTAACGATAGATATGGAAAAGTCATTTTACTGTAGTGGGTTAATTGCACTCAGAAGTAAAACAAAATTACAAGTAAATGTTATTAAAACATATTAGTAAACAAAATAGTTATGTTTGTCCTAAAGTTTGTTCTTAATGTTATATATATATATATATATATATATATATATATATATATATATATATATATATATATATATATATATATATATATATATATATATATATATATATTCATTCTAACCTGTAATTATGCATCTTCACTTTTGGATAATGTATGGTATAAAATAAAATAGGTTCTATCTCAATTAATAATTAATAAATAAAATATTCAGCATTAAAATTAAAATATGTCACTAGCTCAAATTTAAAATACGAATAAGGTTCAGTTTATAAAAAATGAATTAACTAAATATTTAATATTTTCATGAGGCTTGAAGTGAAAATCCAGGTGACAAGATAGATTACATTGAGCCAATATCCTACAGGATACTACCTCAATGGCATAAGAACACTATCCCCCTTTATTACTATTTTAAATAACAAACCCATAGTATTCTTACGACTTTAATAACTTCTACTCACTAAGATTAAACTAATAATTAAATCTTAATCTTCTATTTAATAATAATCTAGCTCAATAAAATAATCTCAGGTTCATAAAGTTTATTCTAAGTTAATAAAAATACGGTAGTAAAATATGAGAAGGGATTTTATGTCATAATCTACTACACTTAAACTAATAATAATAATAAATAACAATAATAATATTCTTCATGTAATGATATAATAAATACGTGGTAGCATTTTAATAATCTGACAAACAAAATATGTGTGGCAACTGATAGCATATAATTTAACATAATATTGTGATAACTAATTTATGACCAATAAACAATATAAGTTTATGATTATTTAATTATAATGAATATCAATAAAATATTTAAAATTCTTAAAATAATTCTTTATTTATCTTTTGTGCAAAATTATATATTTGTTTCAGTTATTATGCATATATTGTGTTTTCATGCAGCGAAGTGGAGAAATAAATAACTCTGACACAAAATTTTTTTAATAACAAAATTTAACAAAATTTATTACTAACAATAAATAATTAAACAATTTATTTACATTATTTACAGTGGATATCCTTAACCTTTTTTTTACTTTACAGTTTGATTTACGAGTTATAATATATATATATATATATATATATATATATATATATATATATATATATATATATATATATATATATATATATTTCAATCATGTCTTTATTTAGATTTAGGACAAAATTAAAAAACTGTTATTATTTGGTTTCTCATCATGGTTAACTTATTACAAGTATATTTATCTACTTTATTAGCAACAGCATTTTATCCTTAATATTATTAAACTATCTTATTTTAAAAAATTCATACCTAGAAAGCATTCCATAGAAAACAAAATTTTATAATGAGTATGGATTTCTCAAAATATTAAACAAAATTTCATCTTGCAAATTCAAAGATGTTATACAAAATATTATCCAAAATTCAGTACTAGATTTTAGTATTTATCACACAATGTTTACTAATCATAATATATTCTTCTTTAAGCTCTTCTTTAGTATGATATAAGTGTAGTCATCAATACATGTCTGTTAATCAATAAACAAAAATATACTATGCATATTGTTTACATAATCTACTTTGTACTATTGTATTTTTAAAAAAAAATATGCAATACTTATTTTTCTCTTAAAAAAAAAAATTATACTAAAGCATTTAAAATTATTATCACTTTAAAGAAAATATCTTTATTTAGATACTTTATTTTAATATATATATATATATTTCATTTCCGAAATAAAATTCAAAATATATTTTATGATTCTTTTCTTTCCCTAGGATACTTTGGATCTTCAATTTTAAGTTATAATATTCTGCTCCCTATAAGCAAATAAACTAATCTTATCCAAAAAACGATAGCACAACCTTAGTTCTAAATTATTTATCATTTCTTTTAAAATGTCTTACTAAACGATGCAGTTACATGAAATAAAAATAGCGAAAACAGATGCATAGGATTAAGGAAAAAAGCTAGAGTATTATTCTTAACATATCTCAAAATCATGGCACAGTGCGAAGAGGTAGGACATTTATCTGCTAATATCCTCTAGTACAGGGACGATGTTAAAGCTATTTATTCAGCTTTATTAGAACATCAAATATTTAAAGTAATATAAACACTGTCCAATAAAATATGTATCAGTCATAGGGCTATGTTAACTATGCTGATAACCACATAAAGACTAAATATTATTTCCATTCCTTATAACATTCAATTTTTTAAAAATACATCATCTTGGTTTCCTGTTCACTAAGTACTTCCAAGCCACTATCTCAACATTATTTCTCAAGATTTTTCTACATCTTACATCGATAAATAACTGTCTGCATTTACAAAACAATAAATAAAATTCATTAATATTTAAACAATCTAGCTATCCCATAAGAAAAGTTGCTTACTTCATTGCTCTGTATGTTTAATTATATACGATCTACTTAGACAATATTTGAATATCCCATATCATAAAAATTTTAAAAGAATCACATAATTATTTATTATGTTGGATTATATCACTAATAAATAATGAAAAAAATTGTTGTATGCATATTTTCAAATCAATCCTATCTCATAATGTTTTTTTTAAAAATGTTGTATAAAAATGCGTTTACATATAATTAAAAAAAAAAAAAAACTTTTACACTTCATTCTTCCAATTTATGGATGATCTAAAGAAAACGAAAAAAAACCATTATAAATTATCAATAGTTATTATTATTACCAATAACCTTTATCTAGTCATCGTGTTCAGTAGGTTTTTTCTTTATCCACTTGAGCATTGCAGATATAAAAAAAATTCACACCCATACACTTTATATTAAAATATTTTTTAGCTAAATTATTAGATTGTTATATTATAAAATTTTAATATTAACAAATTAATGGTTTTATGTTTTTCCTAATCTTATATAAAATTTTAGATTTAAATTAGTTTAACAAAATAAAAAGAATCAAAACTATAGTTACATATTTTCTTGACGATAGTTACTGATAAGTCCAAAATGCTTATTATTTTCTCTAGAGTTTTTTAAAAATGTTCTCCAAGCGTGTTAAAGTTTAAAACAAAAATAATTATTAATCCATATAATAAAATTTAGAAAATAATCCTTGGTTTTAATTTTTAAGACGATAATATTAATTAATCCCGTGAAGCTTCTTAATCTTCTCTACCAATATGCTCTGCGTATCCAATGCATCAATCCATTTAATTTAACTTTTAAAACTATTTGATATACTTTTAAGTACTATTTGTATTTCCATGGATCTATTTTTTTTTATTCATCTATGTGTTCACTTTTTATCTATGCTTCCTTCTTGATACATTTAAACTTTCATTTGGTATTTTTTTATAAATCTCTTTTAAAATAAAAACTTCAAATACTTTTGAACAAATCTTTTCCAAGTACATTTTAAATAATTCGAAGAACGGATATTTTAATATCAAAACGCTTCTATAACATATTCTCCTGGCTTCTTTATTTAATTCTGCACTCGAAAATATTTTTTAAAAAAAAATGTTACCTTTAGAAAGGATATAACATTTTACTCCTTTGAATATCATATTATAAAAAATAATTCATGCAATATATAATTATCTTATTATTATTTAAAAATAAATCTTGCATCAGTCTATAAATAATACATTTCCATACATTTTTTAGACTCCGTATAATGTCCGTGCTGTGGTTTTTATGTACCAGAACAGTTCTTCGGTTAAATATTAATAAAGCTGTATCAATAAATATTTCAAATATTTGTACAGTATTACCATTTATATCCATTTTATAGTATATCCATTTTTTACTGCATAGTTTAGGTTAAACTTTTAGATAAAATATGACTGGTAAGTACTTTAAAAATTAGAAAATCATGTTAAACGAAATTATTAAAATATTTTTACTTTATACTCTCTTTTGCAAACAAAAAAATATTTTAAAATTATCAATTAGTTTTTTGCAGATAAAGTTATAAGAAAGTACTAAAAAAAATGACTAAAATAAAAGATTTTTAAAAATACTATCTTTTGATAGTTATAATTTACCTTTCTTCAGTTGCAATACATTATTAATCTCCCGCTATAACTTAGTTACAACGATATTTATTGTCTGTAAGGATACCTATTCTTATTGGCCAATTCTTACTTTAGCTTGAGAAAAAATTTACATATTTCCAATTTATAGTAGAATTATATTTGAAAATAAAAATGATGACATAATGAACCTAAAATATTATTTAAAATATTACTTTTAAATAAATTATTATTTTTATTAAAACTATTTAAACATTTAAAATAACTTTTAAAATAACATTTAATAACTTATTCCATTTATCTATTCAATTTATCTATTTTTTTAAAATAAAATATTTAATTTTTATTATATCTGTATTCGTCTTTATTACATTACTTAAACATTACATATGATAGTTAACTTAGTGTTTAATACTATTTACTTTTATGATAGGCAATAATTCTATCCAATTCTATAATATAACTTTTAAAATATTTTAAACTTTGTTATTATTTCAAACAAGCATGTGTGTGATAGTATACATTAAAAATCACATGATTAATAACTTTGACAGACGATTTTCAATCTATTTCTCTGCCCAGATTTATAAAATTGATACACTTATTATATTATATAAAATAATTATAAAAAAATTTGGAAGAATAATTTAGAAAATATAGAACTAGATATAATTTTCACCATCATAAAGTTTATTTTAAAATATACTATATTATTTTTTACTATTTAAATATGATTAGAAATCTAAATAAAGCATTTATTAAATCATACATTTTACACTATTAAAATCGGATTTTTAAATATACTTTTAATTATTTATAGCTGTGTTATTTAATATGTCCAGCTTTTACAACCATATGCAACAATATTTAAAGCTTTATAAAACTATTTTTAAATGATTTTATGTACTAAGTATTCTCTTTAGCTTCAAATTGTACTTTAAAGATATAATTGACTTAATACAATTAATGTATTAAAAGAACATATTCTAAATTTAAAATTTTTTAGTAATTGACTGTTATAAACTATTACTGGCCTATAGAAAAGGGCACAAATATATATATATATATATATATATATATATATATATATATATATATATATATATATATATATATATATATATATATAATTAGTTTACAACCAGTAACCACCTAAACATTCACAGTAAATATAGCAACCAATATTTCTAACTGCTGCCAAGGGAACCTTCACACCTTTTAATAGCAAGAATGGAAATCCATTCTTACTAATGGTCCATTGAATATATATGGACACTTAAAGATTGCAACTTGACTACAGAGTATGAAATATTGTTACAATGAATTTTAAATAAACCTCTTTAAACATGAAATAAACATGTCACTATAATGAAGACTAATAAATAGTCATCTAAAACATTACTTAATGCAATACTTTTAAATTGCCCATGTATTATTTAAAAATAATAAGCGAAATAGTGCCTAAAGCTAATCTGGTATAATGATATAATTAGTTTCAGACCAGTAACCACCTAAACATTCACAGTAAATATAGCAACCAATATTTCTAACTGTTGTCAAGGCAATCTTCACACCTTTTAATAGCAAGAATGGAAATCCATTTTTACTAATGGTCCATTGAATATATATGGACACTTAAAGATTGCAACTTGACTACAGAGTATGAAATATTGTTACAATGAAGTTTAAATAAACCTCTTTAAACATGAAATAAAGATGTCACTATAATGCAGACTAATAAATTGTCATCTAAAACACTACTTAATGCAATACTTTTTAATTGCCCATGTATTATTTAGAAATAATAAACCTTACTTGAGGTCACCTTGATGGATCAGTGCTGAATTTCTAGAGGAATTTGTAAATTTACTTTTATTAAAAAAATTATAAACATTAACTGACTATGATTCCTTTTTTTAAAAACACATTAATATATGCTATTTATCCATCTACTGCTTCCACTTTTAAATTGCAGATGATAGAATTTGAAAAATGAATCTTAAATACACAATAAGAAAATACAATACATACACTTTCAAATAGAAATGATAAAAGAAAAAAAAATAATAATGTGAATCAAAATGAAATATATTTTTCCTGATAAAAACAATCATTTTATCTCCCACTAAGAGTTTATAGATATAAATCTCAATCTCCATGTATACTTTTTTTGTTCACCAACTCTGTTGCTATTTATGTATTTCATGATTCTTGATTGAAACAAACACATATGAAATATCTCTCCTGAATGTTTATAAATCCATGGAAGATTGATGTACACCAGCATTCTCTAAATAGACATCTTGATGAAAAAATTATAATTTCATAATTTCACAATTTCATAATGACATTGAAGCTAGCTTTGGAAGGTTACACAGCATTGGCTTTTTACCCTGAATACATTGTAATCATTCCTTTAATAAACTGTTATTTCTAACATGGCTTAAATATATATATATATATATATATATATATATATATATATATATATATATATATATATATATATATATATATATATATATATATATATATGTTTTTAAAGAAAACAATTAATTTTTAGTAGTTTCACATTTCTTTTCCATCATTTCTATAATAATGAATTACAGTTTACAGAATAAATTAAATCATTAGTTCATTCCTGCTAATTATAAATTGAAGTTTAACTTTCCAGTTTCCTTCTATCCAAAATAATGATTTTATAGTATCCTGAAATTACAGTTATTAAAATTCTATTGTTTTTAAATACCCAAACAGTTCTTTTTGCTTTTGCTTTTTTTTAAGAAAAGAAATAAAAACTTTACTTATGTGCTGTGGGTTAAATTGTAGATTTTCAAGTTGAGAATGCTACTTTGTCTCATGCTAGTTAAAACCTATTGTTACAACTTAAAAAACAAATTATAAAACATTATTATTATTATTATTATTATTATTATTATTATTATTATTATTATTATTATTATTATTATTATTGTTTAATTTTCATTATTCCAAACTCGATCATTTAGCAACAATTTTGACCTCTATAATTTTGATCTTTGATTATGTCTGTGTTATAAGTCAATTAGTATTTTAGTTAGTGATATTAAATGAATAAAAGAAAAACAATTAATTTCTACCAATAGACAAACGTACTAGTTTATATGCATATATGCTTCATGTGTATAACAAATTTGTTTGCTTTCTCACAATAGCCAAAAAAAAACAAGAATTAATTTTTCAAACATATTAGTCTATATGTATGTTTATATATGTAAATACTACCTTTGCATAAGCAAATATGTAGGATAAATTATTTGCTTACCACTGGGTCTGAATTCAAACATTGTAAAAGAAATTGGGACAGGTGATGGCACAATGTAAGTTCCATCTCTTACAATATATATATATATATATATATATATATATATATATATATATATATATATATATATATATATATATATATATATATATAACTGAATATTTGTAAATACAGTAATTAAATAATTAAGAAATTTTGTTACGGTATTTACAAATATTCAGTTATATAATTACATATATTGCTTTATTAAATACAGACATTAAATAATATATATATATATATATATATATATATATATATATATATATATATATATATATATATATATATATATATATATATATATATATATATATATATATATATATATTGTAATGGATGTTAAGACACCATTACAAAAATTATACTTTGTAGGGGTAAAAGAAAATAAAATAGATTTTTATTTAAGATTTCATTTGTAAAACTTGGTTAAAAGTTTTTTTTAATGCTTGTACTAATATATATGTATGTGCATGGGAATTATATTTTAATACCACAGCTATATTTGTTTTAATTTTGATTTTAAAAAAAAGAAAACTAAGATTACTTTTTTTGTTAAAATTATGTAAAAGTAAAATTTGTACAAATAGATTGCTTTATAGATTTTTTGGATTTATATTGATAAGAATAATTAAAAAAAAGAAAGAAAACAAAAAGAAAATAATTTTTCATTAGTTGATTCCTAGATCTGTAAAGGGCAATTTATTTTCGTTAATTAGATAACTATTATTAGCTAGATAGAGAATTTCTAAATTTTAATT